>BLSH010526468.1:643776-680804 GCA_018402905.1 Glandirana rugosa | reverse complement strand
TTATTTGATTTTAATTTATTTTCCCTATCCCCATTTATTTGTAGGGCACTTGCCCTAGTTTGAAGATGATTTTAGAACAGTTATATGGCTTCTACCGTTAATTAATACTTTTCAGACACAGTTTGAAGATGAACCACATTCATCTCCATTTTTGCATTTTTTATGTTTTTATTTTTTTAAAAATATTTAAAGTTATTTCCCTGTCCCCATTTTTTTGTAGGGCGCTTGCCCTACCCTTACCCCCATTTTACTTCCTTTTGCAGCCCTCTGGGGCTTTCCAGGACTTTCCTACAGCCATTTTTGTGCCTAAAAGTTCGGGTCCCCATTGATTTCAATGGGGTTCGTTGTCCGTGCGATCGTTCGGGTTCCGTCCGGACCCGGACCCGGACTTTGTCCCGAAGTTCGGACGGACCAGCAGAACCCGAACTTCCAGGTGTTCGCTCAACTCTACATTTTACTTCTATGTATGTTGGCTGGATCTTCTAAAGTGCACCATCCCATTTGTTTGTTTCTGTGCCCTCTTGCTAGGGCTGCGATGAGCCCTTTTGATGCCTGAAGTGGCACTTCAAGGTCTATGGCTTAAGACACATTGTCCATCCAGTGTTCACTATACATTGTCCATTTAATGTTCACTTATTGTTACTGTTTTAATACTGGAATATATAACTAATAAAAAGATAATAAAAATTTAAATTTGCTTAGTTTTCAATATCGGAAATAGTTGACTGCTGTGATCAATATTTGATAATATATTCACAGTATTATTGTTTTTTGATGCAGGGCACATTACAGAAATTTGTAGATGACTTGTTTGAGACAATATTCAGCACAGCACATCGAGGTAGTGCTCTTCCCTTAGCCATCAAATATATGTTTGATTTTCTGGATGAGCAAGCAGACAAGCACAATATCCATGATCCCCATGTTCGACACACCTGGAAGAGCAACTGGTAAGTTTTCAGCCTTTGACAACAGAAAAACTCTGTGTTATATTAACCAATATAATCACATTTTTAAGGACATTACGCAAAGCTTTTAGCGTGAAAACAAGAGGAGAATATTTTCCCGAATCTTTCTGACTCCTTTTAAAGTGTAGTTCCACCTTTGCAGTCAAATTTGAGAAACCCCCCAAACTATGTGTTTATTATATGTTGCCATTCACACAGTATAACTAAACTTTTTTTTTTTTTTTTTTTATAAATAATTCTTACATTTCTGGGTGTTAGGAGCAGGCTTTGGGCAAGCTTCAAGCAATTTGAAAAGAGGGAAAATCAATCACTCCCCACTGACAAAGATCAACAAACAGAGTTTACAATGAGGAAGTCCAGCTTCTAGATCATTAACACTTTGTTAGGACAGACAATGTTCAAATTTAGTTTTCAAGTGATAATGAAATCTGCCAGCAATTTACAGACAGGGCTACTTATGGTAAACCTTAGCCCCCAGCCCCCTCTACATAGCAGTGGAAGCCTACAGTTTTGGACTTATCAGAAAACAGCAAATAAAAAGTGAGCAGCATTTTTTTAAGTTATGATATGTTAATAAGAACATGTAACAAATATAAAGTAGGTGTTATCCCAAATTTGGCTGCAAAATACACTTTAAGCTAAAACTGACACTTAACTAACTCATACTGAAAACTTAACCTAATCCTTAAAATTAAAAGTCATATTTAACACCTAAATGTAATTGTTAACAACTCTGAAAATGAATCATTGGCACTTAATCTAAACATAACCATTAACCTAACCCTACACACATGGAAGCTCAGATTTCTCTTATAGCACACTTAAAACCCTAAACACAAATTGAATCAATTAATCCAGGAAAGCCTACCACAGATCCTATCTCTTTATTAACCTAACACTGAATAAATCCTTGGGGAACAACACTTCTCTTTTTTTGGGTGATAGAACCAACGTTTCTAAAAATACACTTTTTTTGCCAATATCTTATAGCATTGAGGTCTGAACACCAATATGTGTTTTACACTGTAGTAGATTATGTTCCTATACTGCAAAATACAGAAAAGGGGTTTCTCCCTTCCAAATTATAGAGGACATGTCCATGGTAGGCACGGGTATATGATAGTGGACTGTTCAGGGGATAACCAGTCAATGAGACTGGTTACTAAGTCAGTTAGAGGAAACTAAGGGTGCTCACAGAGATTGTATGCTGAAAATATGTCCATATGGCTAATTACAGCTTGGGCCCCCATATCCTGTCTTAGTTCCTGGAAGCATTTGCAACCCACAAAGCCCTCAAAGGTTAACTTCGCTTTCATGGGTTTCATGGGAAAAAAATATAACAAATAAAAGAAAAATAATATAGCATATACAATTGCGACACAAGACATGCTTTAATGTTAATAAAAATGACCTTTACTTTTCATTCTACAGCTGCTGTAATTTTCTGTAAAATGCAGTGCAATATGGCAACCTGGAGGCATTCTGTACACAGCTGGATGGTCCCAAAAATTCAATTTTCTGCTTGTGTGATTGGCTCACTGCACTAAGATAAAAGTCAGATTTTAGGCATCTTCTGCAACAAAAAATAATTTTTGTTAAGATGCTCCTAAAGAGTCAATCACTAAACACTAAATGTATGCAGGCACTGCAGCTTTCCTCAATAGAGCCCTGCATATGTCTCAGCTGATCATTACTAAAATAAAGTCACTCCCATTCAGAATTGGTATCCAAAAGACATTGAAGAGCAAACAACTTTTTTGCAGAGAAGAAACAGGAAGGAAATTACAGCAAAGTTTGTTAAAATCCTTACAAAAGGGATTGTTTTTTCCCTCAACAAAAGTGGAGTTATTATTTAAAGTTTCAACGGCCCCTTTCACTTTAAACAGAAATGTAATAGTTATAGGTTCTGAACTTACTCGGGAAACTATGCTCTTTAAAATATACTACCACTGACTAGATTGTAATCTCTGACATTCACATACACAAAATGCAATCATTATAAATAAACTGTTGATGTAAATAGTTGTAATTCACATATTTGGGCTGTAAAATTATTTTCTTGCATGCAGGCAAGAGTGTTACTGCTGTGGGATATATTGACACTTCACTGTGGATATCCTGCAGTGCACACTCTAGTTATTTAGGATTGCTAAGATTTATTGGGGAGGAATTCAGTAAAGCTATTCTGACAGTATGGCCCTTTAAAAGGTCCTGTGTCAGATTAAAAAATGCCTGCTGCCAGTGTTGATAGCTTTACCGACATATGTGTGAGATTTAGGTACACTATATTACAAAAAGTATTGGTACTCCTGCCTTTACATGCACATGAACTTTAATGGCATCCCAGTCTTAGTCCGTAGGGTTCCATATTGAGTTGGCTCACGCTTTGCAGCTATAACCATTTCAACTCTTCTGGGAAGGCTGTCCACAAGGTTTAGGAGTGTGTCTATGGAAATGTTTGACAATTCTTCCAGAAGCATATGTGTGAGGTCAGGCACTGATGTGGACGAGAAGGCCTGGCTCATAGTCTCCGCTCTAATTCATTCCAAAGGTGTTTTATCAGCTTGAGCTCGGGACTCTGTGCAGTCCAGTCAAGTTCCTCCACCATAAACTCGCTTTCATGTCTTTATGGACCTTGCTTTGTGCACTGGCATGCAGTCATGTAGGAACAGGAAGGGGCTATCCCCAAACGGTTCCTACAAAGTTCAAATCTTGAAATAGTCCAAAATGTCTTGATATGCTGATGCCTTACGAGTTGCCTTCATGGGGATCTAAGGGGCCAAGCCCAACCCCTGAAAAATAATCCCACACCATAATCCCCCTCTACCTTATGATTTGGACCAGTGCACAAAGCAAGGTCCATAAAGACATGGACGAGCAAGTTTGGGGTAGAGGAACTTGACTGGCCTGTACAGAGTCCTGACCTCAACCCCATAGAACATCTGTGGAATGAATTGTAGCAGAGATTACGAGCCAGGCCTTCTCATCCACATCAGTGCCCGACCTCACAAATGCACTTCTGGAAGAATGGTCAAACATTCCTATAGACAAACTCCTAAACCTTGTGGCCAGCCTTCCCAGAAAAGTTGAAGCTGTTATAGCTGCAAAGGGTGGGCCAACTCAATATTGAACCCTATGGACAAAGACTGGGGTGCCATTAAAGTTCATGTGCATGTACAGGCAGGTGTCTTAATACTTTTGGTAATATAGTGTAGTTCCTACTAGTGACAAAGTGGCACTATTACTGCACCAAATTCAAAAATAATTTGCTCTATTTTATAGATAATGAAACTAGAAGTAATTAAGACTAAACTAGAGGCAATTAAGAATAGCCAATAGCTTCCTTGGAACCAGTGATGCTGACAGTGGGCGGAGCCTGATGGGGAAGCTGAGACACAAATACCTCTTTAGGTTTGTACTCTCCTTGTGGCTGTCAATTTGCTTATTGCCTGTTGTCAGTGACAAGGAGAGCAGATCTAATGGGAAACTATTGTCTCTGAATCCCCATCAGGCTCTGTCCAACTTGCTACAAAACTCTCCAGCCACTGCACTATATGTGTGACAGTTGCAGGGAGGGAGCTCAGCTACACTAGCACAGAGTGTCTGAATGGACTCTTCAGTCTCAGTCTTCAGCCTTTGGACGCAGTGCTTTCCACGCTATCTGCTTTGCACGTGGCCTTCCCCAACATTTGGAGCCATAATGGAATTTTAAATAGTGTCATAGACACTGATTGTGTTATTTATGTGATTGCAGAATCAACATAATGCAATGTGCATTTGCCTGTTCATTTTACCATGTTTACTATTTTCCTCTGCACAGGTGTTAATAAAAGTTTACTTTGTATAACTGTTTTCATTTGTACTGTTTTCTGGAAGCATGCTAACCATGTAACAACTGTAATAAAATATGTTTTTTTAACAAGTGTATGTATGAGGTGGGGCTCAAGATTTGTTAGTTAATATTCAGTTATGCAAGATCTATATCTTGCTGTGTCACCTACTACCATAGTGCTAGTGATTGAGAATGACAGTGTATTTTCCTCTATGATCAAGAGCTTACTGAAGCCTGCATTGTAGACTCATTGATGTGAAGGTCTATAAGAAGTGACTCAAAGTTAATTTAATCTGATTGCAAGGAGATAATTTCTTCATTTCCTCTCTTCCCTCCCTCATCCCCTTTAAATAAACCTCCTGCTCATTTAGTCTGAGTGGCTGCAATCAGTTTGAGATTAAAAGCGCAGATAATGTTAATAATATGCTAATGCTTCATTAGTCAGACACTTATTGGTGCCCAGGCTCTGTATTTGTGTCACTGCTGTGTCCTGATCCAGCTCATTGTCACAGGGGACAGAAAGAATCCCACATTCTCAATGTTCTACTGCCAGAAATATGTACAGTAGAGGGTAAAGAGCAAAAATCATTGAAATTATTTATATTGGGGATAGACACAGGGCTGGATTGTTATTGTGAAACATAGCTGGATGGTTCATTTGTATATAAAGTTAGAGTGGGTGGACATAACCTATATTAGATGTTTACTAATAATTTAACTGCTAGTTTAAGAGATTTCTGGCCATGCTAATAAATGAAAAAAAAAGTGCATGATCTGCTGTAAAGAGATCACAACCTGACAAGCAGGTGAACATTATAATATGAGCTAGACCTTAGAAGAAAGCTGCAGTTAATCGCCTATGATTGCAGTATTGCCCCACCATGTGCAATCAGTTGCTGGTCTGTGCTACTGTTCATTTTACATTGATTGCATTACACACCCAGATAAGTAAAAAAAAAAAAATTAATTAATTAAGTAGCTCTGCTAAAATCACTCAGGTATCCGAACCCTAAAAATGTATACTTTTTTTTTTTTTTAACTTGACAACATTGTTGATTATTGAATTAAGCAGTGCATAAAACATTGATGCCTTGCAAAGTGCAGTAACCCTTACAATTTACAAATCATCTGTTAATTGATCTGACTCAAATAAGGTGATTTCCTGTTTCTAGAGATTAGTGTATCGCATATAACTTTTGCATGACCTGACCGAATAAAGGCAGTTGATCAAATGTTGATGAATGCATGTTATCGTCAAGACAGATACCTGATTTGCTTTTACTTTAGTTTTCTACTTTTAGACACCATCCTTTGTTGGAGGGTGCTTAACACATTAATTTACTAAAAAAAATGAATAAGCTTTTGCACTGACTCGGACCCAACCGTCATTTAACGGGTCACATAAGAGGGCCAGGAGATTGATAGGGAACACCAGATGAAGTGGATGCAGCTCCTCTCAGATTAGGTCTTGAGAAACACAAGAGGGCGCCTCCATCTAGGTGTAGCAATTTAATAAAAAGAATAAAGACAGTAAAAATGAACTCACTAGGTAAAAGTGGATCAAGGCTTGTCATTAACCCATATAGACCTCTAAAGGATCACTGTGAGGCTGCAGGCATGTGGCTGAATGGCTTTTCTAGCATATGAAGGTGGACTGAAAATCAGTAGCAGTACTAAATTTGCATTGAACAAAAGGGTATTCATAATCGTATCCCTGAATCATTTTGGAATCTCACCTGAACCACTGAACAACCACCTTTGACTATGGTTTGATAAGGGGGTGATCCTGTCTGCCCTGAAACATGTAGCCAAACCCCCTCCACTTAGTGTCACCATCACCCAGCCGAGAAAGGTGCTTTAGCCATCTTGCAACTCCCAGAAGCTGCTGTCGCTTATGTTCCAGCCTGAAACCTGACAGCTGTACTTCCACTAAGAACCACATGCCTGCAGAGCTCTGCTGCCTCATGGTGATCCTTTGGAGATCTATATGAGTTTATTACAAGCCTTGATACACTTTTAACTAGTGAGTGCATTTTTATTGTCTTTTATTCTTTTTAATAAATCACTACAGTTTGATGGTGGGACTCTCTTGTGTTTGTTTTTCATATTTACTATATGAATAGCTTCTTTCTTTGGTGCTCTTTAAGTGTAGCTCCCATGGGCAAATGCAGCACCTTTTCAAATACACTCCTCTTGCATTTGACATCAATTTGAGAAACTTCTGGAATCATTCAGAATAAATCAATAGGTGCTTATGCATTCCTGTTGACTTGTGTGGGGGAAAGAAGCAGTTCTGACTGTGAACAAAAGCCTGTTGACACAGGCTTTTATTCTCATTTTGTTCAAATACATTCTAATTCCATTTTTCCATTTTTCTTACCCCATGATACAATACAATTTGTAGATATTTGATTCAAATGTGGCCATCTATGGTCAGAGTGTTCTTTGTCAGTTTTGTGTTTTATGACCCTATCTCCCAGCAATTTTAATTTGTAATATTAAAATGAAAAGGTTTGGATAGGGAGCTGATAATTGTCCTTAGTTCTGAAGCCAATGAGTTCAACCTACTAATAGCAAGGTGCAAAGAGGCATATGTTTATAGAGGAGGCATTTCTGTCTAATAGGTAATATAATGCATCATGTTTTGTTTACTTTTAGATAGGACTTAATGTTTGATTAATGTTAAATGTTAAAAAGGCTGATAAATACACTTTAAAGCTGAAATCCAGACAGATATATCACTGGCATGAAAACATCATTCAGTCCAGTTATAAGTTTTAGCTTGCTAGATTCCCCTGTACAACAGACTGGATGAAGCATAGTCAGAAGGAAGTCTCTATTTCTATTCACAGTGCTTTCAGTTTAACATGATGAACATGCTGATAGAATGGGAGAACACTTGATCTTTACCAGTGTTCTGCTTATATTTAACTTTCCAATCAGCTGGCTAGAGTGGGTTGTTGACCCGGCTGTGCTGTCTGTCTTAAAGGTTTTGGTAAAGGTTATTTTTTTTATGAAAAGAGAAGTATGGGGTTAAGAAAAAAAGTTATACTCACTTAGGTGGATGCAGCATCGGTCTGATATAGCATCTGTCCCCTGCCAGCTCTAAAACCGAGAACTGAGCGATCAAACGCAGCTTATCGCTGAGCTCTCCGTCTTCAGGCTGCAGAGAGGTAGTGACTTTAAGTCACTGGCTCTCTGCTCTGCCCATCCAGTGCTCACTGAAGTGCTGGGCTGTCGAGGGGATGGGAACAGCTGGCTCGGGCTCTCAGCAGCTCGCTAAGAGGCTGTGCCAGCTGCCAGTCCAGGCATTTGGGTGGATCCCAACCATATGGTCGGGATCTTTTCAGAACCTGGACTGGGTCTGTGTCGTCAACCGACAGTGGGCTTTAGCATGCTGTTGGCTGAAAATGGGTCACAGGAGTGCAGAGTGAACTACACACCCGTGATCCATAGCACAGCCAAAAAAGATATGGCTATAATTCTTTAAAATATTAAACAGGTTTAAACTCACCTGCTCTGCATTGCTCAGTATTGCACAGAGTGGCCCCGATCCTCCTATTCTTGGGTCCCCTGCTGGTGGTTTAGGCTCCTCCTCTGCTCCGAATGCCACCATTTGAAATCCTCTTCCCAAACCCTGCTCTGTACATCTAATAACACACACAGCATAGCTCCCGCTTCTGCCTCACTGTCCTGTAAGACATTCAAGTTGTGTATTTAGTTATGTGGTTGTCTTTTGTTTTTGTTTTTTCTATATATTTTCAACTATTTACCAAACATTTCTTTTTCTTGCTAGCTTACCATTGAGGTTCTGGGTGAATGTCATCAAAAATCCTCAGTTTGTCTTTGACATTCACAAGAACAGCATTACAGATGCCTGTCTTTCTGTGGTGGCTCAGACATTTATGGACTCATGCTCAACCTCAGAGCACCGTTTAGGCAAAGATTCACCTTCAAACAAGCTTCTCTATGCCAAGGACATCCCGAGTTATAAAAACTGGGTAGAAAGGTACGTTTTTAAAACATGGTTAAATACCTTTATCTTGTCACAGGAGTTTTACAAGTGTTTCATGCTTATTTACTATACACACTAACATCCCAAAAGCACACTATGGTACTTTTTACGTCAAAGGGTAAAATTGCCAAACTTTTCATTCTGATGGTTTCATGCAAGTCATCAAGGAGTTAAAATAGCAATCCCAAGATCCCTAATGCACATATCACAGAGATTCAATTCCATGCTTTTAGTTTTGTTGCCCCTTTTTACAATAATCTCCATGGCATTTATGAAGGAGAGATAAGACATGTATTTATCACCACAAATTGACAATTTTCTTCTTTTTTTTTAATTGCCACTCTTGAGTAGCAAAGAGTAGTTTTTTTTTTTTGTTAAATATAGTTTGCTTTTTTGCTGTTTTGGATCTCTTTCTAGTTCAACATAAGTAATTTAAATAAATTCACCTTGAGAAAAATGCAAAGGCTGACAACATTGTGATACTTGAGTCACTGACCCAAAACAATTATGCAGATCAAAAAGTCAGGGAAAAGTCAGTGGTCCTAACTTATATACTTGTTTCAGGTCAGTGACTTAAAGTATACATTTTAAAGGGGCAACTAGTAACCTCAGAAGCAGAGGTAAGTGATGATTGCCTCCGCCTTCTCACGTGGCAGGTTTTCCTTAAAGTATAGTAGTAAGTTAACATTATAGGTGCTAGTGAACTGAAAAAAATGGTAGGTAATTTTTTTTTATATACTGCCCTTTAATACCAATAATATTGTTCTTGTATGGTCAGACAGCCAGGAATTGGCTGCTCTTTGTGTCCAATATATTCAGCTTCTCTTATGTCTTAAACAGTAGATTTGCCTTTACAAGGTTTCATGTTAGAAATTTCTATTGCAACACTATGATGGTACATGGAATTGAATGCAAAAAAAGTATAATCCCCATTTCTTGCATATAAGACATATCTATACAGTACCTCGCTGTACCTCTGCTAATCAGTCACAGCAGTCTAAGAGACTGTGTCAATGGGCTTTGGCCTCTTGTTGATGGTATCAGTTTGAGAGGCATTTCAGATCATTAAGAGTTCATTGATTGGTGCATTTAACTTGCAGTTGACATCCTTCTGACCTACATTTGACCTACTTCAAGTAGGTTTTGCACTTCTATGGACTTGTAAATGAATTAAAACCCAGTTGAAGTGAACAATTGCTTGTTGACACAGGCCCTAAAGGTACCATAAACATGAAATAAATGACACTTAATCTGGAAGTGTCTAGCCACATTTTCTGTGGATACGTGAAAGGCCTGGGAAAGGAAGACCCAATAGATCAGCTCTAACGGGAAGGGCACTGTAAATTGACATTGAAGGAGGGACAATACAGTAGCCCAAAAGGGTTGTATTCGTGAACACTGTCAGAAAATATGGAAATGAGAACCTATATCAAAGCTACAAGGCCAATATTAAAATGTCTTGTGAAAATGAGAGGTCATGGCAGTTTAGAACTTCGGGTGTTTTGTACCAAAATATTAAAAGCTTAATAGCAGTCTCTCTCTGCACCACACCGCGGGATGTTTTATAAACAGAAGACCAAATCTTATCTCAACAGGGAAGGGGAATAGGACTCTGGAGGATGTGAGACCATTTTTACATATAGGTGTGCAGGTCATTAGTAAGAAGAAAGGCTTCTTTTTATAAAAGGAGAAAATTAAATGGAGCTGATAAGGGCCCTGAGCACAAATATATTCAAATTTAGTGGGCCTATCCATGATAAGGGTTGACCTTATAGTTTAACATAACTGAAACCTGGCACAAACAAAATGATGGCACCCTTTTCAACCAACTCACTCCTTCAGGGTATGGTTTGTTTGACCTCCCGCGTCTTTTGAGTAAAGGTGGAGGTATAATTGTTATTTACAGCCTGTTGTACACTTTATTCCCTGTAAATGTACCCTCTTTCTCCTCATTTGAATGTCTTACTCTCAAAGGCTGTGTTCCCCACTCATCTATTATTGCTACAGTTTATTGTCTACCAAAGCCTTGTAGAGATTTTTTTAAGTGACTTTGCGGATCTGCTGTCATTTTTATGCCTCCGTTTTAAAAGTATTGTTATACTTGGGGATTTTAATATACACATTGATTCAGGGTCTGCAAATTTAGCTAAAGACTTCCTGTCTCCATTTGAATGCATATCAAAAGACACACCCTAGACCTTATAATTGGAAATGACACTATTGTCTCTGACTTCTCTCCCCGTTATCCAGGTTTGTCTGACCATCTAGCTATTCTTTTCAATCTGGAATTAGCAATTTCTAACATCTCCGTGTCTCTATCTGTAAATTATCGCAACTGGACTTCTATTGATCAGCCCAAATTTGCTAATTCTGTTATTTCCTCCCTATCCTGCATCTCCTCTTTTGACACCCTTGTTGACAAACAAATGCCCTTAATCAAGCTCTTTCATCTTCCCTTGATAACTATGCCCCGTTAAAAACTGAAACCATCTCATTCTCCTGTCCGGCTCCATGGTATAATTCTCACCTTTGCTCTATGAAAGCAGTCTCACAGAGACTGGAGAGAAATTGGAGCAGATCTGGCTTGACTGTCTATTATCATGCATGGAAAGACTTCTGTGTCTATAAGGGTAAACTTGAGGCTGCTAGATAGGACTTTTTCTCCCATTCTATAGAAAAAAAAATTAGCAACCCTAGACAACTTTTCTGCACCATCGACAGATTATTAAAACATCACAGTCCCTCCACACTACCTGCTTCAAAATTTCTCCTCAAAATTTTACAAAATAAGACACCAAATTCTTACCACACCACATGTTTTATCCACATCACTTCCTGACCCACCTAGCTTCACTAGCTCCTCTCTCTCCCTCTTCTCTGTACTTGACTCTTCATCTATAACTAAATTAGAAATCCTCCACCTGCATACTTGACCCTATTCCCACCCACCTATTTAAATCTTGTTTTAACTCTCTATGCCCCATCATTATCCTCAATATCATAAATGACTCCCTTAGCACTGGTTTTGTACCAACAATCCTCAAAACTGCTGCCATCACCCCGGTACCAAAAAAACCCAACATGGCCCTGGACAATATAAACAATTTTCGCCCAATATCTAACTTACCCTTCCTTGCCAAGATCCTCGAGCAGTCTGTGACATCTCAGTTACATAATCACCTGACTTTAAATAATCTATTTGAACCCCATCCAATCTGGTTTTCTGCAGCTACACAGCACAGAAACAGCCTTGGTCAAAGTCACTAACGACCTTCTGTTAGCCTCTGATTCCGGGTCACTAACTATTCTTATTCTACTAGATCTTAGTTCTGCCTTTGATACTGTAGACCATAATCTATTACTCTCTTGCCTTGAAACCATATTTGGAGTCTCAGAATTGGATCTGAAATGGATTAAGTCCTATCTCACTGATCGCTGTCACTTTGTTTCTCTTGGTGGATTCAAGTCTGAATCTGGCTGCTTCTCTCCTATCTAACTGTATTTGTGATATAAAAACTTGGATGGCCCATAATTCCATTCAATTAAACTGTGACAAATCATACTTATTGGCACCCCCAATCAACTACGTATGGCCAGTCCAAATACCTTATCTATGGATGGCACTGTACTTGAGCCTCAGTCCAAATTGAAAAATCTAGGGGTGATATTTGATGCTAGTCTAACCTTTGAGCCACATGTCCAAAATGTTGTCAGAACCTCTTTTTTCCACTTGAGAAACACTGCTTGGCTGCGTCCCATGCTATCATGTACTGTAGCTGAAAAGCTGATCTATACATTTGTGTTCTCCCGACTTGACTACTGCAATGCTCTACTTGCTGGTGTACCTAAATCCATTATACATGGGCTTCAATATGTTCAAAATTCTGCAGCCAGAATTCTGACTAGGTCTGGTACAAGTGATCATATTACCCCTATCCTGGAGTGCTTGCACAGGCTACCCGTCAGGGTTTGCATAAACTTTAAGATCCTTTTGCTCACCTACAAGTCTCTTCATGGCTTGGCAACCCATTATCTCTCTGAACTTTTTTCAACTTACTCCCCCCCTTGTAACCTCCGCTCCTCAAATTCTGGTCTACTGTGTGCCCCCCCTACTCACCTACACTCAATAGGGGACAGAGCCTTCTCCTTTTATGCTCCAAAGCTATGGAATTCACTTCCTAAGAATTGTCCCTTTATCCCATATGTTATATTATCCTGTTTATTTCTTGTGTTTTATCCCGTGTATTTCTTGTGTTTTCCTTGTAAAGCGCTTTGAGAAGCCACCTGTAAAGGCGCTATATAAAATAAAGTTTATTATTATTATTAATATTATTATTTAAACTTATAGGTATTTTTGTAATGTCAGTGCTCACTTTTTATAGAGGTTACATTTGATTCACTACTGATCTATTTAAATATATAAATGAAGGCACTTTCAGCAAAGAAGACAAGTACAAATAAAAGAAGATAACACAAAGTTAATGGAAGAGGTGTTTCATTTATAAAAGAGTCTAAAAGAAGAATTGTCTGTATTACAACAATAATACATAAAGTCTTCTGTTTATTTTTATTCTAGAATATGGGGATATAAATATTCTTGCTATGCTAACACAGTCAGTTCCTCTTCTACAGGAGATCCAGAAAAGGTTAGAGTACCGCTGGAATATGAATCTGCTACATAGGGAGGGCTTCTTGTAAATATACTCATTCTGCACATATGTGGAAAGCACTGGGCTGATAAAATGTGTAAGGTAGCATGATAACCAATCCACCTTTTCCCCCGTGTCTAATATATTGTTAACGCAGACAGCATTTGTGCAATGTTGAACATATCATGTTGACACGCAGCAGCAGGTGCAATGTAATTTTGCTTCAACGCATCTGCACATTGCTGTGAATTGGTCTTTGGATTCTGACTGAAAGGTTCCTTATAAACAAGTAAGGGAACTGTTAACATAAATCCATGTAGCAGATTTGACTCTTTATCTTTATTGAATGAAAAAAATCACAATAAGTGTTAATTAAGTTTTTCATTAAAGAGAACATTCTTATTTTTATTACCTCCATCTCTACCTGTACTAGCTATCAAAGCACAGGATGTTAATTCCAGAATGAATTTGAATATATATTTACTGGAATACAAATGAACCTTCTGACTAGTGTTTGTGAAAAGTACTGGTCTCCAGTATTTTACATTTCATGATATGAAACTACGTGTGAAATGCATCATCGGAGTTTAAAGAACTGATCATTAGACCCCTTGTGCCACCCTCCTCCTGTTTTAGGACCCCAGAGGGACTTGTCATTACTCCTTTTTGCAAGGTGCATCATTTGTAAACATTCACCTGCATTTTTATCTATATGGCATACGAAAAATACATTTGTGAGGAAAATGTAACAAGTAGTGAATGTACAGCTTGTAACAGTGTAAATTTGCTGTTCCCTCAAAATAACTCAACACACAGCCATTAATGTCTAAACCACTGGCAACAAAAGTGAGTAAACCCCTGAGTGAAAATATCCAAATTGGGTAGTGTTTGTGCTCTCTGCTTTGTCTGGAGTGAGGATGGCCGTGGATGATGCACTGGTGGGGACTCTGTTCGATCTGGTTCTTCCCGTGTGCTGCGGAGCTCTAAGCCTGAGCGTCCATCTTCATGCACCGGCAAACCATGCCCCCCATGCAGAAGATTTTTAACCTTATTTCATAGAATGCAGTAAGGTAAAAAACCTTCTGCCTTTACAATCACTTAAATGTAAAGAAGTAAGTATATGTCTGGGGGAAAAAAACACATATTCAGTAGAACTCTGCAATATATGTACCTTTCAGTATGTGTTACCCCTTTAATGCCCCTGCAAGTACAAGAAAATAGCTGTTGACTTTCCAGGTAACCAGTGTGTTTTTAACTTCCTATATGGACTGACAACATAGCACCTCTGCTGTACTGAAATTTCAAGTAGTGTTGCCAGCCCTGTCCAGTTCTACCCTGCTGGACTACACCACCCACTCTCCTCATCTCCATAACCACTCCTTGTTCATGTTTTCTGCACTTTCCTTCTCACAAGCTGCCTAATGTTTGTTCCACTGCTTACCTGCTTGTGTGAGAATTAAGCACCTGCTGTTTCTCCCTTTGGGAACCACATCAGAGCATGTGATAGCAGAAGAGAGGACAAATAGAAGGCGATGAGTGCTGAGAGGAGGGGTTATGCAGATGGGAAATGGAGAGAGCTGAGGAGATGGGAAGTTATTCTGTAGTCCAGCAGGGAAGAATTGGGTAGAGCTGATAACTCTGTTTGGAATTTTAGTACATTGTGTTTCAGGTAAAAAGGAATGCTGGGTTTCTGCAGACCAACACATATTTTTTGTACTTGCATCATTGCAGGAAGGATAAAATGTGGTAAATCTACATATATTGCAGAGGTGTACTGAATATGTTTTTCCCTCTGTACAGTCTATTAGGTGTAAGTCACCCTTTAAACTGTGAACAGCCATTTTTTTTCCTAGTGACATCTTTCAAAGTATGCATTCTGTCATTTCAGTAGAACCAAGTGATATCACTGTGACATAATGTTTTTAAACCCAACTAAAGCTGAAGATTAACTTAAAAAAATGTAAATGTCCATCATTAAAAGGCAGCTGTGTATTTAGTCAGACTACTGTTTATATTATGTAAGATCTCAGTGTCCAATTGTTTTCCTTACAGTATTTTCCTTTAACTTGGCAGATGCCTAAACTCAGTTTCTATGCTTAATAGGTGTCTACAGGACACCTGTCAGCTATTTTAGTATATCAGAATTTACTCCTAATTATAAAATCATGTATCATGTTGCAGACTGCTTTGGTGAACAGAATGTCAGAATGAAGAAATTAAATATGTAAATGATTGAGTCTAATTAACTAGTTGACAGCAAAGCACAGATGCGAATGGCAATGACTGATTGCCTTCTTCATGCAACGTCCGCTCACACTGGAATTACACCAGGGATGAAGGACATGGAGAATCCAACATTCCTTGATAAGTCTGAAAATCTAGAGGGAATGTACTACAATGAAATTTGAATATTCTTGGTTTTGCAACAAATTTGTTTCAGCCATTGGTTACATTTTTATATGGATAATTTGTTTGGCATTTTGAGACTAACATAATGTTTTGTTAAGCAATGTGCATGAGTTACACAGACATGGGAAACTAAATACTTGACCATCTCCATCCATTTTCATAAGGGCAGAAAAATGCTATGTGAGTGCCATTGTTAGAGTACAACTGTTGCATTAATTTAAAGTTCATACTTCAATATAATACATATTCACTTGTCCTAGGGGTCTGTGAAAAAACTGCCAAAATTATGTATAGTCTTTTTATGAGCAGAATTCTATTTCTAGCAATACTGCCTACTATCTCCTGAATCTGAGCACTTCCTGCTATGTTTTGAAAAGTTGTTTCTGGCAGAGGGTTTACTTAGCGCAATGCAGAACAGGTTTCTCATTTCTAAACTGAATCCTCTGGTGGTAGCTAAGAACAGCTTCTTTACTCCAAAGGTGTATGCAAATACAGAGCCAAGCCATGCTTATTGAAGCAGATTTTAGCTTCAGAAAAGGTAATCCATCATATTGGCATTTTGGATAAGCTGCTGCGAGATGTACCAGTGCTTGATGTTTACTTAAAGTACAGTTAAACTTTAATTTTGTAGAAACATACAGTGCACACTTAAAGTGGTTGTAAAGGCAGAAGGTTTTTTTATCCTAATGCATTCTATGCATTAGGATAAAAAATATTCTGTGTGCAGCAGCACCCCCTCAGCCCCCCTAATACTTACCTGAGCCCCATCTCAATCCAGCGATGTGCCTGAGTGCCTTGGCCATCTGGGCCTACCCCTCCCAATTGCCTGAGACACAGCAGTGGCACCATTGGATCCCGCTGCTGTCCGCCAAAGTCAGTTAGCCTATGAGGAGAGAGAGGGAGGGGCCGAACCGTGACTCCATGTTTGAATGTACACACAGGGCTGTGGCTCATGCTGCTTGCTGTGGGGGCACTTAACAGGAGGCAGGGGCCAGGAGTGCTGACGAGGGACTCGAGAAGAGGAGGATTGGGGCTGCTCTGTGCAAAACCACTGCAGGGCAGATAAATATAACATGCTTGTTATTTTTAAAGAAGAAAAACGAGACTTTAGTATCACTTTAAGCAATCTTTAAGCAATCTTGAACCACCCAATGTCATTATTATCCTTAATTAAGGGCTCTTCACATCTAAACCACTGCTATTGGGGTAAGAGAAGGCCATCTACCTGTATAACAAGAGCCTTCTGTTCCTTGGAATAATTCCTTCTGTTCCTTGGAATAATAGTATTGAGTGTGAGTAAAAAAAAAAGTACTTGGGTAACTAAAAATAGTTGAAAACCAGATTTTTACAAAACTCTGAATAGGGATCAGTGCATACACTTAGTCCTGCCATATATAAACCTGTCACCCCAAAAGCTTTATATATATGTTGTTCACTTATAATATCTACATATTCTGCAGAAATTTAGATACAGCTGTTTCATATACGAGCACAATGCAATGTTCTCATAACCCAGTAATGCTTCAGAAACAGGACTCATTTGAGTAAAGCACATTCTTTACTTGTGGGTGGAAAACAGATTCCCCAGAGGAAACCCATAGAAGCATTTGGAGAACATAAAAATGCCATGTAGTAGTGTTCCTGTTGTTAAATAAATTCAGAACTGCAGCATTGCAAGGCAAGATTGATAATCACTTAGCCGCCATATTGCCCTTCAGAAGATAACATTTATAATGACATTTTAGTTATGTATTCCCTGCATGACTAAATAGATGGCAACAATTTCTGGATGTTTTATTATGTGGTATTGTCTTGAATAGCAAGTCTATGGAAACCAGTTGAAGACAGATACAATGGTATGTTAAGATCTTGTGTCTTCTTACATACTCAAGCTGCAGTGAGCTTCCTCTATGCTTATGTATGAACAGCCATTATGAAGCTAACATCTTGTATCCATTAAATACAGACAGAATAGAACTTAGCAAGTCCTAGTAGGTTCTAAAGGAAGTAAAGGAGAGTATGACATATACATGTGTTGTACCATTCAACTGTTGCATTCCTTTAGAGTTAAAAGGGCCAAAGTATTCCTACTGTGTATGAATAATATACAACTAGATCAATTTTCAAAACGAAGATAAGGAACAGGAATCAGCCTTGTTAATATGATTATATAAATATTCTAGAGAAGTTGAACATCTGATTTTGATCCTGCTCCATCTTCCTCTTCCTCCCTCAAAGTCTGTACATTTGTAATAGCGAGAAACATAACTGTATATGCATGAACAGGCTGATCAGTTTAGATGAAATGTAATTATAATGAGGATCAGCCAGCAGTGAGGAGTGACTTTTGTAGTGCTTTATTGTGGCGTTACACAGACAAATCAGTGATGGGGAATAGCTAAAAAAATAAGCGTTGACTGATGAGGAAAATAGTTGCATTTTTGATTAAATATTTTTACAAATTGAATATACTTCTTATGAACTTCACATCTAAGCTTTTTTATTCCACTTTCAGGTACTATTCCGACATTGCCAAGATGCCAGCTATAAGTGATCAAGATATGAATGCGTATTTGGCAGAGCAATCTCGTATGCACATGAATGAGTTTAACACGATGAGCGCACTTTCAGAGATCTACTCATACGTGGGGAAGTATAGTGAAGAGGTAAGTTTACCTGATGTTACCCCTCTTTATTAAAATAACCTATTTGTGGAACTGGAATTGTATTTTCAAGTCAATTACTATAAGCCATCCAGCAGGTGAAGCTCTAGACTCCTTTAAATATGTTTGTCAGACTAACCTTACTGATTTGCAAAAAAAAAAAAAAGCTTGTTCACAGAGGTGAGTAGCATAAAAACACAATTTACATTTAAAATAGAATGCATCAGAGGAGGGAATCACCAACTACCCCTTCCTTCCCTTTGATCTTTTTAGACATGGCTATATGGAGATTCAGTTAGACATAGACATCCACAGACAAAAAATCTGCTAATGAGCTCTCTGGAAATCCCATGATGCTCTGTAATATCAGTGTCATGAATATACACCGTATTAAATGTACATTTGTAATATATATATATATATATATATATATATATATATTAAAACATCTGTTTAAAAATCTTAATGCATTTCTATTTAAATGTTATCTTTGTTATAAATAGAATTCCATCTCCTTTGCAGGGTAAGTTTTTATAAAAATAAAGCTAAAAAATTGAATTTACAACTTTGATGTATATTGGCCAATGATCTGCAAAAACTTTAGTATGCCAGCTTCTACTGGGTGATTTTTTTTAGGGATAATGTTACAAATCAAAAAGTAGCATTGGTTTTAAATTGTGTTTGACTTTTGCAGTTAAATAGTACAAGGGCACTATTTCATTTGGAGACAGAGACTATTTAGCAAGCATAGCTAATAGGCATTTAGGAAATCATTGTGCACCTTATATGACATCCTCTTCCAACTCTCACTTGCGAACTGGAAATGTTAAGCAGTAGATCACTGTGCGGTGCATCTGTTATTGGTTAACATTTTATCTGGAATTTAAGAAACGAGACATGCTTATGAAGTGTTGCCAACTCTGTGATGAGTATAGCATTTGAGAATGACATAGAACATCTGGGGAGCCATCGACATATCAACAAAGAAATTAAGAAAACATATGGACCCTGTTCAGAAATATTTTTGGAAACATACTGATAAAGAGACACAGGCAGAATATAGTACACAATGTATGCTTTATGATAATGAATCTCTGGATAGTAAGTAATTTGTATGGTGTGATGATTTTGTATACAGCTAGCAAAGTCAAACTTAACTTGAGAGTTTTAATCCCTTTAGTGTTAATAGCTTTCTCTGCTTTATGGCAGGATACATCTCATTGCACAACACATCTTATTGCTCAGCTCTTCTCAAATATAGCAGGAAATGCTTCATTCTAATTAAAAATGTACTTAATTATTGGCTGGCAGAAATTAACTGGCTACTGATATCAATGTACCAGCTCAATGGCTGAGAACAGTGGGGCAAATTGCATAGTCTTCTTTTGTATATATTATGTGTAATTCAGTTTTCCAGTGTTGGTGAAACTTGCATAAATAAGGACCAATAGACCTTAAACACATGCTACCATTTTCCTCAACAGAGCTAGCTTTCTGTTAAGGAATCATATTATAATAATACATTATAATCACCTTTAATCAAGCCTCTCCCTAGGTTAAAATGGCTGCTTAAATAAAACAATACTATGGAAATTATTAAGCAGCACACAGATAGATGCAAAATGCTAAAAATTAATTGTAAACACTTAAAGTAGCACAATGGTCACCTCGGCTCCAGCAATGCGGCATTTTCAAGCTCCCTGTCCACCACTGGCATCTTTGGGTTGCCAGCTTTTGTGTCTTGATCAACTGCCATTGTCATTGGCTGGGCGGGGATGGCGTCACTGATGCAACCACCACATTTAATAATTGGTAAGCGCCAATTTATTACATTTTTGGCTTTGGTTTAATACTGCTTTAAAATGGCAACAAATTATGGAAATGCATAGACATCATGGGGGGGGGGGGGGGTTTACTAAAGGCAATTAAGCTGTTTTCCATTAACAGTAAAAGAAAAAAAATATATATTTTTGCTTGAACATGATTGGATGATAGAAGTAAGCAGAACCTTGCCTCATTCACAAGATAAGGGAAAATTATCTTCCAAAGTGAACAGCCTACTTGGCTTTAGTAAATCAACCTCCCTAAGTTGTTTTTTTTTTTTAATGTAAAAGAGCGTGATCTTTTCTTACCCCACTTATAGTACCTGTATACCCTTCAGTTTTTAAAGGCACAAGGTCTCCTAATATACAGTACAAATTACCTGACCAAACATGTGACTGGATTCCTATTTTTCTGTGTATTTTTTAATGAGTTTTAGGTATGTTAGCAAGAATAATGCATTTTCATGCACTGCTATTGCCACCAATAGGCCTCTTAAAGTGTATTGATGCATCAAAAATAGACAATACATGAAAATAGCTGCACCAAATTTTGCACTCTCCAGTTTTAGTAAAACTCTCCCATAGAGTTTTTTTTTTTTATAATACCACTTTACATGTAATAACTGCATAATGAAGTTCTTCTCAAAGTGGCTCTGCTTATTAAAGCTTACTGTCTAATTTGTGGTCAGATTCATGAATGAATTCTAAAGCATTTACACATTTTAATATTTGCAGTCTTAATTACACTAATGGTATCTATTACACTGTCTCTTCTTTAGAAACAAATGTAATTGAATATGACACCATAAATAGCTGTTTTTTAATTCACTGTTGCCATTGTGGTGTCCATATAATCTGAGTGACAATCCTAATAACAGAAGCTGAGTCATTTAAAACGATGCATAAATAAATACAGAAAAAAGTGTTTTGAGAAACCTACAAAAGCTGTGCATGTTAAGAATTTCAGTGCAGTCATAATTAATATTTTGTGAAGCTTAAATACTGTAATTAAAGCACATTGAAGACCTCCAAAAACATAATAATTTATCTTTTTAGCGCACATTTTACCATCTATAAACATGAACATAAGCGTCTGCTTGAAATTTATGGTTGTTATTTTGTTATATTTGTTTAGTGTTTTATAAAAAGATGTTCATAAACATTCCCTGAAAAGGGCCCTTGATTGCTTAATGCATTTTATTCCCTTTCACCCAGAATGTAGAATTGCCAAACAACTTGTTTGAAAGCTTCTATCTGGGTGTTGATGAATTAATCTCATTACTACTAGGTCACTGTGAATCTTCTCTTTCTCTTTGTGAACCACTTGTGCTCCCTTTGAAAGTGTTACTGTCTGTTCTTGCCAGACATTTGCCACAAAATAATTAGTCATTACAAACTGCGCTTTTCAATACTTGATATCTTCCAAAGTCCTAATTGGTTTTGGAGAAAAAGTGTGTTAGCTTCGGTTAGAGATATTACTTTCAGAGTATTCTTTTGCTGTGTTTATAGAAAGCAATAAAATGTGAATTTAAAATAAAGACAGATTTACCAATTTGTTTTTTTTAAACTGTACATAACATAAACTAGTTTTCCCAAAGAGAACACTAGAAAGAGCTTGCACAGAGTTGAGGGCTCTCTTTCTACCCCCTTGTGATGGTGGTGGGTGCCTAAGCAGGCACAAGCATTGTCATGTGGGAGGAAGGGGAGTGAGAAACATGCTCCCCTTTTCTTATTTTGTTCTGAGTGACCAATCAGAGCAGCAAGAGAATGCAAATGTGGTCCGCCACTGGAGCTGACATTAAAAGGAAACTGTTTCCTTTCCCTGCATGTGCAACCAACAGGTGCACTTTAAAATGCCAACTATTACTTATATTCTGCTGTTTCATATTAAAAAATGCAGATTGCAGTGTCTGGGCATGCTTGGTGGGGGAGGAACAGGGACTGAATCAATAACAAGTGTGACCAGGCTCCCGTTCCAGGGAATTCCAGAGCAGAGCTTTGGTTCTTCTACTTACCCCAAAAACACAGTAAAAAAGCAGAATACACTAAGTGAAAAAGGGAAGCAACAATCTTTTGTAGAGCTGTGTGGGAAAGACACAGGCCAGCACAAGGAAGAGTCCACACAAGTCCCCTGAAAGTGGTTATGTGATCCGGTGTCACACATTACATGACCTAGTACAGAGGACGTGTTGGAAGTGCTCCTACAGTACCCTGTAACATCTCTGTGTGGCCTTGTAATATAACACAGCTAGTGACACAAGAGTTGCAATTACATAAAAGGGTAGATTTGCATAAAGTGCAGCATGAATGCTAAATCCCGTACAGTGCCTGGAGGGATACATTGGGTTCCTTACTACACCATGAGTACTAACTACAGCTTTACAAATGTTTTCGTTTTTATGCAAAATGTTAATTTAAAGTTTAGATAAAGCTACTTATCAGTGTAGATTTTACAGTAGGGAAAAGTTAAAACCTGTAAGAGAATTTTTTAATGCCATCTCTGTCCAATTCAAGATCACCTTCACCCTTCACCTCCTGTCTTATAGATACAACTGAATAATATGGACTCTTTTTAAAATCCCAATGGGGAAATCCCCTTTTTGCAACTGTCATTGGGACAAGTGTTACATTGGAAGATTTCCCCATTATTTCTCTCTGGTTAAATCTCAGAATTTACATTTTTTTTATTCCCAGTGGCCACTAGGACAAAAAGAGAGATTGAATCTCCTTGGCAAGAAAACAGACAGTGGTAAAAACCTGACATGTGTTCTCATCCCTAACCGCTCTAAAACGTAAAGTTTTGCTTTTAGATGCATTTTAAAGCAAATTGCATTTGTTGTGATTTTTGATGGTAGTTGCGGGTGTTAGCTAACAGGATTGCAGTGGTTTTCTCCCTGTTTTATGACCAAAATTACTATAATCAGGAGACGGTATGACTTGACTCAGTTTGTACTAGACCTTTTAGGGTGCCTTATATACACTTCTAAACTCCATAACCAGGGCTTCTTTTATATGAAGCCTAACATCCAGCATTATTTCTTAGTGTAACTAGAGTGTTTCATACAATTTGGGTTGTTCTTGGGTTCTTATAAACTGATATACATCCCTAAAAATTATTTTTTTCTGCTTTTTTTCAGATTTTAACAGCTTTAGATCAAGATGACCAAGCTGGAAAACAAAAACTTGCCTACAAATTAGAACAAGTCATTACCCTGATGAGTATAGACAGCTGAAAACTGTCCTTCCAGGTTACCCTGGAAGGGATAAACCAAGCCGTGCCTCAGTCAAGATTGTCATCTTTACCAAGTGCAAGTTCTGATTGACTGGATGCAGGGTCTTCTGCTTCCTCTTCTTCCTTCTATGAACCTCATGGATACATTATAATGTCCAGTGGATTAAGGAAGGACATATAATGTGGACAACTTTGGGAATCAAAAACATTCTAGCTAAGACCTCTGCTTGCAGACAAATGGTCACATTATCCGTATCAGTATGGGAAACTATAAGGTCCTAAGTGCTGTGCTGCTTGTAGCTCCTCTCCTTGCCATGACCTGGTATGGATGGAACATGAACCTAGTATTAAGAATTTTGACAGATAATATAAAATAAAAAACCTTTCTTCAGCAGAAGTTGGCATGATTGATATCCCAACAAAATGACTTGAAAAAAATGTCTTCATGGAAGCCTTCAAACATGAAAACGAAAAATGTGAGAATCCTTCTTTAATCTCCCAGAGGCCATTAGAAGAAAGAAGTTTTCCTTTTTATTTTAGATGCATATTTTTTCTCTCTTGGAAATTAGGATTAGCTGTTTGCTCTCTAATTCTACAGATATGCTTTGTCTCCATGTCCCCAAGGATCTTACATATTTTGATAAAACATAGAAACATTACTAAATTACCTATATAGTTTTCCATGTACATACTTATGGTTTCAGATATTATACAGGAGTTTTTAATTTTATGATCCAGTATTCATATTACAGTACACAGAACAGTGATCTTATCACAGAAACTTTAGTTTGTCTTTAAACAAGCACCATCTTAAACTCAGTTTTCCATTTTATATTGTATACTTTGAATGTGGCCTGAGCATTTTCTAGGATGGTCCTGCCAATTACTTGTCCTGCCTCATTAAATGTACTTTGCCAGTGATTTGTTTCTTCAGTGGCAGGTATTGAACCAAGAGAAAATGTGTTAGCGCAAACCACAATTTATTAATTTATAATTATGTAAATATCAGATTATTAAGGTTTGTTTTATGAAATAATTTTGTACATCAAACATTGATTGTACTATCTAGCACAATGCATCACAAACTTAAGTCCATCATAAACAGAGAGAAAGTCTGTAATTCATTTAACAGAGAAGGCCATCATTAATTTTATTTATTCAGCCTTGGAAGGATTACACACGTTCTTAAGGCTTGGAATATAAACATTTTAACTGCCATTTGGATTAGGAGCACAAATTTTGATATTCATGCAAAAAAAAAAAAATTAAAGCAATAGAATATCAGCACAATTTTTATTTGGGATAACAGGATACAATGTTGCCTTTTGAAAAGGTTGACATTGCTTGAGTAAACCAACAAGAGTGGCAACAAGTTACTCATTTTAAAAATGTAACATTGAAATTCCAGGTAATTCCAGTATCTTTCCAAGGTTATTCTACCTTCTTTTTGTAAACTTGCAGGGTTGACAGTTAATATTTTAGATGGTAAAATTTAAGTCTTTTCATTGTGGGACAGTGATGAACCATAACAAGTCTTCTTATTCTGAATGATTAGTAGAACAAACTAATTTTTGTACATTTATGTCAATTATA
Organism: Glandirana rugosa; assembly: GCA_018402905.1. NCBI lineage: Eukaryota > Metazoa > Chordata > Amphibia > Anura > Ranidae > Glandirana > Glandirana rugosa. Next base: position 655,620 of record BLSH010526468.1, on the reverse strand, counting down.
AAAAACAAAAAAAAACCTTAGTATGGATTTAGTTTGCCACGAGCCGGAAGCCTACAGAAAACCACTGCTGAGTCATGTTTATTTTTGTTGTGAGCACTTAATTCCTTATGCACCTTATTTGAACTTTTCATAGCATTTGCTTGGGATTGGCTGATGGCCTTTGAACTATAAATGCCATTTAAATGAAGTCTAAAGCATTGGTTGGCAACTACTCTTTGCAAGGGGAAGAAGAAGCAACATACTCAAAGAATTGTAGACAAAAAACCAAAGGTCATGGTGGCGTGTTATTGCCACAACTCAAAGGCTTTCTACTCGCCCTTGTGAGGACAAACACGTATGCATTTGTGTCTGCTCCAGTCCAGACGTTCCACATGATATATAGGAAGATGATGAGTCAAACATTTGCACAGCTGTACAGAAAGAATATGAGTAGACCACTATGCTATCCAATTCAATCAACCTTACCTTATTCTTCTTTGTATAGTACATATTTTTTTCCATTTTTTAAGAAAAAAAGCAACCTCAGACAATTTAAAGAAATAAAAGAAAAAAATCAAGATAAGTACATATAGAAAATGTAATTTTTCGTGTTGACCATCGTGAGCTTCAAAGCTACCCGTCTCAAACCCTGTACTTTTTTAAAATTTGTTTTGTTCCTCAAAATTCTTTCTTGCCTTGGGATCTGCCAGATTTGTGCTGTGAATGTGTAGGGTCTTTGCCCTGGAGCTCCAGAGGTATACCTTAGATTTCAGTAAATTTTTTTATGAAAATAGCGCATGTTAATACAGTTAAAGCTGAGAGAAAAACTAAAGCCTTGCTGACAATGTGGACGTGGTTCCCATTTTATTCCTTCTTTCTGATTTGAGTTTTTTTTTAATTTATGTCTGCCTGAAAGCATTGATCTGAGTGGTTTGTCATGTGACTATATTCTATGTTAAGGTGGAAACTTTATCAAAGACCGCAAAATGGCACGGGTTTCAGAAATATGGATATCACTAAATTGTAATTGATTTAACTTTCTGCAGATTAAAATGTAATCCCAAATCATAAATAGTTTGAAACTCATATAACTAAAGTTTTATGGCTCACAAGTAAGTACAATGGTTGAGGTCCTAATCCAAGCTTCAAAACACACATTTGCTGTCCTGGCAAATGTAGATATTCAATTTTTTTCCCTTGTTTGGGGACCAGTGAAGCCTATTGTAAATAAATCAGATTTATGGATTCAAAAAATATTAATTACAATGTAAATGGTAATATAACCCATACATGCCTGTATATCATATACAGCTTTATCTATTAAAAGTATCATCTCCTTACCTTGCTTGCACAAATTAACTGTATTCGGGGATGTCAATAAATAGAATGTATCTTTGCATATTATACAATTATGACTTTAAAATAACTGAGATTTGGTTTTTACTTTTAAAGGCTTACAGTTCAAATACACATACATTCATTTGAATTAAAAAATGTATGAAACATTACCATATGTCCCAAACCTGTTGTATAGTATAGAGTTTAATTACTCTTACTTTTAGAATAACATTAAACTTTAAAAGAAATATGGCCAACTCTGGTCATTTTATACTTGAGTTTTTTATATGGTGGAGATGGGTGAACATTTTTGATTTGTTTTATTTTCTGTTGGGAAACGTCCCCATAATTTCATGCCCCCATATTACGGGGGCAAGAAGCTTGGGTTACAATCTTTACAACTGGGACATAAATATTGATAAGAACATCGTACTTCGTGGTCAACCCCAATAATTTTTTATTGAGTTTTGTATACAGTGGAGAAGAGTGAGAACTTTTGACAAGTTTTATTGCTGTGCTTCTCTTGGGAAAATTTCCCAACAGCCTGGGTTAAAATCTTTACAATAGGGATATAACATTTATAAGAACATATTTGTTAGTATAGTGGAGAAGAGGTAGAATTTTTTTGCAACTCTATCCAATGCAAAAAATAAAAAAGTTTACAGAAATGAAGCCTAAAAGGCCAGTAATACTTGACATCTGATTTTCACATGGTTGTTGCTTGTAGTTGAATTACAGGCTTTTTATATCTCTTAAATACGCAGATGGGTTGACATAAAATATCTAATTTGTTCTAATTACATGGGTCAGTGGCATCTTACTTTCTCTTTAGTATGTGGCAAATAATATCTAGGAGGAGGAGACATAAACTGCTAACGTCAAGTTTTGTCACTAAAATGCATTTGACCTTGATTTTCAGACCTACTGTTAAAACACATGGGACTTTTATCTCAACGTTGATTCAGATTAGGATATTCTAGTATTCCTTTTCAATCCTGTGTGCATGATTGGAAGATAGCAGACATAGCAGAACTTTCCATGTGAAATTCCACTCGGTATACAGAAAGGATGGGTAAAATAGTATATGTTAAATACATAAATTGCACATATCATTTAGGATTACCACATGTTAAGTCTGTCAGTGTATTCTGCCAGATGATCATTCTATGTATTACATTTGAATGTGTCTTGCACATGGTAATACATTTAATCCTACCAGTATTGCTGCCGATTGCACAGCTTGAATAGGAAACATGAGATTAAAAGATCAACTGTTATTGGTCATATATGGAGTTTTTCTTTCATCTCACACCATACTTAAATAGGATACCAATGCTAGCAAAATAAACAAAAACAGCAAAGTGGACAAACTCATACCCACAATTACAATGTTGACAACTTGATATTAATCTGCAGAATTTTTTGAAATGATAAATAGGAAAGTCTCTTTCCTTAATAAAATGACATAACCATGGTGAACTTGAGCAAAATAAATTTTAAAAAATAACCAAGTACTAACTTTCTGATTCTACTTTGATCTATCAAGTACATATTGGCAGGTGTTAATGAACTAAATTCTATTCTCCGTTTTGCAAACTAGAACTTTTAATGAAAACATACTGGTTGCAAATGATTCAGCGCTATGTTTAGGACCTCCATGTTAAGAGTATGTTTCTTTTTCCTCTTCAAAGCTCTTGTATGTTTCTCTAGCTATACTTTTCATCTTCCTTTTGTATTCCTTCTTACTGTGTATAAATATGTATCTACACCATAGTAATCTGTGAAGGGCTTCAATGCTATGCTCAACAATAGCTTTCCCTTTGTATATTAAGATGGTCTATTTTGCTTATTGCTGAGAGCTTCTAAGCGTCTTCCAGCTTGAGAGGTTTCTTGTTGTCCCAAGCCTGATAGTATTCACAAAGTCAATACAAATTTTTATTAATATATAAAAAGCTCTTCTGTGAATGTTTGTCTTCCTGACAGATTTTATTGTATTAAATGTACTATATAAACTGCCCTTGTTTTGGTCAAAAAGTATTGCATATTCTATATAAATATTTTGCATATGTTAGCACTTGCAATATGTCTATGCAAGTTCAAAGCTGTTTCTTACCAGGATTACTGAGGTACACTTTACATGGTATGAAGCCTGCACAAAGAAACCTATGGGCCAGGATGGTTTTTGATAAAGCTTCCACCTATATAACCATATCTTTAGAGTCCAGTGTTACCAAGAGCCTCAAAGAGATAAAAAAATGAATATTAGAATGGAGGTTTTTATTATGCTAGATATACTATTTAAATTGGAAAAAAAGAGTTGTAACTTGGTAAAGGCAAGCTTCTGTAACTTTGTTATAATTAATTGTATACCTGTGTATGTAAATATAATGCATTCCTATTTTGCAGTCCAGGACAACAAAAACAAACTATTTGTAATATAGAATAAAGTTTATTTAAAAAATCTATCTTGTTATTGATTCTATAACAAAATAATAATTGGTCATGACTTTATTCATATTGTATATGGAAGAATAAGATCAGTTATTCTCAAAACCTCTGCTGAATGCCTACAAAAGGAAAGTACAAAATTGCTGATTTGCTTTCAAATTTGTAAACAAACACAATGAAGATAACAATAAGCTTACTTTGCAAAGCAGTATAAGGCTGGGTTCACACTATGCAACACAAAAACGGACAGACTTTTGATCTTACTTTGCCCTGCAATGTCGGCCCTACTTCTGTCCTACTTTGATCCTACTACCATCTGACTTGAATGAACAAGATAAGATTTTGCTCCGACTTTGAGATAGTGTGAGATAAATTCCTTTTCCTGCTGCTGTAATCACCAAGTCGGATTTGTCGCAATTCGGATGGTTAGAACAAGGATCCGACTTTGATCCTACTTCAATGATATTCAATGGGCTGAAGTAGGACCAAAGTAGTACAGGAACCTTTTTCAAAGTTGGACCGACTTGTGTCGAACCAGTTAAGATGGCTCTCATAGGGAAACATTGTTTTTGTGATGTAATGCGACTTGTGCTCACAATGTCGGTCTGTTTGCCAGACAAGTGTGAATGCAGCCTAATAAGTAATGCAAAGAGTAGTGCAAAGCTATACAAATTGGCAAAATACAATTTCCATTCATAGATCAGTTGTGATGATTTCCTGGTATTATTATTATTATAATACAGGATTTATATAGCTCCGACAGTTTGTGCAGCGCTTTACAATATTAGGGCAGACAGTACAATTATAATACAACAGTATTTGCTGGTATATGGGTTACTCAACTGTACACAACCTCACTGATGTTTTCATTACCTTACTGCAATACTTGAGTACTCTAGAATGAATGCCTCTTTTAACAGAGCTTCAGGTAGATGTGCTAGACAGGAAATGGAGAGTAACTGCGGGCAGTCTATAGTATATTTACATATTGCTAACAAGCAGTAAATAAACTTAATTTCCACTGGCCATACTGCAGACATTTTGGAAAAAGTGATCCTTAAAATGTAAAGCAGAAACACTTCAGTTTCACTGTAACCTTCTCTCTGTCGCTCACATCCCCCCTCCCAGCAGTATGTTGGCAGCCTGCCACCTTTCTTATCTCTAATGTAAACACAAATCTGGAAAAGGCAGAGAGCAGAGGGCTGTGATCTGACTTGAACAACTTCATTGCTTCTCTTGTGAATTCTCTTGTGAATTCTGAGGATAAATTTCTTTACAGTACTTGCAGCTACAGAGGTCAGTGAAGGTATACTTTAGCCATTTGCTTCCCTGGCTAATTCTGACACTTCGCTACATGTAAAAATCATCATTTTTTTTGCTAGAAATTACTCAGAACCCCTAAACATTATATATGTTTTTTTTAGCAAAGACCCTAGGGAATAAAATGGTGGTCGTTGCAACTTTCTATCTTGAACTGTATTTGCGCAGTCATTTTACAAACTCGTTTTTTGGGGGAAAAAAATAAGAAAACAGCAAAGCTAGTCCAATTTTTTTGCAGAATGTGAAAGAGGAAGTTACAACGAGCATATAGATACCTAACACGTCATGCTTCAAAATTTTGCACACTCGTGGAATGGTGCCAAAATTTGGTATTTAAAAATCCCCATAGGCAACACTTTAAATTTTTTTACAGGTTACATGTTTAGACTTACAGAGGAGGTCTAGCACTAGAATTATTGCTCTCACGCTAACGTTTGCAGTGATACCTCACATGTGTGGTTTGAATGCCGTTTACATATGCGGGTACGACTTACATATGCATTTGCTTCTGTGCGCGAGCTTGCGGTGACGGGGCGATTTCATTTTTTTTTATTATTGTTTATTTTAACTTTATTTTTTATTTTTACACTGTCTCTTTAAAAAATGTTTTTATCACTTTTATTCCTATTGTAAGGAATGTAAACATCCCTTGTAATGGGAATAGTGCATGACAGGTACTCTTTATGGAGAGCTATGAGGTCAATAAGCCCCACGTCTCTCCACCAGGCTGTAAAGGCTGAGATCAGAAAAAAACAAACTGTTGCGGCCTTTCCAGCCGAGTCCCGGGCATTGATTACATCCACTGGGCCTTACGCGACATCATACGTCCCGCCCAGAGCGCCGAGGTGGCTAGAGATGACTGATGACCATCTGGTCACCAGTCATCTCTATGCTCAATGTCCGCCAGGGGGACGATTCATTCTCTGGACTGCAGATGGCACGGATGGATGCGGAGAAGCACCAGATGGCGGTGGGAGGGGGGACGTCCTTTCCCGTTGCCTGTAAGATGGATCAAGTGGCTGAACTGCTGCCATGATCATTCTTACAATGCACAGAATTGCCGGCCCTACAAAACAATATCGGAATGGTGCCTGGAGCTGCAGGCACTATTCAGATATCCCCGCTCAAAGTCTGCGATGTCATATGATGTTGGGTGGGCGGGAAGTGATTAAAGCTTATTAACTGCTTGTTAGGAATATGTAAATATTTAAATGTCTAAAGCCTCCTCACATTTTATCTTATCTTAAATCTGTAAGGATAAAAATATGGAAGATGACATTGCTGACAGCTCAAGGGGTGTTAAAATTGTCTTGACGACACAGTGACTGACTTGAAAAAAGCACATAGCGCATCATTCTGCACACTCATTTCAGGTTAGGCCTACTATTTGATTTATCCAGGATGAAAATGACAATCCTAGAATCTGTACGTGTAAAACTGGAGTTGGAAATGGTAGCGCCAACATTTGCATCCTCATCCGATATAGCATGCAATTGTACTGCAAGTTTGAAAATAACTTGCTAAGCTATTGCTAGACTTCACAAGTTTGTTGCACAATTGCAGCAAGTCCACATTGCATGACTCCAGATCAACTTTTTTTGAAAACATTTTGCAAGTTTGCTGCAAGTTCTGATTTAGTTATGTTGTGCAATAGTCATCCCACCACAGGGGTCACTGTGGCTGAATGTTCATTCTGTAGACTTGCAGAGCTCTTGCTCTAGACTTACTACTGCAACTTTGCTCTTGCTAGAGACTTGCCACGCAAATTTTCTACAAATTGGAAATGTGTCAACTAGAACTTGTGCTTCAAGTGCTCTGCAAGTGTACAACTTGCCATTGAAAATGTGCAGCAAGTTAATAGACTTTCAATTCAATTTTCAATTGCTACCTGGGATATGTTCTCTTTAATCTAGCACACCCTCTCAGTCATCCTTATATGCTCAGATGTTGTTACCTGCATGTTTAGACATGCCCACATTTTATGATTTAGCCCTTCCTGTTCTTACAGCCCTCAGCACAGCCCTGAATTGTCGAATTTCGAATTTTTGAATTTTGGATCATCCAAATTTCGAATTTTCAAATGTTCATATTCCAAATTTTCGAATTTCCAAATTTCGAATTTCCAAAATTTTCGGAATTTCTGAAATTTTTGAATTTCCGAAAAAAACAAAAAATGAATGGAATGAAAATTAACAAATTTTCTGGCAGTGCACATGTCTAGCATACAATAGCATTTGTTGGGAAGCTCAAAGGGAAGAACGCATATTTGGAGTTTTTGGTGGTACTTGTAGTTACTCTTGACTCAAACATGGTAAATAGAGTTGAGCGGACACCTGGATGTTCAGGTTCGTCTGGTTCGGCCGAAGTTCGCGGAAAAGTTTGGGTTCTGTACCGAACTTGACCCGAACTTGACCCCGGACCCCGAACCCCATTGAAGTCAAAGGTGACCCAAACTTTTGGGCACAAAAATGGCTGTAAAAAAGTCCTGGAAAGAGCTAGAGGGCTGCAAAAGGAAGCAAAATGGGGATAAGAGTAGGACAAGTGCCCTGCAAACAAATGTGGATAGGGAAATTACAACTAGAGGTTGACTAGGCCGTGACCGTGGCAGTGTAGGTGGAAGTGGCGGTGGAGGAGGAGGAGGAGATAGCCAACACTGTTATTTGTTTGTTTGTTTTTTTTTTCAAAATGGGGTAGCCCCTAAAATATTGAGACATATTAAAAAAAAACAAGTATACCAAAGGCTGTGTGAGGCCATTCTAAATGTCTATTCTGCACAAGGTACAGACAAGTCTTATGGGATCCATGCCTGGTTCATTTTAATAAATGTTAGCTTGTCCACGTTGGCTGTGGACAGGCAGCTGCGCTTGTCTGTGATAATGCCCCCTGCCGTGCTAAACACACATTCAGACAATACACTGGCTGCAGGGCAAGCCAGCACCTCCAAGGCATAAAGGGCAAGATCAGGCCATGTGCCCAATTTGGAGACCCAGAAGTTAAATGGGGCAGACCCATCAGTCAGTACGTGTAGGCGTGTGCACACATACTGTTCCACCATGTTGCTGAAATGCTGCCTCATGCTAAGACGTTGCCTATCAGCTGGTGGTGCTGTTTGTTGTGGCGTGCTGCTGACAAAGCTTTTCCACATTTTGGCCCTGCCTTCTGAGGTGCTGGCGGTGCCACAGCTGCGTTGGTGACCTCTTCCTCCTTCTCCACCTTCGCCTTGTGCTTCCACAGAGCCCCCTGTGTCTTATGGGAATGCCCTCAGCAGCGCGTCTACCAGCGTGCACTAGTAGTCGCGCATCTTCCGATCATGCTCTAGTGAGGGAATTAAGGATGGCCCATTGTCCTTGTAAAGGGGATCCAGCAGGGTGGCCACCCAGTAATCAGCACAAGTTAAAATGTGGGCAACTCGGCTGTCGTTGAGCAGGCACTGCAGCATGTAGTCGCTCATGTGTGCCAGGCTGCCCAGAGGCAAAGACAAGCTGTGGGAGGTGTATCATCTGTGTCCTCCGTATTCCCTCAGCCACGCCCCAGTGATGCCCACGAGCTGCGTTGGGTGCCACCCTGCTGTGAACATGGTTCCTCCTCATCATCCTCGTCCTCCTCATCCTCCAGAACTGTGCCCTGGCTTGAAATTTTTTTACCTGGCCTAAGCTGGTGCAGGAACCCACCCTCCGAGCCACTTGTGAATGACTGGCCTGATAAGCGTGGAAATGACCCCTCTTCCTCCTGTGCCACATCCTCTTCCATCATCACCCGAAGTGTTTTTTTAAGGAGACATAGAAGTGGGATAGTAACCCTGAGGACAGCATCATCGGCACTGGCCATGTTGGTGGAGTACTGGAAACACCGCAGTATGGTGCACAGGTCTTGCATAGAAGCCCACTCATTGGTGGTGAAGTGGTGCTGTTCCACAGAGCGAATGCCCTCAGCAGTGCCTCTACCAGTGTGCGCTTGTAGTCGCGCATCTTTCTCTCACGCTCCAGTGAGGGAATGAAGGACGGCACGTTGTCCTTGTAACGGGGATTCAGTAGGGTGGCCACCCAGTAATCAGAAGAAGTGACAATGTGGGCAGCTCGGCTGTCGTTGTGCAGGCACTGCAGCATGTAGTCGGCCATGTGTGCCAGGCTGCCCAGAGGCAAAGACAAGCTGTCCTCTGTGGGAGGTATATCATCTGTGTCCTCTGTATCCCCCCAGCCACGCTCCAGTGATGCCCACGAGCTGCGTTGGGTGCCACCCTGCTGCAATTCCTCCTCCTCCTCCTCACCTTCCTCGTCCTCCTCGTCCTCCAGAACTGTGCCCTGGCTTGAATATTTTTGACCTGGCCTATGCTGGTGCAGGAACCCACGCTCCGAGCCACTTGTGAATGACTGGCCTGATAACTGTGGAAATGACCCCTCTTCCTCCTCCTCCTCCTCATCCTTCTGTGCCACATCCTCTTCCATCATGGCCCGAAGTGTTTTTTCAAGGAGACATAGAAGTGGTATAGTAACGCTGAGAACAGCGTCATCGGCAATGGACATGTTGGTGGAGTACTCAAAACACTGCAATACGCTACACATGTCTCACATGGAGGCCCACTCGTTGGTGGGGAAGTGTTGCTGTTCCGCAGAACGACTGACCAGTGCGTGCTGCAGCTGAAACTCCACTATTGCCTGCTGCTGCTCGCACAGTCTCTCCAGCATGTGCAAGGTGGAGTTCTACCTTGTGGGCACGTCGCATAGGAGGCGGTGAGCGGGAAGGCTGAAGTTCTGCTGCAGCGCAGACAGACGAGCAGCAGCAGGGTGAGAATGCCGAAAGCGAGCACAGATGGCCCTCACTTTCTGCAGCAGCTCTGACATATCCGGGTAGTTTTTTAGAAATTTCTGCACCATCAAATTCAGCACATGTGCCAGGCAAGGGATGTGCGTCAAACTGGCTAGGCCCAGAGCTGATACGAGATTTCGCCCATTATCGCTCACCACCAGGCTAGGCTTGAGGCTCAGTGGCAACAACCACTCATCGGTCTGTTGTTCAATGCCCGTCCACAGCTGCTGCGCAGTGTGGGGTTTATCCCTCAAACATATCAGTTTTAAAACAGCCTGCTGTCATTTCCCCCTGGATGTGCTGAAGTTGGTAGTGAAGGTGTTACGCTGAGTGGATGAGGAGGTGGTAGAGGAGAAGGAGGAGGAAGCGCAGTAGGAGGAGGAGGCAACAGGAGGCAAAGAGAAATGCCCTGCAATCCTCAGTGGCAGAAGGACATGCGCCAAATAGCTAGCCGCCTCAGGCCCACTCGCCACTACATTTGCCCAATGTGCTATATAGCGTCCCTGCCCATGCTTACTGGTCCACGTATCAGTGGTTATGTGGACCTTGCCACAGATGGCGTTGCACAGTGCACACTTGATCTTGTCCCCGTCTTGTTTGTGCAGGGAAGGGATGGCTCGCCTGGAAAAGTAGTGGCGGCTGGGAACCACCTACTGTGGGACAGCCACCGCCATCAGGTTTTTAAAACTGTCCGTGTCTACCAGACGGAATGAAAGCATTTCAAAGGCCAGGAATTTTGAAATGCTGGCATTCAGGGCCAGGGATCGTGGGTGGGTAGGGGGGTACTTCCTCTTTCTCTCCAGTGTTTGGGAGATGGAGAGCTGTAAGCTTCCATGGGACCCTGTGGAAATGCTTGGGGACGGTGGCAGACATGGTGACATTGCTGTCACATGCTCTGTTTGCTGGGTGGCAGGTGACACTGGCACTGTAGAGGTGGAGCAACAGGCCTAGGCAGCAACAGAAGAGGAAGGCCGAGATCTTTCTTGGATTTTGAGGTACTTATTCCACTGCAGCAAGTGCTTTGAATTTAGATGTCTGGTCATGCAGGTTGTGCTCAGGTTTGGAACATTTATGCCTCGCTTCAGACTCTCATTGCACAGTGTGCAAACCACGCATGTCTTGTAGTCAGCACATTGTCTGAAGAACTGCCACGCCGGGGAACGGCTTTGAGCTGTCTTTGGTGTGCTAGGTCCCTGGGTGCAGTGGGTAGTAGCAGGCGTACTGTCTAGGGGACGCTCGCTCCGCTTTTGCAACCTGCTTCCTCTTTTGCTGTGCTGGTGCCTCTGTGTGACCACCACCTCTTCCTCCAAACTGCACACGTCACTCGCATGACCCTCATTCCATGTGGGGTCTAGGACCTCATCATCCTCCTCCACATCATCTTCCACCCACTCTTCACCACTGCCCTCCTTGTCAGTCTGCACACTGTGGAAAGCTGCAGCAGTTGGCACCTGTATTTCGTCATCATCAGAGACGTGCTGCTCTGGTGTTCCCATGTCCTCATCCTGCAACAGAAGTGGTTGGGCATCGTTGCACTCAATGTCTTCCACTTCTGGGGAAGGGCTATGTGGATGGCCCACGGAAAGCACACCAGGAGAGTCATCAAAAAGCATAAGAGACTATTGCATGACTTGGGGCTCAGCAACGTTCCTCTCCTGCACCAGCTAAACACGGTCGATGTGCGTGTTCACTTCGTGGAAGAAGTCCACGCTCATCGGCTGTCTTGGAAGTTGCAATATACCATCTGGGCTTACGACGAGTTACTTACCACTCCGGTCTTGTTGATGTCCGCTATCATCTAACCCACCGACTGTTACGGAGGTCAAGGAAGTGGGTGGGCCAGGGAACTACTTTCGAGTCTCAACCGTGGACTTGGGGTACCGGTGGACAGAGAGTCGGGGAACATTTAGTCGGTTCGTCAGACTCGGGGTTCAGTACGTTATCAGAGAATAC
>BLSH010526468.1:620419-631122 GCA_018402905.1 Glandirana rugosa | reverse complement strand
CTCTAATTTCTTCTATCTGTCCTCAGAGCAACAGCACAGACAGCAGTAGTAAAGTAATATATCTCAGGATGCAGGATCAGGTCTTAAAATGTCTCAAATCTGTCCCTCAAGCTTTCAGCTTCCTTTCCCTACACTAACCCAAGGAGCATGTGACTGCAGCACTGTGACTCCAGCTTATAAAGAGGCTGGGTCACATGATGCACTGGCCAATCACAGCCATGCCATTAGTAGGCATGGCTGTGATGGCTTCTAAGGGCAAACCAGTGAAACGCTTGTTGATTGGCTGCCCTGCAGCTTCTCAACACGTGGAGTAAAATAGCAGAACCCCGGACCGAACCCGAACGATTTTTGAAATGTCCGGGTCCGTGCCACGGACACCCAAAAGTTCGGTACGGACCCGAACGTTACAGTCCGGGTTTGCTCAACACTAGTCAGGAGTACACAGCTCAGCATCACAGGACACAGTATACAGCCCAGCCTCACAGGACACAGTATACAGCACCAGCATCACAGGACACAGTATACAGCTCAGCATCAGAGGACACAGTATAGAGACCCAGCATCACAGGACACAGTATACAGCCCCAGCATCACAGGACACAGTATACAGCTCAGTATCACAGGATACAGTATACAGCTCAGTATCACAGGTGGGGTAAATTGCAGCCAATAACACAGGTGGGGTAAATTGCAGCCAGTATAACAGGGGCAAATTGCAGCCAGTATCACAGGTGGGGGCACTTTTGCAGCCAATAACACAGGTGGGGTAAATTGCAGCCAATAACACAGGTGTGACACTTTTGCAGCCCGTGACACAGGTGGGGTACTTTTGCAACCAGTGACACAGATGGGGTACTTTTGCAGCCAGTGACACAGGTGGGGCACTTTTGCAGCCAGTGACACAGGTGGTGGCACTTTTGCAGTCAATAACACAGGTGGGGTACTTTTGCAGCCAGTGACACAGGTGGGGCACTTTTGCAGCCATTGATGCAGGTGTGGCACTTTTGCAGCCAGTGACGCAAGTGGGAGCACTTTTGCAGCCAATAACACAGGTGGGGGCACTTTTGCAGCCAGTGACACAGGTGAGGCACTTTTGCAGGCAGTGACATAGGTGGGGCACTTTTGCAGCCAGTGACACAGGTGGGGGCACTTTTGCAGCCAGTGACACAGGTGGGGCACTTTTGCAACCAACATCACAGGTGGGGGCACTTCTTTTGCAGCCAGTGACACAGGTGGGGGCACTTTTGCAGCCAGTGACACAGGTGGGGGCACTTCTTTTGCAGCCAGTGACACAGGTGGGGGCAGTTTTGCAGCCAGTGACACAGGTGGGGACAGTTTTGCAGAGAACCCCCCCACCCCCCCGAAGTCAGGAAAAGTCCCGCACTTACCCCATCTAATAGGCAGGATTGTTGCAGAGTTCGGCATGTGGAGAAGTGGGCTGAGAGTCTGCAGAGATTCGGCATATGGAGAGCGGCTGTGTCCCCCTTCGTCGGGCGGTCAGGGTCTCTGTGGAGCGGAAGTCACTTCCGCCGCCACAGTGACCCGCCCCCAGCAACTGCAGGCTCGGGGCAGCCAATCAGACTGTGTGTGTGTGCGCCTGTTCAGCGCACACACATTGACTTTAATGGCTGACCAATCGGCTCACTACTTGGCTGTCAGATGACAGCCAAGGAGCCGAAAAGAAAAGAAAAAAGAAAGTCAACGTACCGGCGCCACCTGTAGGGGGGCCGGGCTGACTTTTTTTTTAATCACGCGTGGAGGGGCGCCCTAGCGCCCCTCATACACCAGCCGCCACTGTTCCTATATATTCCAAGAAATGCTGTATCTGTGTATTTATGTGTAGAAGGACTCCATATCTCTGTGGCTCACAAGGTAGAAATTCTGCCTACCATTGCTCAAGTCCTGAGTTGGAATCCCAAACATGTCACTTCACGTAGAGATGTTGCTTGTTCTCTCTATGTTGTTAAACATAACTCCTGACTCAGGGCCTTACCTAAATTAAGTCTAAAGGTAGTATTTATGTGCAGGAGGGTTTCACCACCATTGTGATTCTTGGCAGATACACTAGCTAGGCAAAAGTATTGGGATACCTGCCTTTACACGCACATGAACTTTAATGGCATCCCACTCTTAGTCCGTAGGGTTTAATATTAAGTAGCCCAAAACTTTGCAGCTATAACAGCTTCAACTCTTCTGGGAAGGCTGTCCACAAGGTTTATGAATGTGTCTATGGGAATGTTTGACCATTCTTCCAGAAGCACATCTGTGAGGTCAGGCACTGATGTAGATGAGAAGACCTGGCTCGTAGTCTCCGCTCTAATTCAGCCAAAAGGTGTTCTATTGGTTTGAGGTCAGGACTCTGTGCAGGCCAGTTAATTTCCTCCACCCAAAACTCGTTCATCCATGTCTTTATGGACCTTGCTTTGTGCACTGGTGCGCAGTCATGTTGGAACAGGAAGGGGCCATCCCCAAACTGTTCCCACATTGTTGGGAGTATGAAAGGCCCACCAAAATCCTCAGCACCAGGCCCATGATGCTCTTAATCTGGCCCTGAGGCCATCTCCCCACCGAGGATTTGTGGTGAGGGTTTTGAGTAGGTCGAGTAAATCGTGGCATAAAGAGAATGATATTGTCTATACCCAGCACTGGTAGCCTTGAGTCCTGCGTCGATGATAGGGGGGTGTGTAGCCCTCAACAGGCATACAGGTCTTTGAGCATGTCATAATAGGAGAGTGGATGTTTGATGAAAGAAGCCGATACCTCTGGGGGCAAGGTTTTGGTTATAAAAGTTTGCCACTTTTTTTATGAATTTCCCTCTGATGGAGGGGTTGGATAGGTCCACTGCTAGCCTTTCCCTGTAGAGCACAGCTAGAAGATCTTTTTTAATTTGGGAAATTGAAGGCTTAGATGGAGATTATCAGTTATGTAAAATGTTCCTCCTAGCCACCAACAAGGTGTGCAGAATCCAGGCTTTATGGGCGGTGTATTGTCCCAGGGCAGCTGAAGGGAAGGAGGAGGAATCTCAAAAGCTGAATACCAGCTGCAAAGGATCTTTAGGTAGTTGTATAGCGGTAATAGCTGTGATGTAGGACAGCATTTGGTCCCAGAGGTGAGAAATGTGTTGACAGATCCAGAAACGGTGGGCCAGGGAGGGCTGAGCCTGAGAGCATAGAGGACATGAAGCACTGCTAGGGTCCAATTTATCCTGCAAAAATGGTATATAGGCTCTGTGCATGATCTTCAACTGGGTCTCTCTCCATTGCTCACTGGGGGTGAGCCGTAGACCTGAGTTATAACCCTCTAGGATCTTGTCTGCTACATTTTCCATGTGGAAGTCTTTGGACCAGTTAGATTTCCTTGGGGTAGCAGGAGGGACACAGGCGTGCAACCGTAAGGGTTTGTAGATGTCTGAAATTGAGTATGATTTAACATTGATCAGGTTGTTGAGGAAAGATGCTTTGAATCTGGATGAGGCAGCAGAGACAGTGGAATGTAGGAAGCTGATACATTGGTTGTGATAGAAACTGTGTTTGCAGTAAGGCATAGATCCGAGTGATAGTCTGGAAGGGTAGAGGGGTACCCTTTGAGGGGTCACATGAGGCCACAAAAGTTTCCAGGCCTTGATCTTTGCATAGTTGGAAGGCTTTGTGCTCCATTCCCGAAAGAAAGTCAGGGTGTCCTTGGATGGGCAGGTAGCTGGAGATGGCAGAAGATAATGAAAGTAGTTTGCGAGTCTCTCTCCAAGCAATAGAGGTGTCCCTGAGGAGGAGATTGTGTTGCAAAGAAGGGGTCTGGGTTTTAGGGCTGGTAGTGAGAAGGGGTGAACCATTTTTGATTCCAGTCCAAAGTTGGAATATTTAGAGGATTGCGTGATCCAGTCTAGGCCAATCCTTGTTAAGCAGGTCAGGTTATAAAGTCTAACATTGGGCATGTTAGCACCTCCTTCGCTCCTAGGGAGATACAGTTTTGTCAAGGCTATACAGGGTCTTTTCCCATGCCATATGAATTGGGTAAATATGCTATTTAGTGATTTAAAGTCCTTATGCTTCAGTAATAGGGGTATTGTTTGTAAAGGGTATAATAGTCAAGCAAAGGATACCATTTTGATCAAGTGCCACCTCCCCAGGAGCGAAAGAGGAAGATCCATCCAGCTGGTCAGCTCCCTATTGATTTTTTCAAAGATGGATGGATTCAGGGAGTATAAGGAAGCAGGTGTTTTCCCAATTTTTATCCCAAGGTAGGAAATGTGGGATCTGGCCACTAGGAAGGGCGAATCGCTTAACCACTGTGGATTTCTATGGGGGCCTAATAGTAGGACCTCACTTTTCCCATAGTTAATACGAAGACCTGAGCAGTCTTTGAAAGTATCAAAGATTTCCTTTAAAGTGTGAATGTCCGCGGATGGACGTGCAGAGAAAATGAGCACGTCGTCCATGAATAGCGCGGACCTCAACTCATCTGATCCTATGTGAATGCTGTGTAGGGGGGCTATTTGCAATATATGTCTAGACAGGGGTTCTATGGCCAGGTTAAATAGTAGGGGTGAGAGTGGGCACCCTTGCCTAGTGCCCTTGAAAAATCTACATTCTCTACTCAGCTGTCCCTCAATAACGAGTCTTGCGGAGGGGGTGGAATACATTTGCTTGATGAAATGTAGAAAGGGGTCTTTGAAGTCTAGTCTGGTTAACACCATGAATAGCCAGTCAAAGTTGACGTTGTCAAAGGCCTTTTCCGCATCTAATGTGATGATGGCTCTATCTGATCGAGGGTTCCTCATGGCCTCTTCTAGGATCACCATCACTTTTCGAATATTCAGTGATGCGGTCCGGCCTTTGACAAAGTCTGATTGGGCAGGATGGATGATGGATGGGACAATCTCCGCGAGTCTATTCGCTATTATTTTCGATAGGATTTTGGCATCCAGGTTCAAGAGGGAAATAGGCCGGTAAGAGCCTGGTTCCAATGGGTCTTTCCCTTTTTTCTCAAGCAATTTTATTATTGCTTGGTTACTGGTTTGGGGGTACGTGTCGCCTGACCAGATGCTGTGTAGACCTTTAATAAGGTTGGACTAATGGATTTGCTAAGAGCGTTATAAAATTCCCTGGTGAGGCCATCTGGGCCAGGTGCTTTGGCTGAGGGGAGATGGTGAATCGTTTTTTGTACTTCCTGAATGGTGATTGGGGCATTTAATAGTGCCATTTGGTCCGAGGAAATCCTTGGCAGATCAAGGGCATCTAAAAAATGCAGTGCTTTGGTCTCTGTAATAGGGTCAGGGGCATACAAGCATGTATAAAAGTCTAGCATAACTCGTGTTATGTCTTGGGTCTGTGTGTGCACTTTGCCTGTCTTATCCCTTAGGGCAGTGATGTTTGTAGGCTTATATGGGCCTTTGCATAGTCTAGCTAGTAATTTGCCGGCTTTATTGCCGTATTTGTAGTGTGTAGCGTCTGCCTGAGCTCGCTTGGAGAGTTCTATTGTATCTCCCCATAGATCGAAGTTTTGCTTGGCCTCGTTCCATTCCTGCCTGTTCTGTGTGTGTTGGAGGTTGCTAGCGCCTGTTGGGCTATAAGTAGTCTGGAGCTAGCTTCCTTGTAACTTTGTAGGTAATGCTTTTTATATGAAGAGGCATGTGAAATTATTCTACCTCTGATGTACGCTTTTCCTGCTTCCCAGAATAAATTTGGGTTGCTTAAGTGGTCCCGGTTGGTAAGCTCATAGTCCTCCCAGGCTTTAATTAAGTACTGAATGAAATAGTTGTTTTTTGCCAACTGGGAAGGAAAGCGCCAGAGACAGTTCTCCTGCGAAGCAGTGAAGTTCTTGAGGGTGAGGGAAATGGGGGCATGTTCCGAGATAGTCATAGCGTGTATTTCTGACGTCTGAATTAGGGGAACTAAGTCTTCTGTACCAAACATGTAGTCTATTCTTGTGAGCACCTTGCGCAGGGGAGAATAGAAGGTGAATTCCCTATCTATTGGGTGCTGCAGTCTCCATAGATCCACCAGGTGAAGAGAATCCATAGTGGAATTCAACAATGTAGGTCCTTCGACCGTGCGATTTTTGGTTGATTGGGGGTGAGGTGATATTTTGTCATGTAGCGGATTCATGATGGAACTGAAATTGCCTCCTATTATGTGTGGAACTGTGGGGAGTTTGAGGATGTGGGTAGAGAGATCAGTGAAGAATTGGCTGTCTGGGTTATTGGGGTCATAGACACTAGTTATTTTGAGTTCTCTGAAGCCATATTGTATGTGAACTGTGGCCATGCGACCCTGGGAATCAGTGTCTACAGAGTATTTTGCCTGAGAAATTTTTATGGATTAGGATGAGAGTACCTGCCTTCCTACTAGTGCCTTTGGATCCCACCACCGTGCCCACCCAACGTTTTTAAATGCGGAAGAAATCCCTGGATAGTAAATGTGCTTCCTGTATGAGAGCTATATCGGTTTTAAGGTGCTAAAGATGGCGCAAAATTTTGTTTCGTTTGTTGGGGGAGCGAAGCCCCTTTACATTCCATGTCACCACTCTCATGGTAGAGGATGCCATAATGAGTGTGTGAAGTGGTTATATAGTAGGACAAATAGTAGTAGTATTTTGGCATTGGGGGTGGCCAAGATGTCAATTACCTGGATCTTGTGATGGAGATAGGGGTACGTGAAGTCCCACTGTTTTTTTAGTCCTAGGGTAATCAAATGCGGCCCGCGATTAGAATGGGGGGGTAACTAACACAAACAATGAAAAAAATATCATACTCGTGAACTTCTCTTTCTTCCACATGGTATCGCTGCTGTGTGCAGCTCCCGATCGAGTTGAGCACCCGTTTAAAGATTCAGTGATTGAAGTAGCTTTTAGTAGCTGTTAGGCCCATGGAGTGGAGGGTTATGGCCTAAAAAAGAGGCCCTTATGTCCCAAATGAAGGGAGAGACCTTGTGGGATGCCCATGTGGAGGATAGAGTAATAAATAACACATTTATTATGAGCCATGCCTGAGTACCGGGTATTAAGGACCTAAAGTCCCATAAATGCTTACCGACCTGCTATTACCTGACAGGGTGGTAAGGGTGAAACGAACAATAAATGAACATGACAGGGCACAGTGTTAGCCAGCACTACAGAAGAAAAAGCTTTGGGGGTGCTTATTTCAGATGATTGCAAAATGAGCAAACAGTGTAACCAGGCAGTGGGAAAAGCAAATATAATTCTGGGATGTATCAGTAGAGGGATCACCAGCAGGAGGAAGGAGGTTCTGATTCCTCTATATAGATCTTTAGTGAGACCTCACTTAGAATACTGTGTCCAGTTCTGGAGACCTCACTTACAAAAAGATATTGATAAAATAGAACGAGTTCAGAGACGGGTAACAAAGATGGTGAAAGGTCTGGGGGATAAAACATATCAAGAGCGACTTCAGGAACTTAATATGTACAGTCTGGAGGAAAGAAGGGAGAGGGGAGACATGATTGAAACCTTTAAATACATCAAGGGGGTGAATAAGGTTCAGGAGGGCAGTCTTTTCAATATGAAACCAAAATCAAGAACACGGGGACATGACCTCAAGCTAACTGGGGGGAAGTTCAAAACTAATCTTAGAAAGTATTATTTTACTGAAAGGGTGGTTGATGATTGGAATAAACTACCAACAGAGGTTGTGAGACAGTCAACAGTAAATGGCTTTAAACATGCTTGGGATAAACATAAATCCATAGTCAAACAACAAGGTTAATGTAAAAATAAATAAATAAATAAATAAAAAGGGGCAGACTCGATGAACTACTCAGTCTTTTTCTGACGTCACTTTTCTATGTTTCTATGTTTCTATAGTACCATCAACTAGAGAAGGTTTCCTATAACAACAATGGTGTGATAAGAAATAGGCGCTAATGTTATGCCAGATATAGAGTGAGCTGTAAGAGGTGGTGAGCACCAGAACAGTGTTACTTCGCTGGTTTTAAGCCTTAGCAAAAAGGGACGAAGTCACCGGAGGTGTCAGGCAGGTTGTTGGGTTGAATGGTTCACCCCAGATTGTTTAAATCTTTTTGGGGAGTCCTTCCTGGTACTCCTTTGTTCCAGCGAGCGAGTTGTAGAGAGGTCCCTGTGAACTGCTGCTGCATGAGAACCTGGCTGCAGGGTATGTAAGAATCTCTCCGCATCCTGCGGGCTGTGAAATGAGTGTTGTTCCCCAGAGGGCGATTTTAGTTGCAAGATGGCTGGAAAAGCCAGAGTGAATTTTTTGTTGAGTTTAACAAGTTCAGTGGATATCCCCTGGAAGGATTTTCTCTTTCTGGCCACCTCTGCCGAATAGTCAGCAAATATAAGAATTTTGACCCCCATCGATTACCAGCATTTTTTGTTGTCTGTATTTTTGCAGAATGGTGGTCTTTTCAGCTTAGTTTAGGAACTTCGCTATTATAGGTCTGGGGTTTGGTTTGTCTGAGGACGGGGGGCCCAGACGGTGAGCACGTTCCACCAGTCATGGTCCTGGGAGGCTCAGGGCTTCAGGTATTTTTATGGAGCAGAAGTTATTTAGCGCTTGAGCATGCAGAGATTCTGGAACACCCACAAAGCGTAGGTTTGACCTTCTAGATCTATTTTCCAGATCTTCCAGCTTCTCCACAATCACTTTTAACTGCCTTTCCTGAGCCTGGTTTGAGTCCTGGGTCTGATAGAGCTCATCCTCTATATGCTCAGCCTCTGTGATTCTGGACTTGTGTTCCCTCAGTTCCTCATGAATAATCTGCATCCCTGCCTGGACTGCTTTCTCTACTGAAGCTGAGATGGTGGGGGCTAGGAGTGCAGCCACCACTTGAGCGATAAGCTCTGTGCTGTGGGAGTCCTGTGTTGTTGTGGCTGGGGTTGTGCGTTCACTTACCTCCATCTCTAAAGCGCCCGCCATTACATGCGGTGTGGCCTGCTCTCCCAATTCCACAGTGTGGTGCGGCCAGGGTTGATCGTGTACCCGATTTATCCAGGTACCGATCCATGGAGTCAGCAGGTTTTGCTGTGAGGGCTAGTAGAGCTGCTGGGTGGTTTGCTCCGGTTTTGTAGGCTGATTTGTGGGTCTTGCCGCAGGAGCTGGTGTAGCGGGCAGCTACTCCATAAGGCGCCAGAACCGGAAGCTTCAAAATCGGTTCTATTCCATAGTGTACCCTACATATGAGGCAGGGAAAGATTTAAAGGGATAACACATAAAAACAATTTGCATGTATTGCAGAAATGTACTGTGTATGTTTATTTATTGATTTATTTCCTCTGACATACAATGTAGGCAAATCAAACAAAATATTAATTTTTTTGCTAGCAAAAATCAGGAAATATTACTAGGGTAGGACTTCTACCTATTCTTTGCTATGAAAATTGAATGTATGATGAATTCCTGTCTACAATCTGCTTATTTTTGTTTCTTTTCCTGTTCTTTATTCGGTTAAGTGAATCATTCATGAGTTTGCGTAAAACAGAATTAGTGATCAAAGGACCTAGTAGTAGTAAGGAGAAATGTAGTATGTTGAGTTTCAAGTTGTTAGCAGTAGACAGTAGATTGTGTGGTTTTAGGAGTAAGAAGGCGTGCTTCAGTCTAAAGTCTTGCAAGAAATGAGTTTGTGGTGTGTTAGTTTTTGAGTCTATTTATATTTTTTAGAAGAACACTGACAGTGCCCTTGCCATACTGCTCTCTTTGGACATCTGGGCTAGTCAAATGGCTGAATAAGTCATTCACTCTTGGTTCCTCTTGGAGAGTGGAATCTACAACATTGTGGCCCTGCTCTTTAGCAGAAAAGGCTTTGCAGTTTGAGACAATCTGAAGTTTGATAATGAACAGTAATTACACACCTGCACTGACTGTGAGGCTGTTCTGTAAACAAAAAATAGACTTTTGCAGCACTATATTTTTAAACACTTAACATAAATCTTGATGATTCTCCTTGCCCTTTGTTCCCAGAGCAACCTGGTAGTTCGTTTATGGGCTTTCTTACAGTTCATGGTGGTAACGGAGGATTGGCATACAACTGATAATTCTTTCTCCATGTAAATACAGAATGATGATTGTTGAAATGGTCCTTAGTGTTTCTTGGTGAGAAAACTATACATTTTTATTTATATATATTTTTATACATTCTAGTCTCAGCAAAGACTCTGAGCACTGGGTAATTTTTCACATTTCCACATCTTTTCCTTTATTCCTAAATAATGAAAAAGGTATGCTAGTTTCTTTTCCACAAAGTTGGTTCCCCTGCCCCTAAACAAGACCCTTTTACTGCAATTCATAAAATTAAATTACATTTTCCAAACTGACCTAATTTCTTGCAGCAGCATCTTTATAACTGGCACAATGGCTGCTCTGTGTCCCCCTTTAGGCTTCAAGCACACAGAATGTTAAAAAAAAATCCAAAAACGTCAGCAGCTTATCAGTGATTTTTTCAGCTTTCACCAGCATTATATTACCGCCCTTTATGCGTGTTTTTTTTCGCATTTTTAACCACTTCAATACCGGACGTTTATACCCCCTTCCTGCCCAGACCAATTTTCAGCTTTCAGCGCTCTCACATTTTGAATGACAATTACTCTCTCATGCTACACTGCACCCAAACAAAATTTGTTTAATTTTTTTCACACAAATAGAGCTTTCTTTTGGTGGTATTTAAGAACCTCTGGGTTTTTTATTTTTTGCGACATAATTGAAAAAAATGCGAAAATTTTGAAAAAAAAACACT
>BLSH010526468.1:597922-609089 GCA_018402905.1 Glandirana rugosa | reverse complement strand
TCTAACTTTAATGAATCAGCTCTATTGTCTTTTTAGGACAGGGAACACCATGATTTACCCGGTATGCAAAAAATAATTTAACCACATTTTATCAGGTGATTATCTAAAAAAAACTGTAAACCAATAACAGATTTAGACTATGCAACTGAACATATAATGATATAAGACATAAAGCATATGTCAATATGTACAGTAAATTCAGGAATTTAAGAAGCTAAAAAATCCTTGACTTATTTTGTAAAAGTCAAGCTTGGATCTGCCTATCCTGTCCCTTGCACCTCCATATTGGACAGTGAGGCCCCCTTAGTAATATAACAAGTTAAAACATGGATGTTTCTCTCTCTATTCATTGTACAACCTGACAAAATGTTTATTGGATGTATTAATATCGTACCAGGTTGACTGTAGATTTCCCACTCTGTTGGATTGGATAATGGTCCATGCAATATTTTTATTATTATTCTTGTTCAATATTTTTATTGAAATGTAAAGAAAATAATACAAAGCATATAAGCATCTTACCACTTGGCTGTATATGAAAAGTGAATCCATGAGATACATATCTTCCATAGTTAAGTGCGGCATGGCAGTTGCGTAACCTCGTTGTTAGGTCAAGCCCATGCTGCACCCTCAGGCCCCGAGGCACCCCGCTGGGATCACACTGTGCCACAGGGGTGATCAGTAATGAAAGCTAGAGCGCTGCAGTGTAGGAATATTGTCATTTGTACACTTAAATAGAGGACACACTGGCTCACTGTAAGAGAGTTACAAAGTGTATCCAAACTCTATCGCAAATGTATCAGATGTGTTGGAAGGAACTAGAAACTGAAACAGTGTTGTCTCATGTAAATGCTAAGCAGTGTAGAAAAGTGTAGACAAGATGGAATTGAATTGGAGTTTAGAACTGGAAGGGATATCGGGAAAGAAAAGACTGAAAGAGGAAAAGTGGGGGGTGGGGAAGAGGACTGCAGCAGCTGTAACATTTAGATGCGAGAAAGGAGGGAGTGAATAGGACTAGATTTCCTGGACCTGTGGTTCGTGATTCAAATAGGAGGCCAAAGTATCAAATGTTTAAGAGTGGTGGTTAAGGCCTCAAGAGGTTCCTGTCGAAGTCAGGTGGTAGGCAGTTTCTAACCCAGAGGTCCCAGATTTTCTCAAATTTGCGTATCTTGTTACTGCCTATGGCTTCCATTTTAGCGTGTATAAAGGCCTTATTCATTCTGCCTCTGGCCTCTGCCACAACCAACGCAGGGGACTTCCAAGCCTTGGCGATTGTCTCTTTAGCAGCAGTCGTGAGGTAGACTAGCAGCTTAAACTGAGAGGAGGTCAACTGACTTTCAAATTAAGCAGACCAATTGATGGGTCAAGTGCAATATTCATCTTCAGGGCTTTAGAGACGATAATGAAGATTTGTTTCCAGAATTCCTGTACTAAAGGGCAGTTCCACCAGATGTGGTAATATGTGCCGGGCTTGCTACAACCTCAAAAGCAGCCTATCGGGTATGACGGGAGATATTTTGCGATTCTGGCTGGTACCAAGTACCATCGGGTTATGACCTTGATATTGGTTTCCTTAGCTAGTATATTGGGGGAGGAAGATTTAGTAGCTGACCAGATAGTAGACCATTCAGCTGCGTCGATCGTACGACCCAGGTCAGATGCCCATTTGTCTGCATAGTAGGGCATAGGGTTGTCCAGATCAGCGGTTAGTAGTTGATAGAGTAAAGAGATAGTGCCTCTGGCATGAGGATCAGACTTGCAGATCTGCTCGTAGGGAGATAGATGGGTCAAAGGTGTATCAGCATTAAGGAAGGGTGTATAGAAGTTCTTTATTTGCAAGTATCGAAACAATTCTGAGCTGGGTAAACCGTAAGCTTCGCAAAGGGTAGGGAAAGTGCGGAAGGAGTTGTTGGAGATAAAGTTGGGCAAACAAAGTAGGTTGGAGGAGGTCCAGATTTTGAAGGAACTGGGGGAGTCCCATGCAGGGGGAAAGGCTGTGTTTCCAAGCAAGGAGAGAAGGGGATTATGGGTAGATTGCAGGTTGCGAGAAATCTTGTGTTTATCCCAGATGGAAAGGGAATGTTTGATAATAGGATTGAGCGGGCTTATACGATCCACAGGTCTAAGCCATAGAATGTTAGCAACAGAGATAGGGTCAACTTCGGCGGATTCAATGGCTACCCATAGTGGGATTTCTTTGGTCGCATGATACTTAGTAAGTTGATCGATCTGTGCCGCTTGGAAGTAAGATGAAAATTTGGGTACACCAAGACTACCATTGTATCTAGATGCATAAAGTGTCTTTTGGGGAATACAGGGTCTAATCAAACCCCATATGTAGGATAGGGTCCTGCGCTGAAGGAGGCGCAGAAAGTAGGCTGGGATGGAGATAGGGACCATACAAAAAAGATAAAGAAACTTAGGAAGGATAGACATCTTAACCACATTGATTCTGCCAACCCATGAAATAGGTAAGGAGGACCATTGGGACATCAGGCTAGTAACCTTCCTTAATAAAGGGAGATAATTAGCCACAAATAGGTCTTCATAGGATGCAGTTAGCTGGACACCAAGGTATGGCAGCTGGTGGGAGGCCCAATCAAAGGGCAAAGATGTCTTAGTAAGTTGTGTCTCAGGAGGGGTCAAAGATATGTTCAAGATTTTAGACTTATTCGGGTTAATGTGTAGGCCAGAAATGTTGGAGAACTTTTGTACAAAAGAGAGGAGATTAGGGGCTGAAACATGCGGTGAAGATAAGTATATCAAGATATTGTCCACGAAAAGGCAGACTTTATGCTGATGGTCTCCTATCTCAATCCCTCTAATGTTGGGGTCAAGTCTAATTAGCTGTGCAAGCGGTTTGATTAGTAAAGCGAATAAAAGTGGGGAAAGAGGGCACCCCTGCCTTGTGCCACAATGCACATCAAGGATCGCAGACTTGTATCCTGAGTATTTGATATATGCCTTAGGGCCATTATAGAGCGACGAGACCCAGAGCAAGAAGTGACTCCCAAAGCCCCACTTTTGAAGTGTGTACTGCATGTAAGACCAGGAGATGGAATCGAACGCTTTCCTGACGTCCAAAAAGAGGAAGCAGGTAGGGATACATCTTTGCTTTGCTACATGGGCGAGTAGGAGGGTTCTTCTAATATTATTACTGGCTTGTCTTGCAGGTATAAAGCTTGTTTGGACAGGGTGTATAAGGTCTCCGATGATGGCGTTTAAATGGGTGGCAAGAATTTTAGCTAATAGTTTAACGTCTAGATTAAGAAGGGAATTAGGGCGAAAGTTAGACCATGAGGAGGGATCGGTATCTAGTTTAGGGATCATAGAGATAATGGCCATAAGTGTTTCAGGTCAGAATGCTTGCCCTTTCAACAGTGTATTAAGGGCATTAGTGAGCATAGGGGCTAAGATATTGGAGAATTGTTTAAAATAGGTAGCAGAAAATCTGCCGGGACCTGGTCGCTTTTGTAATTTTAGAGATTTAATGGCAGTGGTAACCTCCACCTCGCTAATGGGACATTCAAGTCGTTCTCTTTGCATGACATTTAAGGTGGGAAGGGAGATCCGAGAGAATAGGTCGCCGGCCTGGACAGGATCGAGGTCTTGGGTACGTGAGTATAATTTAGAGAGATTAGTTCAGAAAATTTCCAGCATTCGAACAGGGTTGCTGGTGTTCTCATTCTGTGCTGTCGTGAGCCTAACTGAGGTCGTGGGTTTGCAGATGGTGAGAAACATGTGCTCCATGGGTGTGTTGGGTTTATTGGCCTTAAGGTAAGATATGTGTTGCTTTCTATGAATCATTTTGTTGGCTGAATCAGTGAGAAAAAGGTCAAAAGCGAATCGTGCTTGGTCTAGTTGCTCTCTAGTAGTGGGATTGGGATTTCTCTGGAAAGCTTCATGGCATGCGGAGAATTGGGTTTCCAGTTTTTTGAATCGAGCTTTGCGCTCTCTTTTAAGAGATGTGGCCA
The DNA here is from genome assembly GCA_018402905.1 of Glandirana rugosa. Lineage (NCBI taxonomy): Eukaryota > Metazoa > Chordata > Amphibia > Anura > Ranidae > Glandirana > Glandirana rugosa. The sequence goes on along the minus strand of BLSH010526468.1, from coordinate 605,115 downwards.
GTTGTATGAGCTTACCACGAATCACTGGCTTGTGGGTTTCCCACAAGGTCAGTGCAGAGATGTCATCAGTGGTGTTTTTGGATTGGTATTCTTTGAGGGCGAGCTCAATTGTTAAGCTGTGCGAGGGGTGGGATAGCATTGTGTCATTGATGCACCAGGTTGTGTCATGGGATCTGGGCACAGAAGAGGCAATGGTGGTGCAGACTGATGTAGACAGAAATAGATGGTCTATACGGGAGAAGGACTTATGTGGGTGGGAATAGTAGGTGAATTGATTGCTTGTTGGATTTATTTTGCGCCAGTTATCAACTAGAGAATGTTTTGATATGAGCTGCCGAAAGGACAGTTTCGTAGGGCTCTGAGACGGAGAGGGTGGGAACTTATCCAGAAAAGGAAGGATAGTTTGATTAGAGTCTCCGAATAAAATAATGGTAAAAAATTTGTGTGTGCTGACCAATGAAAAGAGATGTGATAAGAAGGCAGACAGACAAATCGGGCCCAGTAATACCCCGCCTAATCCGGCCCCCGAAACACAGCCTAAAGCTCTCCAGACTCCTTTTCTCCATAGGTTTTATAGATATCTGGAGAGAATTAAACCCAAAAGTGAGGGACTATTCGCACTATTCAGCTCCACATAAGAGTATGGCAAGAATAGACCACATTTTTGTCCCAGCATCTTTATCTCCCTTAGTCTTTAAATCCTCCATTAAGGACTCTCCCTTGTCTGATCATTCTCTAGTAACAATACATATCAAAGTCTAGCCAGGTGGGGTGAGGAACCCCCAGTGGCGCCTAAATGAATCCTTCCCGAATAATCCAGTGCACTGTGTAATGTTATAAAAGGAACTTAAAGACTATTTCCACAGGAATGACACTGGGGAAGTTTCTCCACCAATTTTGTGGGCAGCCCATAAAGGGGTTATGAGGGGAAATCTCATCCAATTATCAACCAGGTTAAAAAGGGAGAGGAAGATAGAGATAGAGAATCTGGAAAGGGAATTTCAAGACCTTGCTAGAACTCACAAAAAGAATCCGACCCATCATTCATGGGCTCAACTGGAAGCGGGTAGAGTAGCCCTGAATCTTGCCCTCACTACCAAAGCTGAGACGCAAATTCAATGGTCCAGAGCTCACTGGTATTTGCAAAGAGATCAAATAGGCCCTAAGTTGGCTGCCAGACTGTCCCCCAGATGTCGCTCCTTCTCCTTTCCTAAGGTCAGGGACCATTCGGGCACTCTCACTCTGAACCCGAAACGAATTATGACCACCTTTCAAAATTTCTACGCTAAACTTTATGACAAGGGGCAAGCAGCTTCTCCTCTTTCTCTCGAAGCTTTTTTGAATTCCATCACCCTTCCTAGTCTGTCGGAAGACCACGTGGCTTCTCTAGAATTGCCATTCAATGATGTGGAGGTGTTGGAGGTGATTAAAAATCTCAAGAAAGGCTCGGCTCCCGGCCCAGATGGCTCATCCACGGGCTATTATAAAACCTTTGGCCCAGTTATAATTCCTTACCTAACTAAATTCTTTAATCCTTTAAGATCTGGTACAGTCCTACAAAGCGATGCCAATAGAGCATTTGTATTGGTCATCCCCAAACCCGGAAAGGATCATTGTGATGTTAGCAACTACAGACCCATCTCTTTGATAAATAACGATCTCAAAATTATGACTAAAGTTCTAGCTAATAGACTGACTAAATTTATAGGCCAATACATTCATAGGGATCATGTAGGTTTTATTCCGGGCAGGCAAGGCCCCGACCAGATCCGTAGAGCGGTGGATATTGTATTGCTACTTAATTCAAATTGGGATGGGAGCCCTGCTCGGGAGGGTTATATTTTATCTGTCGACTTGCAAAAAGCCTTTGATACGGTTGATTGGTCGTATCTTTTTGAAGTTTTAAAGAGATGGGGTTTTGGACCTAGATTTATCCAAACCCTAAAAGCCCTATACTCAAGTCCTAGTGCCCAAGTCAAATTGCATAACTTTTACTCTGAACCTTTCCCTATCTTTCGTGGCACTAGACAAGGATGCCCCCTGTCCCCTTTAATTTTTGCAATTGCGATGGAGTCCTTGGCTATCGCCATCAGAGATAACCCAGATATCCACGGGATTGACTGTGGCCTGTACTCACACAAATGTGCGCTTTTCGCAGATGACTTGCTTCTGTTCATCTCCTCCCCATCACGTCCACTCCTAGGGTCATTCAGCTTCTCCAACTTTTTGGTGAAATCTCAGGACTATGTGTAAACTGATCTAAATCAGCAGCTTTAAATATATCTTTGCCAGAACAAATTTTATTTAGACTAAAAAACCAATATAAGTTTAGCTGGAACTCTTCCCAGATCCCCTACCTGGGGGTCAGTTTGACGGCCAACATCAACAAACTTTTTGAAGCCAATTACCCCCCTCTTCTAAAGAAATTAGCACAGGACCTCTCTTGCTGGGACCAGGAGGGCCTTTCTTGGTTGGGTAGGTTACACACGATCAAGATGACCCTCCTTCCTAGGATTCTATATTTTTTCAGGGCTCTTCCCATTCCAGTTAGGAAATCTGATCTGCAAAAACTGCAATCCCTGATTCTGAAATTCATTTGGGCACGTAAGGGCTTTAGATGCTCAGCTAAGGTGCTCTATAGGAGACGTAGTCAAGGGGGCCTTGGTCTCCCACACCTCTTTAAATACTATCAGGTGGCTCAACTGGCCCAGTTCTCAATCGTCTTTTCCAGAGGGGATACAACGGATTGGGTCACAATGGAGAGACAGGCAGTTCCCTACAATACTATTGACTTCCTGTTAGGTGCTCCTCTTAAATCGAGACCCCCGATTCTCTCTCCTACTTTGTCACACTCTATGACCCTTTGCAACTCGGTTTTCAAGTCCCCCAACTTAATCTCAACTCTTCGTCCTCTCACTCACCTTTTTCATAATCCTCTGTTTCCACCCGGTTTAGACATAAGGGCCTTTAAATGGTGGATGGACAAGGGGCTATATCGTATAGGCCATTTTCTATCGCTGACCAGACCTTTGTCGTTGTCTCATTTCATTAATAAGCTTGATATGCCACTCTCAGAAAAATTTAATTTTTTCCAAATACATCACTTCTTGACCACCTGGTGGAATTCCAGGAAGGATCACTCAGGCTTTACCCCATATGAACAGTGGTGTTCGGGAACTGTGGATACGAGAGGTGGTATCTCTTTGATCTATGCTGCTCTGGTAGAGGACTCATCCAAACCACCATTCGTGGATAAATGGGAAAGGGACCTAAGCGTGGAGTGGGATGCGGACAAATGGACCTTGCTGTTCTCACGTTGCTTTAAGGGGTTCGTTAATATCTCATTGAAGGAAGCCAATTTAAAGGTATTTATCAGGTGGTATTTGGTACCATCCAGATTAGCAGCTATGTTCCCTAATGCCTCTAATCTCTGTTTCAGGGGTTGCGAGCATGTGGGCACCTTCCTTCACACGTGGTGGGAATGTCCTCACCTGAGAGGCTTTTGAAACAAATTTTTCCACCTGAATTGTAAGATCTCGGGTCTCCCGATCCCTCAATGTCCAGAAATAGCCCTGCTCAATTCTAAACCTGTAGGTCTTGGAAGCGCCGGTCAATATCTTTCTCTGAGGCTTTGCGGAAGATATCCTGGATCATGGTACAGGAAAAACAGGCCAGCTACATCCTGGATACCTCCCCTAAATTTGATCTTGTTTGGGAGCCCTGGAGGAATTACTTAAATTTACCAGGGTGATGCCCCCTTTTTTTTTTTCTACCCTCCCTATTAGATTTACTGGTGTCGACTTTCTTCTTTCCTCTCTCTAGCTTTCTCTTTTTCTCCATGTTACTATATTTTTTTTCCTTTTCAGTTTGATTTAATCTTGATCTCTATTTGTTTGCTAGGGTCAGTATGATACATGGGCTGTGCCACCCTTTCCCAACTATGTGGTTGGAGAAGGTTGATAAAAACTCTCCCTAAGAAGCTCATAAAAACGGGTTATGATTGTTTAGTTTATTTTAGTTCCCTAAGTTCTATCAGAGGCTATATCCTTATGAGCTCCTTAAGCTATAGGGTTCTCAGGGGGGGGATGATTAGTCCCTGTCCTCCCGGTTACAGTTTGTTCCCAGATGGGGTGACCGGGGAGATGGCGGGATCTCTCCTGCCTGGGAGCTAATTTTTTTTCGCTTTGGTTGTACACCTTCCATAACTATTTGCTCTTCTCTGATACTCATAAAAGGTTACTTACAGTTGACCCTCAGATATTGTAATTTTATTCCTATTTTCTCTCTACTAATATCCCGTATTATGAGCACTTGTCTATACTTTTATGTGTAATTTGTATGAGAGTATTTGTGTATCAGACTCTAAATCTTTATATATATCTCTCTTGTTGTACTCAAAATTTTTCAATAAAAAGATTTGAAACAAAAAAGTAGGCAGACAGGCGCTTGTTTGGGGTGTAATAGGACACTATGGTCACCGGGGAGTCTGATATGTGGCCAGTGATAAGCAAATAGCAACCTTCTGGATCCTTGATTTGTGAGATCAAGCTAAAGGGAGTAGTGCAATGAAAGGCAATGAGGGTGCCCCTAACCTTGGCTGTGGCCGAGGCAGATTAGAATTGGGGGTATAGTGCACTAAGATATTTGGGGGAAACTTTATCTGTAAAATGAGTCTTTTGAAGACAAGCAATGTGAACCTTAGCAGCTGAGAGGGAGCGAAGGGCTTTGGTGCGTTTATGGGGGGTATTAAATCCCTGAACATTCAGGGTGCAAATGTTTAGGGGGCCATGGTCGCTTATAGGGGTTAATGAGGTTTGGGGAAATTAGTCCTGTACATTGAGGGGGAGCCACCGATCCGAGAAAGGGAGGAAAGAGAAAGGGGATAGTATAAAGGAGAGTATGGGTCAAACTATGTATCATGCAAAGTACAATATGAAAATTGTAGACATTCAAGGTTGGGGAGCGTGCTAGAGAAAAAAACAAGCAGAACCCTAGAGGCTCCGGGGCTACCCGAGGAGTTTCGCATAAAAAGCTGCAGATATCCCGTGGTAGCAAAAGGAGGTACAAGAACAACCTGTAAGAGAACATTGCTGTTAAAGTCCGGACACTATAGAAGTGGTTAAAAAGGCAAAATCTGAACATGTAACATTAAACAAACATTCTTAAATGGCTAAATATTAAGTTCAAAGGCACATCTGGCCGGCAGAAGCAGTAACACTGGGGGGAACGCCAACAGCAGCGAGGCCCAGTAAAGTGGGGAGGCTGCCTATAGAGGGCAGTCTCAACAGTTTCAAAAGTTTGCAGGGTGGAAAACCTCAAGACCTCTGTGGGATGCCTTTACAGGCCGGGGGCCAGCAAAAATAGAAGAGGTACGAGGTCAAGCCTTTCATAGCCGACTTAGGGCTAGTTCCAGGTGTCGTGCTAGAATTAGGTCACCTAGGGCGACTTGTGGTACTAGTCCTTGAAGGATCGAACCAGCAGGAGGCAGGTAAAGGAATGGGGAGGTCCCTTGTAGGGGATGGTAGGTCACATAGTTGACAAGAGGTAGGGGAGCTCTCACAGCTGGTGGATCTGAAGGTTAGGAAGGACCAATGTAATGATTGTCATTGTCATTGTCAAATGACAGTTATTTGCTTGGGGTGAAGAGGTTTGAAGAAGTCCAGGCCCACTGTAACCAACAACACTAAAGTAACAGGAACAGAAACAAGGCACAGTAGGTGAGGGCGGGTGGAATCATCTCCAATGGTAGGGTAGTAGTGCCTCTAGGATTCCATACCATATGTTGGTAAAAGGGTGAGTTTAAGTAGTGCAAACCTGGTCAGTCCATAACATCTTCCTGAGCATTTGGTGGTTCGGTGGGGGGGTCAAAGTGCCTGCGTTTGTGAAAATTGTGTGAGTATTGCCTCGAGGAAGAAGTGGTGGCTTTCTGTGGTGAGTGGGAAGCAGAATGCCTACGGGAGAAGTCCTTACTTGGGCTGGGTCCCATGAGGTTCAAATCTTGCAGTGCAGAGCGGAGCGCTTCTGCTGTGCGACAGAGGTATTTGGTTGCCAGGAGGGTGAACCAAATGGAAAACCCCAATAATAAGTGATTTGGTGCTCCTGGAGCATTTGAATAAGAGGCTTGAGGGCGCGCCATTTGGCGATTGTTATTGGGGACAGATCAGTAAATATCTGATCTGAGTGTCCTTGGAAGGAAAGAGATGATTTGCCTCTGGCTGCTGCTAGCAACTGCTCCTTCCTTTTATAATAATGTCCCTGGGGGGGCCTTTTTCTTTGCGAGGGGCTAGAGCCCTATGGACTCTGTCCATTTCTAGATGTTCTGCCGGTATCGCTGGTTGAAGTTCCTGAAACAGGGCAATCATGGTGGCCTGCAGATCTACAACAGTCTCAGGGATTCCTCTAATTCACAGATTAGATCTGCGGGCTCTATTTTCGTAGTCTTCTAGGCATAGCTGCAAGTTGAGGTTTTCCTCTTTGAGATTTTCAATTTTAGCAAAGGTAGTTTGCGCTTGAGTGTCAAGGTCGTCAACCTTTAGTTCAAGTTCTGCTGTTCTATTGCCAAGTTCCCGGATTTCCCGGGTTAGTTTATTGGTAATGTGGTCCGAAGTTTGCTTTAATGCTTTTTGTAGCGTGTGTTCAAATTTAGCGAATATGCCGGTATGTATAGCTGTTTGGGTGCTGTTGGTGTCAGAATTAGAGTTGAGCGAACACCTGGACGTTCGGGTTCTGCTGGTCCGTCCGAACTTCGGGACAAAGTCCGGGTCCGGGTCCGGACGGAACCCGAACGATCGCACGGACAATGAACCCCATTGAAATCAATGGGGACCCGAACTTTTAGGCACAAAAATGGCTGTAGCAAAGTCCTGGAAAGCCCCAGAGGGCTGCAAAAGGAATTAAAATGGGGGTAAGGGTAGGGCAAGTGCCCTACAAAAAAATGGGGACAGGGAAATAACTTTAAATATTTAAAAAAAAATAAAAACAAAAAAAAGCAAAAATGGAGGTGAATGTGGATCATCTTCAAACTGTGTCTGAAAAGTATTAATTAACGGTAGAAAAACCATATAACTGTTCTAAAAATCTTCTTCAAACTAGGGCAAGTGCCCTACAAATAAATGGGGATAGGGAAAATAAATTAAAATCAAGTGAAAAAATGGGAAGGGGGGTGGATGTGGAGTAGGAGCCTAGAGGTTGTT
>BLSH010526468.1:557124-571556 GCA_018402905.1 Glandirana rugosa | reverse complement strand
ATACTCGACATATATATCAGATGTGACATATATATATATATATATACAGTATATATATATATATATATATATGTGCTGCATTCAGTGTAGACTATATATACAGCTCATATATATATATATATATATATACACAATATCTCACAAAAGTACACTCCTCACATTTTTGTAAATGTCATCCTCTCAGGGAAGTGCCCGACACCTGGCCACCTGGTTGATTGCCCAAACCCGACCAGGTGGCCGGCACCGCTTCCCTGGCATCGGGTTGGCTCCCATCAGGGGTGGACTAGTTATAGGTCAGGTAATCCCACACCACTGCCCTACTCCATCCAACCAACCTTGGATCCTCAATACTGATATATACATATTGACCCTCATTTATTATGGTTTTGACTGCAGCTTCTTCCACCACAGCCCTGGCTGGCAGAGTCAGCAGACACTTCTTGTGGTAGTGTTACCATGTCTGCTGCAGGCCCATCTGCTGCACCTGGCTGTTGCGGCGGCTGCCTCTCCACCTCTACGGTATTTTGTTGGAACCGTACTCACATCCCAAGGCTGTTGCTGTTGTGTTATACTCATGCTGCTAAAATACACATATAAGTGCACTACATACCCTGAATGAACATACTGTTTTGTGTAGATGATACATCTATGTTATTTCAATACATTATGTTTTATTTCCAGACGGAAACATTATGTCTAGCCCTCATGTAATGCCCCCTGACAAAGGATATGACTCCGAAACATGTTGGGACTATTGCAAGATTTGCCTCTTTGGTTCCACTTTAACCACCTCCCACCCGGTCACTGTACATATACGGCCGGGTGGGAGCTTCCCCATTCTGACAGGACGTGTATTTACGTCCTGCAGAAGGTTAGCTCGCAGCGCGGCCACGCGGCGCGCTGCGGCTGGATCCTGTGATCATTATGATCACAGGATCCAGCTGAGCAGAGATCGGGATATGGGCGCATTGATTGGCCCTCCCGATCATGTGACGGCTGTGTCCATTCACAGCCGTCACATTGTAAACAGAGACAAACGTCTCTGTGACAGTTCTCCCCCCGCCGAGCTCAGTGAGGGGAAGGGGGGGGAAGGGGGGAATCTGCAGCTTTGTGACAGCTCTCTGCATGATGATGATTTCATGCAGAAAGCTCTCACAGATCGCCCCCCACACAGTGCACCAAGCACACTGATACCCCTGTCCCCATACACATCAGTGTCCCCATAAAACAGCCCCCAAAACATCTGTATGTCCCCCATCACATCTGTCACCATACACAAAACATCTGTCACAGTCCCCAAACATCTGTATGTCCCCAAAACATCTGTCACAGTCCCCAAACATCTGTATGTCCCCAAAACATCTGTCTGTCCCCGTTACATCTGTCACAGTCCCCAAAACATCTGTCTGTCCGCCAACACCAAATAAACCCCGATTTGGGTTATTTTTACCAAAGAAGTGTAGCAGTATCATTTTTGGTCAAAATTTATGAAGAGAAATTACTTATTTGCAAAATTTTATAACAGAAACGAAGAAAAATGCATTGTTTTTTAAATTTTTCAGTCTTTTTTTAATTTATAGCGCAAAAAATAAAAAACCCAGGGGTGATTAAATACCACCAAAAGAAAGCTCTATTTGTGTGAAAAAAATTATAAAAATTTAATTTGGGTACAGTGTCGCATGACCGCGCAATTGTCATTCAAACTGCAACAGCGCTGAAAGCTGAAAATTGGTCCGGGAAGGAAGGGGGTTTAAGTGCCCAGTATTGAAGTGGTTAATGTGGCTACACATAGGTGCAATTCATATGCTTAGGGTATTGCATTGTACTGTATTGTAATTTCTGCAGTGTATTTTACTGTATATTGCAATCTTTTGAATTATTGTAACATAAATACCTTTTTGATATATGGAATTTTAACCTCAAGATAAATAAAAGTATTTTTTTACCCATATACCCTTTTCCAACTCTCTCTGCCTTTAAAGTCCAAGGGGGTTCACATGGAGTCTCAGCTCTAGTGCTGACTCTTCACAGTATATAGTATATGTATATATATATATACTGTATATAATACGCTGCATTCAGTGTAGACTATATATATACAGCTCATTCAGTGTATAGCATATAGAGTCAGTTCAGCAGTGTAAGATTATATATATATATATATATATATATATATATATATATACAGTATAGTTACAGTGTTCTGCCACCACCAACACCCAAGGCCCAATTTTTCTGCACCTGTTTGCCTGGGGCATGTCATTACAATTTTTAAAATAAATTACAACAGCAGGGCCCGTTCTGGCGCCCAGCAAGAGTAATTGTGAGGGGTTACAGTGTTCTGCCACCACAAACACCCAAGGCCCGATTTTTCTGCACCTGTTTGCGTGGGGCATGTCATTACAATTTTTAAAATAAATTACAACAGCAGGGCCCATTCCTGCACCCAACACGAGTAATTGTGAGGGGTTACAGTGTTCTACCACCACCAACACCCAAAAAACAATTTTTCTCCACCTGTTTGACTGGGTCACGTCATTACAATTTTATAGAGCGCAGTCCCTGTAGTATATGTTATACAGTTCAGATATGGTGCAGGTAGTGTAGTATATATAACACAGTGTATTGAAGTGGTTAAGGGGAACCCTATGACAGAATTAGGAAAAAAAACAGGTCTGGTATGGATTTTAACCACTTCCTGACCGCCCTCCGTCATTGTACGTCAGTACTTTGACGTGGAATACCATTGTTATGGTAGCAGATAGCTAACATAACTCTGGTATTTTCTGAAACGACGGGCGGTCCACTTTCGGATAAAAGTGGTCCCTGCTGCAGATTCACTGCTAGATCACTTTTCTCAGGGGCGGGAGAGGGCCCCCCTCTTGCCACTTTCCGGTCGTCTCCGCTGCTTACTGGATCCGTCCGTAGCAGCGGAGACAATCCGGTCCTCTTCCCTCACTTCCTGGATGCTCACTGCGGGTAAGATGACCTCCATTTGGCTCCATGGCATTGAAGGGCAGTAGTGACGTCAAACGTAATTTCCGCCCAATGCTCTCAAAGGAGACAATTTTTTTTTTGCAAGTGTCATTTTTTCTTTTTTGTTATATTATTACATTTCAATGTAAATATGAGATCTGAGGTCTTTTTGACCCCAGATCTCATATTTAAGAGGTCATGTCATGGTTTTTTTACAGTCCTTGTAATAGGAATAAAAGTGGCCCATTTTTTTAATGGACAATGTAAAAATAAAAATAAAAGTAAAATAAATAAGAAAAAAAAAAGTAGAGCTCCCCACAGAGCTCGCGCACAGAAGCGAGCGCATACACAAGTCTCTCCCACATATGAAAACAGTGTTTAAACTAGATATCGCCGCGATCGTTATGTGATGTCAGAGGGGATGGGGTCATCCATTTACGTAACCGAGTGGCCCCGCCCTTACCTATAAAAAAACTGTCAAACCGAAGACCGCCCATTCTGGGAATCGTCTCTGGATGGTATGGCAGCGGCGGCAGAGAAAAATGAAAAAGAAGAAGACAACGAGAGGAAAGAAGAAGCAGCGGAAGACTGAAAGAAGAAGACCAGAAGAAGAAGCAGGGAAGAAGATGGAGGAAGATCGGAGGAAGAAAGAAGAATAAGACATTTTTTAAATAAAGGACTTGTCAAAAAATGGCTACTTTTTTTGTAACACTACTACACACCTTTTTTTGGTGAATGGGTAGGGGTACAATGTACCCCATACTCATTCACATGGGGGGGTTGTGATCTGGGGGCCCCCTTATTAAAGGGCCTTGCAGATTCTGATAAGCCCGCCGCCCACAGACCCCCAAAACCACTAGCTAGGGTTGTGGGGAAGAGGTCCTTCTCCCCATCAACATGGGGACAATGTGCTTTGGGGGAACCCTCCCCATATTGAGGGCATGTGGCCTGGTATGGTTCAGAGGAGGGGCGCTTGCTTGTCCCCCCTCCTGCCCTGCCAGGATACGTGCCCAGATAAGGGTCTGGTATGAATTTTTGGGGGGACCCCATGCCATTTTTAAAAAAATATGTCGTGGGGTTACCCTTAAAATCCATACCAGACCTAAAGGGCCTGGTACAAACTTTGGGGGTCCCCCACACAATTTTTTTTAAAATGTTGGTGCAGGGTTCCCCTTAAAATCCATACCAGACCCAAAGGGCCCCACGCAAAGTTTTTTCAGTGATTTTTATCTATATTGCTGGGAACCGGCAATGGATTACAGCCGCGAGCAATTTTAAATGACAATTTTTTCTTTACAAATGTCATTTCGCGGTGGCACTGTTCTAAACATCACACAAATGTGCAACTATAAAATAATAGAATAAAACAGAATAGAATAGAGTAGAATAGAAAATAATAGAATAAAACACAATAAAAATTGAATAGAATAGAATAAAACAGAATAGAATAGAAAATAAGGGAATAGAATAAAACAGAATAGTATAAAATGGAATAGAAAATAAATGAATAGATTATTGTCTGAGATTGAAGTAAATTCTCAATAGGAACACCCTTTCCTCATTATCAGAATTACGAAATAGGAATGGCTTCTCCCCATGGGTTGTTGGGAGATATAGACAACTCCAGCATTTCATGGAGGCCCACCCAAAATCCCTTTGTTTAGTGTATGAGCTCCTTCCATGAGAAATATAGGGGATCAGGGGGGAATAGACAGACACGGGATATCTAGCATATATAAGATGTTGATATCCCCACATTCCTGGTCATCAGGCCTTTTGGAGAGCTGGGAGCGCAAACTGAATCAATCTTTACCTGAAGTATTAAAACATAAAGTTATAGAGTATGTAGCTTCTACCTCAATGGATACAAGAATAAAATAAATGAATTATAAACTGTTAACAAAGTGGGACTACGTTTCATCAAAATTACATAAGGTCAATTGGAATATGTCACCTTTATGTTGGAGGGCCTGTGGGCGTGGAGAAACACATGCTCACATATGGTGGTGTTGTCCTTTGATCCAGATGTTGAAGTTAGGCAGGACCCCTGGCAATGTTTGTTCCATGCTTCAGGTGAATCAAGGAAGAATTATAGAGCAGCTATCACCCTTTTTTTGTTAAACGCATTTGAAGAAATAATCCCGAAGCGAGGGAATGTAAAGAAAATGCAGACAATTAAGGATTGTTTTAGAGATGTAGACAGAATTAGGCTAATGGAAGAATTAATAGGTTTACAAAATGATCTTGGACTAAGATTTCACAGACTATGGAGAAGCTGGCTTTAGTTCAAACAGCCCCCAACTTATATTAGTTATATGGGTAATGAGAATGTTTTCTTAGAGATGAAGGGGAGGTGGGACAGGGGGAACCTCTTGAGTGGAATATTAAGAAGACTATGAACGGTGAAGTTTTTGTTTGACTTTGTCCCCATCTCCTGCCTGTTCCTTGCCCCCTCCACCTCTCTCTCTTTTTCTCCCTCTCCCCCCCTTTTCCCTCCCCCATTTTTTTTTTCACTAGGATAAAGTAGTGTGGCAGGGCTAAATATTTTTTAAGGGGACATGGTCGTTCAGGTGAATTGGGTTAATAGCCCCATGTAGCTGTCTCAGTAATCACTCTAAATCAACAAATATTATATAATGATTTCACTTTTTCTATACTATAGGGGTTATTAAGGCTAAACCAAAAGGGTGTGTTTTTTGCAAGCAGCGAGCTTATTGTGGGAAACACCATGTAGCAACTTTGCAGTTTTAGGTGGGTATTTTTTTATATACAGTATATACATATATTTTTTTTTATATATTTTTTTCCCCTTTTCCTCCCCCCCCCCTTTTTTTTTCTTCTCGTTAGGATAAAGTAGTGTAACGGGGGTAAATATTTTGCAAGGGCACATGGTCATTTAGGTGAAGCAGGTTGATAGCTGCATGCAGGTGTCTCAGTATTCACCTTTAATCAACAATATTAAACAACGATTTCACTTTTTATACTTTATGGGGTTTTAAGGCTAAACAGAAGGGGGGGGTGTTTTTGCTTGCAGTGAGTTCATGATGGTAAACACAGGGTGGCAATTTTGTAGTTTTAGGGGGGTATTTTTGATAGGTGAAACCAGTAAGATGTCCAATATTGGGACCCCCTGGTTCTTCACTCTTACACTGGTAATATTATTGATTTTTTTTTCTTTTCCCCTTTGGAGTGAGAGAAGGTTATGAATAATTATATATTAAATTATGTTTTAAATATTTTTGCAGTATGCATACTTTAGGAATGTTATATGTATATGTGATTGTGGATGTAGGAATGTTGTATGTCATTATGGAAGTTTTGTCATGTTTTGTAATGTTATTTCCTCTTTTAAATGAAAAAAAAAATATTAAAAAAAGAAAATAAAAGAATAGAATAGAAAATAAAAAAATAGAATAGAATAGAAAAAATAGAATATAATAAAATATATTCTATTCTATTCAGTTTTAGTCTATTATTTTGTATTCTATTCTATTCTTTTCTTTTCTATAAAGCAGCCTTTTATACCTTATTGTATTTATTGCAATGTGTTTCCATTTCAAATTCAAATTAATTGTTGAAGCTGAATTCATTTTTGAATTTGAATTAATTTTAGAATTTGTTTTAGAATTCAATTAAAACAAAATTAATTTGAATATACAAAACAAATTTCGAAAAAAAATCATTCTAACATAACGGATATGACTAAACAAAATGATTAACTTAACGAACTAATCCAAATCAAAACAAATGTTTCCATCATGCAAATCTCCACTGATTACTACCAATGATTAAAATTCTTGGATATAGTCCCTTATCATCCCCTCCAATAATTAACATACAATTGATGTTAGGCTGACTGGTCTGTAGTTTCCAGGTATATATATTGGCCCTTTTTTAAATATTGTTACCACGTTGGCTTTTTGCCAATCATCTGGTACCATTCCAGTCATCAAAGTGGTAATACAGTCTCTGTTTTCATATTCACCTACAGGTAAGCTTATAATAAAGCCTACTTGTAGGTTAAATGAATATCTCCTAAACCTGCCCCTGGAAGGCTTTGTTTTAAGGTAAGTCCTTCATAATGTGCTAGAATGCAATGCATACTAGCACATTATGCCTTAACCTTGCAGGGAAAGTTTATTTTTTTGTTCAAGTTTACTGACGCTTTAAGGTGTCCTTTAAAATTAGGAATAACAGTCTGGCTTTAACCTGGCTTTACATTTTCAAGACTTTTGTGGGCACTGGTTGCTGTTAGCCACATGGGTACATTCCATGTTGTGTTACTAACAATACAGTCTCGCCTATTATACCCCACTTTTCCTTTGTAAAAACTGAGTAGAAGAATGCATTTAATACAGTTGCCTTCACCTTGTCATTTGTAACTCTCTTCTCCTTATCGTCTTTTATGAAGCCAATATACTCTGACTAGAGTTGAGCGAACCCGGACTGTAAAGTTGGGGTTTATACTGGACTTTGGGGTGTCCGTGCCCCGAACCCGGACATTTGAGAAAAAGTCTGAATTCGGGTTCGGTATTCGGGTATTTTTCGCGCCTTTTCTATAGTGGCAGGGCATCCAATAAACAAGCGTTTCACTCGTTTGCCCTTAGAAGCTATCACAGACATGCCTACTAATGGCATGGCTGTGATTGGCCAGTGCATCATGTGACCCAGACTATTTTTGGCGCCTGTTGAATAGCTGCAGGGCAGCCAATCAACAAGCATTTCACTCGTTTGCCCTTAGAAGCCATCACAGCCATGCCTACTAATGGCATGGCTGTGATTGGCTAGTGCATCATGTGACCCAGCCTCTATATGAGCTGGAGTCATGTAGTGCCGCATGCCACATGCTCTCAGGCTAGTGTAGGGAGAGGATGCTACTGCCGCTGCGAGGGATAGATTACCGTTCTAATATCATCTCATCCTGCATTACAGACAGGTTCCTGGGGGTATTGTGAGGCGAACGATTAGCGTTCTAAAACCATCTGATACTGGAGTAGGTACAGTTTCCAAGTGCTGTGAGGGAAAGATTAGTGTTCTAATATCATGTCATCCTGCATTACAGACAGGTTTCTGGCGGTGCTCTGAGGCGAAAGATTAGCATTCTAAAACCATCTGATACTGGAGTAGGAACAGTTTCCTAGTGCTGTTAGGGAAAGATTAGCGTTCTAATATCATCTCATCCTGTATTACAGACAGGTTCCTAGTGGTGCTGTGAGGCGAAAGATTAGTGTTCTAAAACCATCTGATACTGGAGTAGATACAGTTTCCTGGTGCTGAGAGGGACATATTAGTGTTCTAAAATCAACCCATACTGGTATAGGGAGAGGTTCCTGCTGCTGGTGTGAGGGACAGATTAGTGTTCTAAAATCATCTCATACTGCTATAGGGAGAGGTTCCTGCTGTTGGTGTGAGGGACAGATTAGTGTTCTAAAATAATCTCATACTGCTCTAGGGAGAGGTTTCTGCTGCTGCTGTAAGGGACAGATTAGTGTTCTAAAATCATCTCTAACTGCTATAGGGAGAGGTTCCTGCTGCTGGTGTGAGGGACAGATTAGTGCTCTAAAATCATCTCATACTGCTATAGGGAGAAGTTCCTGCTGCTGGTGTGAGGGGCAGATTAGTGTTCTAAAATCATCTCATACTGCTATAGGGAGAGGTTCTTGCTGCTGGTGTGAGGGACAGATTATATTTCTAAAATCATCTCATACTGCTATAGAGAGAGGTTCCTGCTGCTGCTGTGAGGGACAGATTAGTGTTCTAAAATCATCTCATACTGGTATAGGGAGAGGTTCCTGCTGCTGGTGTGAGGGACAGATTAGTGTTCTAAAATCATCTCATACTGCTATAGGGAGAGGTTCCTGTTGCTGGTGTGAGGGATAGATTATTGTTCTAAAATCATCTCATACTGCTATAGGGAGAGATTCCTGCTGCTGCTGTGAGGGACAGATTATTGTTCTAAAATCATCTTATACTGCTATAGAGATAGGTTCCTGCTGCTTCAGTGAGGGACAGATTATTGTTCTAAAATAATCTCATACTGCTATAGGGAGAGGTTCCTGTTGCTAATGTGAGGGACAGATTAGTGTTCTAAAATAATCTCATACTGCTATAGGGAGAGGTTCCTGCTGCTGGTGTGAGGGGCAGATTAGTGTTCTAAAATCATCTCATACTGCTATAGGGAGAGGTTCTTGCTGCTGGTGTGAGGGACAGATTATTGTTCTAAAATCATCTCATACTGGTATAGGGAGAGGTTCTTGGTGCTGGTGTGAGGGACAGATTAGTGTTCTAAAATCATCTCATACTGCTATAGGGAGAGGTTCATGCTGCTGGTATGAGGGACAGCTTAGTGTTCTAAAATCATCTCATACTGCTATAGGGAGAGGTTCCTGCTACTGGTGTGAGGAATAGATTATTGTTCTAAAATCATCTCATACTGCTATAGGGAGAGGTTCATGCTTCTGCTGTGGGGGACAGATTACTGTTCTAAAATCATCTCATACTGCTATAGGGAGAAGTTCCTGCTGCTGCTGTGAGGGACAGATTATTGTTCTAAAATCATCTCATACTGGTATAGGGAGAGGTTCATGCTGCTGGTGTGAGGGACAGATTAATGTTCTAAAATCATCTCATACTGCTATAGGGAGAGGTTCCTGCTGCTGGTGTGAGGGACAGATTAGTGTTCTAAAAAGATCTCATACTGGTATAGGGGTAGGCTCCTACTGCTGGTGTGAGGGACATATTATTGTTCTAAAATTATCTCATACTGCTATAGGGAGAGGTTCCTGCTGCTGGTGTGCGGGACAGATTAGTGTTCTAAAATCATCTCATTCTGCTATAGGGAGAGGTTCCTGCTGCTGATGTGAGGGACAGATTATTGTTCTAAAAGCATCTCATACTGCTATAGGGAGAGGTTCCTGCTGCTGGTGCGAGGGATAGATGATTGTTCTAAAATCATCTCATACTGCCATAGGGAGAGGTTCCTGCTGCTGGTGTGAGTGACAGATTATTGTTCTAAAATCATCTCATACTGCTATAGGGAGAGCTTCCTGCTGATGATGTGAGGGACAGTATAATGTTCTAAAATCATCTCATACTGCTATAGGGAGAGGTTCCTGGTGCTGCTGTGAGGGACAGATTATTGTTCTAAAATTATCTCATACTGCTATAGGGAGAGTTTCCTTCCTGGTGCTGCTGTGAGGGACAGATTAATGTTCTAAAATCATCTCATACTGCTATAGGGAGAGGTTCCTGCTGCTGGTGTGAGGGACAGATTAGTGTTCTAAAATCATCTCATACTGCTATAGGGAGAGGTTCCTACTGATGCTGTGAGGGACAGATTATTGTTCTAAAATCATCTCATACTGCTCTAGGGAGAGGTTCCTGCTGCTGGTGTGAGGGAAAGATTATTGTTCTAAAATCATCTCATACTGCCATAGGAAGAGGTTCCTGCTGCTGGTGTGAGGGACAGATTATTGTTCTAAAATGATCTCATCCTGCTATAGGGAGAGCTTCCTGCTGCTGGTGTGAGGGACGGTATACTGTTCTAAAATCATCTCATACTGCTATTGGGAGAGGTTCCTGCTGCTGCTGTGAGGGACAGATTTGTGTTCTAAAATCATCTCATACTGCTATAGGGAGAGGTTCCTGCTGCTGATGTGAGGGACAGATTTGTTTTCTAAAATCATCTCATACTGCTTTAGGGAGAGGTTCTTGCTGCTGCTGTGAGGGACAGATTATTGTTCTAAAATCATCTCATACTGCTATAGGGAGAGGTTCCTGCTGTTGATGTGAGGGACAGATTCGTTTTCTAAAATCATCTCATCCGACTATAGGGAGAGGTTCCTGCAGCTGCTGTGAGGGACAGATTATTGTTCTAAAATCATCTCATACTGTTATAGGGAGAGGATCCTTCCCGGTGCTGCTGTGAGGGACAGATTAATGTTCTAAAATACTCTCATACTGCTATAAGGAGAGGTTCCTGCTACTGGTGTGAGGGACAGATTAATGCTCTAAAATCATCTCATACTGGTATAGGGAGAGGTTCCTGCTGCTGGTGTGAGGGATAGATTAGTGTTCTAAAATCATCTCATTCTGCTATAGGGAGAGGTTCCTTCCTGGTGCTGGTGTTAGGGATAGATTAGCGTTCTAAAATCATCTCATAATGCTATAGGGAGAGTTTCCTGCTGCTGCTGTGAGGGATAGATTATTGTTCTAAAATCATCTCATACTGGTGTAGGGAGAGGTTCCTGCGGCTGGTGTGAGCCGTGCATTTCTTGCACAAAAATAAAAAGTGCGTCTACGTTGCTGTTTTTAAAAAAAAAAGAATAATAATTTATTATTTTTTTTTTTAGTATTAATAAATAGTGCTACATAGTACATTTGCACCTTGCTGTGCATTTCTTGCGCAAAAAGATAAAGTGTGTCTACATTGCTGGTTTAAAAAACAAAAATATTTTAAATACTACATTTGCGGCCAGCGGTGCATTTCTTGCACAAAAATAAAAAGTGCATCTACATTGCTGGTTTACAAAAAAAAGAATAATAATTTATTATTCTTTTTTTATTATTATTAATAAATAGTGCTACATAGTACATTTGCGTCCAGAATGAGGAGAGCGTCTAATAAGGGACGTGGTTGTGGTGCTGCTGGTGCTGCTAGTGTTGGTGGTGTTGGTGAAGTTCCTGTTGCAAGGAGAGGACTTGGTTGATTTGTGCCAGCTACACGTACAAGTGAAGCACCTTCCTCAGGTGCGAGTAGCCGACAGAAGCTTCAACGTCATATGGTTAGGCCCGAATGCCGCTCAACGAATAGTGAGGCCAGAACAAATACAGGCACTAGTAGATTGGGTGGCTGACTGCCTCCAGTTCCTTCACATTGTCTCCCACCCGGTCCCTTGCTGAAAGCTCAGAGTTGGCACCTGAACCCCATGGCCATCTGTCTTTCACCTCAGCCCCTTGTAAATCAGCCAAGCAGTCTGAGCCCCAAGTCATGCAGCAGTCTCTTATGCTTTTTGATGACTCTGCTGGTGTGCTTTCCATGGGCCATCCACATAGTTCTGCCCCAGAAGTGGAAGACATTGAGCGCACCGATGCCCAACCACTTCTGTTGCAGAATGAGGACATGGAAACACCACTGCAGCACGTCTCTGATGATGACGAAACACAGGCGGCTTTCCACAGTGTGCAGACTGACAAGGAGGGCAGTGGTGAAGGGTGGGTGGAAGATGATGTGGAGGAGGATGATGAGGTCCTAGACCCCACATGGAATGAAGGTCATACGAGTGACGTTTGCAGTTTGGAGGAAGAGGTGGTGGTCGCACAGAGTCACCAGCACAACAAAAGAGGAAGCAGGTTGCAAAAGCGGAGCGACCGTCCCCTACACAGTACGCCTGCTACTACCCACCGCACTCAGGGACCTAGAACACCAAAGGCAGCACAATGGCGTTCCCCGGCCTGGCAGTTCTTCAGACAATGTGCTGATGACAAGACACGAGTGGTTTGCAAGCTGTGCAATCAGAGCCTGAGGCGAGGCATAAATGTTCTAAACCTGAGTAGAGTTGAGCGAACACCTAGATGTTCGGGTTCGGCGGGTTCGGCCAAACTTCGCGGAAACGTTCGGGTTCGGTACCGAACGTTACCCGATCTTGACCCCGGACCCCGAATTGAAGTCAATGGGGACCCGAACTTTTTGGCACAAAAATGACTGTAAAAAAGTCCTGGACAGTGCAAGAGGGCTGCAAAAAGAAGAAAAATGGGAGATGTTATTAGATCTGCAATCTGTCCCTCAAAGCAGTAGTAATCTCTACCTAGTCCAGTATCAGATCTTTCTGTAATCAGATCATTCTGTAATGCAGGATGAGAGATCGTTCTGTAATCAGATCGTTCTATATTGCAGGATGAGATGTTATTAGATTTGCAATCTGTCCCTCAAAGCAGTAGTAGTAATCTCTACCTAGTTATTAGATCTGCAATCTGTCCCTCACAGCAGTAGTAGTAATCTCTACCTAGCTATTAGATCTGCAATCTGTCCTTCACAATCAGTCCCTCACAGCGCCGGCAGCATCCTCTCCCTACACTAACCTGAGAGCATGTGACATGCAGCACTGTGACTCCAGCCTCATATAGAGGCTGGGTCACATGATGCACTGGCCAATCACAGCCATGCCATTAGAGGCATGGCTGTGATGGCTTCTAGGGAAAACCAGTGAAACGTTTGTTGATTGGCTGCCTTGCAGCTATTCAGCATGCTTGATAAAATACCAGAACCCAGAACCCAAACCTTTTTCTCAAACGTTCGGGTTCGGGACGCGGCACCCGAAAGTTCGGTACAGACCTGAACTTTACAAGTCAGGTTTGCTCAGCTGTAAACCTGAGCACAACCTGCATGACCAGGCATCTAAATTCACAGCATGAGCTGCTGTGAAATAAGTACCTCAAAATCCAAGAAAGGTCTCGGCCTCCTCCTGCTTCATCTTCTGCTGCTGCCTCTGCCTCTTCCTCCACCTCTACAGTGACAGCGTCACCTGCCACCCAGCAAACAGACGATGTGACAGCAATGCCACCATGTCCGCCACCGTTCCCAAGCATTTCCACACACTCCCATGAAAGCTTACAGCTCTCCATCTCCCAAACACTGGAGAGAAAGAGGAAGTACCCCCCTACCCACCCGCGATCCCTGGCCCTGAATGACAGCATTTCAAAATTCCTGGCCTTTGAAATGCTGTCATTCCGTCTGGTGGACACGGACAGTTTTAAAAACCTGATGGCGGTGGCTGTCCCCAGTACGTGGTACCCAGCCCCCACTACTTTTCCAGGCGAGCCATCCCTTCCCTGCACAAACAAGTCGGGGACAAGATCAAGTGTGCACTGCGCAACGCCATCAGTGGCAAGGTCCTCATAACCACTGATACATGGACCAGTAAGCATGGGCAGGAACGCTATATCTCGCATACTACACACTGGGCAAATGTAGTGGCGGGTGGGCCTGAGCCGGCTAGCCATTTGGCGCATGTCCTTCCACCACAGAGGATTGCAGGGCATTTCTCTTTGCCTCCTGTTGCCTTCTCCTCCTACTGCACTTCCTCCTCCTCGACCACCCACTCATCCGCTCAGCGTAACACCTTCACCACCAACATCAGCACATCCAGGGGGAAACGACAGCAGGCTGTTTTAAAACTGATATGTTTGGGGGGTAAACCCCACACTGCGCAGGAGCTGTGGACGGGCATTGAACAACAGACCAATGAGTGGTTGTTGCCACTGAGCCTCAAGCCCGGCCTGGTGGTGTGCGACAATAGCCGAAATCTTGTAGCGGCTCTGGGCCGAGCCCGTTTGACGCACATCCCTTGCCTGGCGCATGCGCTGAATTTGGTGGTACAGAATTTTCTAAAAAACTACCCGGATATAGGCCCATCAAAAAATCTTTTAAGACATGGTGGTTTAAGTCGCGTACGCGG
>BLSH010526468.1:508998-523167 GCA_018402905.1 Glandirana rugosa | reverse complement strand
CGCGTTACGCGTGACAGTCGACATTTGCCGGTAAAAGGATTGTTATCGTGTCTCATACGTCTACCCCCAGAGAAGTAGGTACCTGAGAAAGAGAGAGATGATTTTCTCGAAAGGATAGTTGGAAGTCACGGAAGTATATACGAAAGAGATATTGAAGTCCAAACATTGGAAGGAGGTCTTTAAAAACAAAGTTTGGAAGACTGACTACGTACATCCAACAATGTAAACAAATATTATATACAAATAATTGGGGAAGGAATGGCCCGTGAATTTCGGGGGAGGACGGGTCTGGTTAAAAACCCAACGTCGCACGACCGCGCAATTGTCATTCAAAATGCGACAGCGCTGAAAGCCAAAAATTGGTCTGGGCAGGAGGGGGCTTTAAGTGCCCGGTAAGGAAGGGGTTAATAAACATATATTATAAACAAATGTAACAACCTACATGCATCAGTCAGAAGGTTTGAAACAAAAATTTCTGGAGGAAGGTTACAAACCTGAAGTTATAGAGAAAGCATATATGAAGGCACTGAAGGTTGATAGGAAAGCTCTTTTAGTAGAGAGAGAAAGAGTCCATGGATGAAGAGACCCCCATCTGCATACTCTGTGCTATTGTTAGGAAAATGGCCGTTTACAGCTGACAGTGCGCATTGCGCTTACCCGTGCACATTCACGCGCGCCTTTGCGTGCCGTGTACACGCGTCTGTCCGCGACAATGATGCCAAATGGTCTATTTAGCCAGACAACACCCTGCAGCAGATGCTGTCCGTTCTACAGCGTTTGTGCGAGTTCCTGAGCCATCTGATTATATGATTATCTGTTACTGTGATCCGGCTTGTCTTGACTCTGCTCTGAGTACAACTATCAAATCAGGCATGGTGACACACAAAACCCTTCCTCTGCCTTCTACAACCCCTGAAGATCACCAGGAGCTCCTCCTTTTGGATGTTATTTCTTTCCCTCAACTGCATCAACTGGGCAACAGGTGAAACAAGGTTCCAGTCACCCTACTGTCACCAGCACTGTTTTCTGGAGACTAAGAAATCGGTCCCTACCTTACTCAGCCTGGATGTGGACTCCGATTCCGATGCCCGCCAGTTGGTGCCTTCCGTTTACCACACCTACCTCGATGTGTTTAGTAAAAAAGGGCCGAACAATTGCCTTCCCATAGGGCCTACGACTGCCCTATCAAGCTCCTTCCTGGAGCTGAGGTTCCCTTCGGAAGGATCTTCCCCCTGATGGAACTGGAACTGGTGACTCTCAAGGACTACCTGGATCTAATTGTCATTGTCTACCTAGATGACATACTGATGTTTTCCCCTACCTTGGAAGAACACCGCAAGCATGTGGCGAGTGTCCTGAGTTGCCTTCGGCAGCATGGGCTTTATGCCAAGGCAGAGAAGTCTGACTTTGAATGTTCAAGTATCTCCTTCCTAGGGCTTATTATCTCAGTCACTGGCATCACTATGGACCCTCAGAAGGTCGCGGCTATCCTAGACTGGCCGGCCCCCATGGACAAAAAGGGAGTCCAGCGGTTCATTGGCTTCGCCAATTTCTACAGAAAACTTATAAAGGGGTTCTCAGCTATTATTACCCCAATTAATCAGCTGACCAAGCTGAACACACGGTTTGTGTGGACTGAGGAAGCCCAGGAAGCTTTTGTGACCCTGAAAAGACTCTTTACCTTGGCACCCATCTTTAGGCACCCTGACCCTGCCTTGCCATTTGTCCTGGAGGTGGATGCCTCTGAAGTTTGCTTTTAATAATACCGTCCATTCGGCCACGATTTTTGGCCAACTACGGCTTCCACCCGACCTTTATGTTAAACCACAACCTCGAAAGTGCAGTACCCGCAGTACAAGAAATGACCAAGTTCTGGGAAGAAAACAGCAAACTTCTCCAGGAAACCATGGCCCTGACCCAGGAGCATAACAAAGAGGTGTTTGATAAAGGGAGATGGGGAGAGTTGGACTTACAGCCTGGGTAAAGAGTCTAGCTTGCCACAAAGAATCTGAAACTAGCCTGCCTGTTAGTAAAAGGGACTTTGCCAGTGTTCCTGGCCGTTTCCGGGTGGTGCGCGCACCTCCGTGCGCGTTCGCGTTCGCCTGTGCGCGCGCACGCGCCGGAAACGGCGCCAAATGGTGCCTATTTAAACCCTGGACATCCTGCACCAAGTTGCTGCTTGTTCTACAGCGTTCCAGACCTGTGGGCCTCAGCTCCCTACCTGTTCCTGTGTTTCATCTGTTTCCTGTTAACCCGGCTTGCTTTGACCTGTTGTCCGCTACCTGCATCGACCCCGGCTATCCACGACCATCCGCTTGTCTACTCCTCTGTACCTCCGCTGCCCGCCCGTTAACGAACCTTGCCTGAACTTGACGATCCGTTTGCCTGATCCTCTTGTACCTTCCTGCCTGCCTGTTGCCAACCCAGCCTGTACGACCATCCGTCTACTTGCACGCCTTCTGGAGCCTCACTACACCATCGGTGACCCTCCAGCCCTCGTGCCATCCCGCACTCTTGGGCCTCTGTCCCCACTACCAGGGGTCCTTGAATCGGGTGCGCAAGAGCGGTTGTTCCCTGCACAAGACAGACTCCACCGTCAGGTACGTGACACTGCCCCTCCAAGAAGTTAGGACCCAGGTTTATTGGACCCTTCCCAGTGAAAAGGAAAATCAACAGGGTGGCCTATGAGCTGGAGCTTCCACCCTATTTGCGTGTTCACCCAGTGTTTCACGTGTTACTGCTGAAAACCGTGATTCCAAATCCTTTTCCTGGGCGGAAAAGACTAGCCCGCCAGGTCCAATCCTGGTAGACGGTGAAGAGGAATTTGAATTGGAATCCATCCTGGACTGCAGCAAGTGGGGTAACATTACTTGGTGAAATGGAAGGGTTACGGCCCCGAAGAGAACTCTTTGGAGCCCAAAGCCAACATCCATGCGGATGGACTTATCCAATCTATCCTGCTAAGCTTGCCCCACTGGGCATACGGAGGCTGCCCTTTGGGGGGGGTCAATGTTAGGAAAATGGCTGTTTCCAGCTGCCTGTGCGCGCCGTGCCCGCACTCCTGTGCGCGCTAATGGCGCCAAATGGTCTATTTAGCCAGACAACACCCTGCAGCAGATGCTGTCCATTCTACAGCTTTTGTGCGAGTTCCCGAGCCATCTGATTATCTGTTCAAGTAACCCGGCTTGTCTTGACCCTGCTCTGATCTCTGCCTGCACCGACCTCGGCTTCCACGACCACTCTTCTGCCTGCTCCCTTGTACCTTTGCTGTCTGCTCGATAACAAACCCTGCTTGTGCCCGACTACTCTTCTGCCTGCTCCCTTATACTGCACCGCCAGCCCGTTGCCGACCCAGCCTGTACCATTACTCTACCAACTAGCACGAGACCGGAGGATCTACTTCAGCTGTCACCGGTGACCAGTTGCCGTCTCTTGCCGTCCTCACTCCTGAACCTCCTGTCTGCTCTACCAGGGGTTCGCGAATCAGGGTCGCAAGAGAGTTTACCCCTGCATAAGCCAGACTCCATCACCAGGTACATGACAGCTATTGTGAAAATAAGGGAAGAGTTGTTAAGACAATAAAACAATATTGGCCATTCTCCCCGAAGTAATGTGTGATGGTATCAGACACTTGTTTTAGGACTATCGCGTCATCTAACAAATTCTCATTCAGTCGCCACGTCCAGCTCCGGGCATCCGAGGTCAGGGGTGCTAGGGAAATAGAAACCGGAGCGTGGTCTGATATGGTTATGGATCCACCAGAGAGTGATTCCAGAAAAGACTGGTCGACAAGTATCATATCTATTCTCGAGTACACCCGGTGCACAGCGGAATAGTAACTGTAGTCTTTCCCCTGAGGGTGCAGCACTCTCCAACTGTCCACCAGATGGTGAGCGTGTAGGGCCTTATGAAAATTTTTCAAAAATGCAAAGGAATGTACAGCACGTCCAGAGGAAGTGTCTAGTTGAGGAACAGGGCTGACGTTAAAATCTCCCCCACCACCAGTTGCCCCTCCCGAAATGTAGAGAGGGAATCTAGCATATTGTCTAAGAAGGACAACTGATGTGTGTTCGGGACATAAAGTGACACAAGTGTGAGTCTGTGTCTGTATAGGGTACCCTTCAGAAACACTGACCTACCTTCTGAGTCTGTCTGGTGATCCAGTGGGACAAAGGTGCAATCCCGGTAAATCGATATCGCCAACCCACCGGACTTGGAACGGGATGAGCTACTTAGGAACCACTGGTTATACAGGTGAGTGGGTAGTCGGGGGGTCAAGTCAGCCCAAAAATGTGTCTCCTGCAACAATAAAATGTGTCCCCCCAGCCTCTTAGCTTCAAGCTACAACTTACTGCATTTTGATGGCGAACTCAGGCCTCGGACATTATACGAAACAATCTTCAAGGCAGCCATTGCAAGACAGGCAACAGAAGTTCCCCCAGGTATGCCATTGTGTAAGAGGGACCCGCTGCATTTCAGTTCTGATCTCAGCGAGCACTGTGGAGACAAACAGAAGATTAAAGAACTAAAAACACAGTTCCCATTAGGGGTGTCCGGGCAGGGGGTGGGCGATGTAGAGACTGCCTCAAGCCATACTCTCTCGGGGACCACTGAACTTGGCTAATCTTATAACCCCATTTGAGCGGTTCCGGAGACCTTTAACCTTTAGATTGTCTTGTCCAGAATATTTTAACATGGCTTTTGTTATAACACATGCCCAACCGATCTCCCTTAGATTATTACCTTTCTACATGGCGAACCCCACGGACATGAAACATCATGCGTTCTTTCAAGGAATACTTGTGCAGTTTGCAAATTATGCCCCGGGGGTTTATCAGGGTCATCAGAGGGGGCTCGTAGTGCTCTGTGCGCCCGGTCAATTTCAATATCGGGGGCTTCCCTTCCCAGGATCTGCTTGTATAGTCCTTGCAGTGGGGGGACAATTTCTCTAGGCCCTGTGGCCTCCGGGAGACCTCATGTCCGGATATTTACCCTGCGGCTGAGATTCTCCATGTCATCAAGTTGGTCGAGCAAGGATCCAATCCGCTGGTCCTGCTGAGTACAATGGGCATGCAGAGTATGTAGCACTGGTGTCATGTCTTCCACTGAGGCCTCCAATGCCTCCACCCTTCCCCCTATATGGGCTGTGTCTGCTTGCAGGGCCTCAATGTCCTGTCGTAGGGCCTTTTCCATGGGTCATAAAGTTCTCTAAATTCGCCTTAGTCAGCAGGGCCAGTATGTGGCAGCGGAGATCCCTGCCACCCAGGGTTGCTGTCAGAGCTTTGTGTCCCATCAGGGGTTCATTAGCCTCCGATGGCATGGGAGACCGCGAGGTCCGGTGAAGGAGCAAGGAGCATCTCTACTTTGCGGTCTGTTTCTGGGTGTTGGCCAGGTGTTGTGACAGGAATTAGCAGTGAACTTGTATCACTTTAAATGCTTGTGACAAGGAAGGTTTTTGGAAGGATTGTTTATTTAATAATAAAGGTTTACTGGACAAGGAGGAGCACTTTGTTCTTTATATTTTGCAAGGATGGCGGGAACCCCAGCCTGAGGGCAGAAGGGCTTTACAATGTCTTCAGACTGAGGGCGGAAGGAATTCTAAGTGTGAATCCTGACCTGAGAGCAGAAGCTGTATAAGGAGGAGGCAGTGCTGGAGGAAGTGCTCTGCAGCATAAGAGGAACAGAGCTCCATGATTTTTCCCCATTCAGTCCTAACATCTTATTTTCTTAGTCGGATCAGTACCAATTAGAATTGAAAGCGGTTTTGCTCCTTTTTTCCGATTTTTTAAATTTTTATAACATTCATATTTTTCAATCCTGATGATGTTCGACTGATCCCGAGACCGCCTGGTCTCTTAATATCTTTATGTTGGTCGGGAAATTTTTTTTGTTTCCCCAACCCCACTCTCATTTCTCGATTGCTTTGCACAGTTTTACTTGCATGTGTTATATTGATTTTATATGTTACATTATGGAAATTTGTTTGTGGTACAATACAACTACCTTACCATAGATATCTACTTTCTGAGAATTATGCATTATTCACATTTTTTTTGTATACCTTGTTGACTCCAATATTGATAAAACAATTGAGACTTTCATTCACTTCATATCACACCATATATATTCTAATTTTACTTCCTGATGTTAGTTCAAGACATAAACATCCTCAATAACAATTACGGTTATCTCACATAATATTCAGGGATTCAATTCCCCAAATAAAAGAAAGAAAGCCTTTTTGCAATATAAAAAAATGTAATGCTAAAATAATTCTATTGCAGGAAACACCCTTTATGAAAGACAAACAACCTACTTTCTTTCATAAAGTGTTTAATCATATTATACTCTTTCTTCCTCCAAAACCAAAGGAGTTGCAATTTTCCTCATCATTCCTTTCCTATGGAGACTCAACCGGTATACAAAGACCCTGATAGTCATTTTATTATTGTTAAAGAACACTTAGCTTTTCACCACATTTTTTGATATATTACAAAGGTATCATTCACCACATATGATATTAGGCGGAGATTTCAACTCAGTCCTACAACCCAATTTAGATCATAGCAAACAAAATCCTAATTCTAAGACTTTCTCCAAATCAACCTGTATGAACTTAAATGCCTTGCAGCTTATAGACTCATGGAGAGCGCTAAATATTGGGACGTGCAACAACACTTTTTACTCGCACCCTCGCGACTCTTACTCGTATCTGGACTATATTTTTTGCACACCAATTATACTAGCTGATACCCGGAATGCATCAATATACGCTTGTTCTTGGTCAGACCATCATATTACTACTTTAAGTACCAAATTCATTGGCCTCGCATCTACTCCATACTCTTGGAGACTTAAAGAATCATTCTTAACTGACCCATCTCATCAGCAAGAGATAGCCTCCGCAATAAAATAATAATTTACACTTAACTCCAACCCCAATACATCACCCACAACACTATGCCTTGTACATAAGGCGAATAAAAGTGAATAAACCTTGTGAGCTGCTTTAACTGCTCCTATGTAACTGCCGGCACTTCTCACAATCCTTATGTGATAACCCTAAGAAATCAATATTCCAAGTGCAGCACTTCCTCTAATGTGAACTGACTAATAAATGTGCATACATATGACAATACATGTGCATAATATATATATAATAAAACCATATGCAATAAACCCTAATGCAATAAACAATCAATATGTGCAAATAAGTGCCTGTAAACAGTAACAATAAACAGAGATAAAGGTGCTCATATGCATATATTAGTCCATAAGGTGCCTCTAGAGGTGATACCGCTCTAATGTAGATTCTATAATTATCACAGCGGTTCACTATCCTCATAGACAGTAATTGAAGAACATATCCAAAGTCCTCCAGTGATAATAGTATGAATTATATTCCTCACTCCTCCACTTTCACTCTGTGTTATAATACACCTCCACCAGATGTGCCCTCACCTTATGGGCGTACAAAATGCACCTGATGTTTGCAATCACTCAACTGTGGCTAGGGTAATGACTCCTTTTCTCCGCTCCCTCCTCACAAGGAAATCTCCCTCACTTCCGCTTTGCAGCTGAAAGCTCCTTCACTCTCCATAGATGGTATGCATTGAAGTAATACAGCCAAACATAGTGCTTACCAGTACAAACACTTTCATAATATAAAAACACAAGCCATTTTTACACTGACATGTAATCAATTAAAATCAAGCCTGCATGTAAGATTGTTAAAGTGCTCCAGTAATATCACCTTTCGCAGGTACTACAGCTTCCTAAAGATCGGTAGTATACTTGCCACTGTGTTCCTCTGCTAGGCTGTGTATTCTGTTGCGTCCTCGACCATGCCGGCCCCTCCTACAGGTTTCGATGCACCTCATGTCTTCTACAGGGAGATCTGGCCAGTCTATGGATGCTTTTGCATTATAAACAAACTGCTGCCATTTTGTTGTAGTCTCTATATGTAAATAACGGCGGCCATTTTCCCTACGATCCTTCCCTTACTAACAGGCAGCAGTATTATACACATTTCTGTGTGGTCTAATATTAATCTGTATTAAACCTTAGACTGAAAATGCCCTGACCAATACACACTCAAGAAGTGCTGATTAAAAGGGTAATCAGCGCTAAATAGATGTCAATCAAATAAAATGAAAGTAAATAAGTTACCGTAGCAGCTACTATTAATAAATATAAGACATCGGAAAACCATCACAATAAACATGAAATTAGCAGAGCTCAAACATCACTAGAAATCATGTCGGTATGCAGACTAATAGCTCATTAAAAGTCCACTAAAATCAATTAATTCAGATGTCTGTGTGATCTTCGGAATTCTGCCAGTAGAGACACCACCACCGCACCACATGAAAAACGGGGTTTCCCCCTATGTGGAGGGACTCACCAGATGATATTAAACAGTCATCCCTTAATGGTATGCCTTAGGAATATCCACACCAACATGGCAAATATACATTTTTCTCTTGTCAAAACACCTGCTGCTTCCACCGTCTTCACAAACCAGTTCCTCCATGATTACTTGTAACGAGCTGTACAGTAACACCTGTTCCCTTGGCTCTCCGCTGGACAGAGGAGAGGAGGAGGTTTGTTACAAGTAATCACGGAGGAACTGGTTTGTGAGGACGGTGGAAGCAGCAGGTGTATCGACAAGAGAAGAATGTATATTTGCCATGTTGGTGTGGATATTCCTAAGGCATACCATTAAGGGCTGACTGTTTAATATGATCTGGTGAGTCCCTCCACATAGGGGGAAGCCCTGTTTTTCATGTGGTGCGGTGGTGGTGAAGATCACACAGTCATCTGAAATCATTGATTTTAGTGGACTTTTAATGAGTTATTAGTCTGCATACCGACATCATTTCTAGTGATGTTTGAGCGCTGCTATTTTTGAGCAAGAAATGTACCGCTGGCTGCAAATGTAGTATTTAGAATATTTTTTTTTTAAAACCAGCAATGTAGACGCACTTTTTAATTTTGTTCAAGAAATGCCCTGCTGGCCGCAAATGTAATATTTTGTTATTTGTCTAACTGCAATGTAAATGCAGTATTTAAAAATGCCAAAATGTTGCCAACTGAACTAACAGAACACAATTAAAGTAGTGTCCCTGACACACAAGCAGTTGCAAGTGCACTGCACTTGCAAAAATGGCTGCAAATGTCCACCTAACAAACAGAAAAATTGCTTAGGTTTTATATGAGGCACTTTCCTTAGCAAACAAAATGTACTCTAGCAAACAAAAATCTCCTCTAGCACCCATCCACCAATAAATCGCTGTTTTTAACAGATTTTCTAAAGCTAATCTGTCTCTCACAGCAGCAGCAGCATCCTCTCCCTACACTAGTTTGAGATGATGTTACGTACCTGGTGGAGGAGTCTGACTTATGCAGTGGGTAACCTCCCTTACGACCCTGACTCGGGAACCCCTGGTAGAGTAGACAGGTGGCTCGGGAGTGCAGGATGGCACGAGGGTCGGACTGGGTCACTGGTGATGGTAAAGGTCCGTTGGTGCACTCGTGCACTAGAAGAATGGTCGTACAGGCTGGGTCGTGAAACAGGCTGGCGGTGCGGTACAAGAGGAGCAAGCAGGCGGATAGTCGGGTTCAGGCTGGGTCGTCAACGGGCGGGCAAGCAAAGTACAGGAGGGCTAGGCAAGAGAGTGGTCGTAGACAGTCCAGGGGTCGGTGCAGGCAGAGATCAACAAAGTCAGACAATCCGGGTCACAGGAACAGAGGAACAGATACAGGTAACTCAGGAAAACACACTATACGCTGTAGATCCGACAGCATCTGCTACAGGAAGCAGGACGTTTAAATAGAGATGTTCCTCTAAGAACCAGAGGAAACCACACCTACATGCTATTAACCCTCACGTCTTCTAACAGATGATTTTCTAAACTAATCTGTCCCTCACAGCAGCAGCAGCATCCTCTCCCTACACTAGTATGAGATGATTTTCTAAAGCTAATCTGTCCCTCACAGCAGCAGCAGCATCATCTCCCCACACTAGTATGAGATGATGTGACATGCAGCACTACGTGACTCCAGCTTATATGGAGGCTGGGTCACATGATGCACTGGCCAATCAAAGCCATGCCATTAGTAAGCATGGGTGTGATGGCTTCTTAGGGCAAATGAGTGAAACGCTTGTTGATTGGCTGCCCTGCAACTATTTAACAGGCGCAAAAAAATACCCGGACCCCGAACCCGGACTTTTTCTCAAATGTCCGGGTTCGGGACACGGACCCCCTAAAGTCCGGTACAAACCAGAACTTTACAGTTCGGGTTCACTCAACTCTATTCAGGACTATATTCCCATGTTAATTTAATATTTTTATTATTAGTATTCATATTATTAAGGAACAACAATAGGGATTCCTCACTCCCCTCCCAACATATGTTAAGATCATCAATGAATCTATTGAATAATGTTAACTCCATGGGGGGGTTGCACAAGGATGTTTTCCTCCTCCCACTTTGCCTTGCACAAATTCTTTATACTTGGAGTGAACTTGGCCCCCATGGCAACGCCGGAGGTTTGTAAATAATACCTATTCTGGAACCAAAAATAGTTGTGTTTAAGACAAAATTGAAGACAATCAACTATGAACTTTTTTTGTATTCTATCCAAATCATGGTTCCTTATGAGAGCCCATTTAGCTGCATTCATCGCACCATCATGGTCAATGTGGATGTATAACGAAGCAACATCCGCAGTGACCATGATGGTGTCCTTGGAGGTGTTGGTGTTGTTAATAATTTGTAAGATAGGCTTGGTGTCTTTGAGGTAAGTATTCTTAACTAGTGGTTGAAGATGGCAATCTATATACTTTCCTAATCTAGAGGATAATGACTCTACCCCATTAATGATAGGTCTCCCTGGGGGGTTTTTAGTATCTTTATGGATCTTGGGAGTTGCATACATTACTGGTATCCTACACGTGTCAGGTATCAAGTACCTGGCTTCTTTGTCATTGATTATACCCTTGTCCTTCCCTTCTTTTATGAGTTGTTCAAGCTTTTTTTTTATATATCTTAGTTGGGTCTATCATTAGCTTATATGTGTCTTCATCCTGCAGTAGGTCTTCCATTACCTTCTTGTATTGATCCTTATGTCATATCACTACCCCCCCCCCCCCTCATCAGCAGGTCTGATGACCAACTCCTTATGCCCCTCTAGGTCTTTGATACCATCCTTAATATGTTTTTGTTGCATAGGTTTCTAAATATTCAGTGCTTAAAAATCCTGAGTGATGAGTTTTTTAACAACTTACCAACAGGGCCCCTTTTTTACCTTTGTTGGTTACTAGATAAAAACAGTTTTTTTTTGCTAGAAAATTACTTAGAACCCCCAAACATTATATATATTTTTTTTCAAACACCCTAGAGAATAAAATGGCGATCATTGCAATACTTTTTGTCACACAGTATTTGTGCAGCGTTCTTTCAAGCGCGATTTGTTTGGAAAAATTTCACTTTTTTGAGTTAAAAAATAAGACAACAGTAAAGTTAGAATATAAATTAACAAACTGCAGTTCATTAAGCGGCACAACTGTGTGTAGACAAAACACACCTTGAAATAAAATAAAATAAAATAGATTAAATAAAGTGCAAAACAGAAAACAGTCCAAGATAAATGTGTAATCTTCAGTGTTTAGTAAACAAGACTTCCAAGTTGAATCCTCCACCTGTGTCACCACGTGAATACATTAATCACACTGAGGCTCACCAGAACTCTGAGGGTTAAATAAGCCCATCAACATAGCACTCCATCCACTGCTCATTACATCCGTCATCCAGGTAGTCTGCTTACAAGGCTCTTGCTGCCCCTTCAACTCCACCAATACTCATGCAGGAGACAAGCAGAAACACTCCCATAGTGCATCACTTAAAACTTTTCCAATTTTATTAATAAAAAATGCGCTTACATGCAAAGTGAGAATTGCGAGCAGATAAAAACATCCGAGCTATCCTCCCCGATCTGTAGCTCATCCGTGACCGTCCACCAACTCCTATACTCTGGGTTGTTAGTGTCATGTTCGAGTCAACGATACGTTCGGGTCAGACTCGCTTCATCCAGGTCATCGTATGGCCACGCACCTGAAGCGTTTCGTCACTTCCGACTTGGTCACAGTAAAGTTAGCCCAGTTTTTTTGTTTATTGTGAAAGAGGATGTTACGCCGAGTAAATTGATACCATACATGACACGGTTGAAAATTGCGCACACTTGCAGAATGGCAACAGGGTCCGTTATTTAAAAAGATCCATAGGCGGGGGCGTGGCTGGCTGTGGACTGTGATGGCTGCTTAACTTCATAGCTCCACTCAGCCTGGGACGGCTAGCGACTCCAGCACCTAAGATAGCGACTAATCCTCCCTCATTCCTGACCCAGAGGATCACAATACCTCAAGCTACAGCACGGAGGCACTTGGCAACCCACATCATATCGAACGGAGGAACCCAGGGCAGAGAGTGACAGGCGAGGACAGAGTACCGGACTGCCGCCACATAACAACCGACCTCTCTCCTCTCCATGCAGCACAGGGTGAGACCAAATTCCACCCATACCAGACTCCCCAGTCCCCACACTCACTGTTAAGCCCCGTTTGGAGTTGTTCCGACGGAGGACGGAGACGCCATCTCAGCAGCAGCGGCTCCCTCACGACCCCTTTGGCCGCCATCTTGGGCTTGGTAGCGGATCTCCACACAGACCGGCGCAGACCCTTTGTAGCTGAAGTACAGGATCCAGCCGGCCCTTACACTCCCATCCTCCTGCTGCACGTCCGATCCATCCTAGAAGCAGGCAGACTAAGTCGCGGGTACCAGGAGCCGCATTGACACTCAGCTGGCCACCTATTGGTGACCCTGCCTAATACGAACAGCCGCATACGGACCTCTGGCGGCAGGATTGTAGCGGAGCCCTCGTTTCCTTCTCTTGTCACATGGCTGCACTAACCTCAGGGTAGGTTGTGGGGAACCCAGAGCCGAAAGGGGCACTGCCAGATGCAGTACTATCGCCACTGTATGACAGCTGCAGTCTCATAGACTAAAGAGCGTTGGTCCCTACACTCCTGCTCTCAAGCTGCACAACCTGTTAAATTGGGGGAGAAAAACACCTGGTGACCACAACCTCACCAGATTAAAGCTGAATTGGCCGCCATTTTGGCACCTCCCCTAAAACCACGGCTCCTGATTGCAACTGCAAGGTACAGAAGGCTATAAAAGATAAGTACACTCTCCCAGTGTGCGAGCAACAGGCTCACCTCAAAGAGAGGCCCTTGCTGTGGCCTGGCACAAAAGACATTGCTTAACCAACCCCTCTGAGTCATAGGCTGCACTGGGATAGAGGTGCATCACTTTCAAGTACACTGCAGCTGTACACGACTGTGCTGACGCAAGTTTCTGCAATACTAGCATACTTCCTAACCGCTCCCTATAGCAACTTCACCTCATACTCTCCTATATAGTAGGAGAAGAGACATATTGATTGACTCCAAGGTATGACCAAAAAGAAACTTCCTAATACTGCAAAAACGCGCCACATAGCTGACTTTTTTCCAGGACCTAACATGCAGAACAGTCAGACAGGCACGGGAGTAGCGATTCCTAACCTATCACCACTACTGCCTGAAGACCACCAAAACCCGGAGAATTTACAGGAAGAGATGGACAGTGTGGACAATAGCACAACATCACTACAATGCTCACCAATGGACAGAGGCAAACGAGTTGCTCAATCGCCAGCTCAGTCCCCGTCCCATACTCCATTATATAAGAAACAACACTGGGCAGAAGTAGCAATCCCTGAGGGAACACAGGAATCACTGGCTACACACCCCGCTACAGACCAACCACCATCTGAACACACACTGATCGGTCACTAAGGACACAAGGGAGTCCCTAACGATGAAGACGGGTCACAACAAAGAATATATTACCTCATACCCTGCCCCTGACTCGACCGCTAACTCGTTGAGCAAACGGAGACAGGTAACCACTCGTAACATCACTACAACACGATAACAGGTGTGACAGGTAGAGAAGGACATTTAAGAGGCCCAAAACCACCAGAAGTCCGTCATCACCACTATCCAATCCTTAGCGATGAGGGCACGGACAGACTGACAAGACGTACAATCCAGGACCTTTTTT
>BLSH010526468.1:438188-453696 GCA_018402905.1 Glandirana rugosa | reverse complement strand
TACCCAGCGGCCACCTGTAGCTCAGACGGGGCGCCGGTGTGAGGACCTCGAGAGTCGCCCGTATTCTCGCGTGGCGGCGACGGCGAGCGAACGGGGGCTAATATCTGCCGCTAAGTGCAATACGACGGTGGAACGTCGTCATTTACACGCACTGTGCCAGGCCTTCACCTATCTGTATACACAAGAAATACCTAAGACAACAGAATAAATCCCCGTACAGACACATGGAACTTTGTATAACTTACGATAAAATCATTTATTGATTTGTACAAAAGTATAAGTGCTTTCTCCCTTTGTGAAATGACAGGTAGCTGCTCAACTAGTTTGGACAGTTGTTATATCTACCTGGTTTACTGCTGGGTGACACTGGACTACCCGGTATTCTAAACCCAAAGCCCATATGAAAACATGTTTAGTTATTTACTAAAATAGCATTCAATATGTTTCAAGGTACACAGACATGCCCCTAAATAAGACAACAGAATCCATAAAGAACACATATGTCTATCCACTTCCGGACCGTGTCACGCACATTTACTGCTGCAAGGTGGCAGCATAACGTGAATCGCCGTCTATAATCGGGGGCAAGCGAGCGGCAGCGGCGGTGCGCTCTTATGCCCGCTGAGAGCTCCAGGAGTGTGGCCGCGGGGCAGACTCGATGTCCACCGGCGACCCATGATCGCTTACAATAGGAGAAAAACGAAGAACCGCCAATGTAAACACAGCCATTCCTGTTGTAGAAATTTAGGATGTGTATTATATATTGTCACAGTGTCTCCCAGTGTCGGTTTAACGATATTCTCTGTGTACAGTGAATATGGCTTTAACCGATATTGAGGAAAGGCCATTTACAATGGAAATCTTCCATTATTTGATAATTACACGCTACCCGCCCGATATTCCCGGCTGGCAGGCGCTCTGAGCAGTTATCGCTGGAGCAAACACCGGTCCGGATCTTTGAGGTGCAATGCACGTTCTGTGGCGCGGGTGTATTACCGTCAATCAGGGGGCCCCTGTATTCTGTACAGATCGATCTGCTTGGCGGCAGTTTACTTGCGTTATGGAATTAGTATTGCCTTTTATGTAAGGATAATGATCTGTAAGCTTTCTGTGGCATCTGATCAATGTCACAGAGATCTACAGCTATATTCCTTTGTGTTGTAATTTACCCTTTAATGGAACAGTAGCATAATTGCTATGGAATATAGTTCATAGAGCTGTATTTGATAGTGATTCGTTGTAATTGGCAGGTTGTGCATGTATGGTGGGTTGCTTGGAAGGCCTCTGTGAAGATAGCACATGGCTTTCATTGTCAGCTGTTTCTCATACAGGCCAGCCAACCCCCCACCCCATACATGCAGGCCTTTCCTATTGTATAGTTTGAATATAAACAAGTGTGTCATTGGTTGGTGGTTTTGTATTGAGCTCATGTCATGTGACTGTGCCTTGGAGGCTGATTGGCTGATTGTGAAGCCATCAAGTCCCTTTTGTTTTGTTATCCCTGTTTGACCAGTATAAATAAAGGCTGAAAAGCAGAGTTCAGCAGGACAAGATCCCTGCGAGCTGCCATGTGAGAAAAGCAATCTGTGTCTGTGTCTGCTTCAACACAAGTGCACTCAATGCATTATGCAAAAGAGCTGAAAAGTGCGCTTATTAGCGCAGGCAAAATATAATGCATACAAGGTATTATAATTTCCCTTACAATTCCCCACTCTGACAGGGGACATAACATTGATCTACTGCTCCCTATCACCGGGATCAGTTAGATCTGTTATGCCCTTGCCAGCCCAGCTCCCACACAGTTAGAACACGCTTAGGGAACACAGTTAACCTATTCCCCGTCAATGACATTTATATAGTAATCAGTGTTTTTTTTTTTTAGATCTGATCGCTGTATAAATGTCAATGGTCCCAAAAAAGTGTCAAAAATGTCCGACATGTCCGCCACAATATCGCAGTCCCAATAAAAAAATCACAGATCGCCGGCATTACCAGTAAATAAAAAAAAATAGTAAAAACACCATAAAGGAATTCTCATGGTTTATAAACACTGCAACTTTTGCCCAAACCAATCAATAAACGCAGATTGCAATTTTTTTTTACCACAAATATGTAGAAGAATAAATATCGGCCAAAACTGATGAATACATTTTTTTTTTATATTTTTTTGGATATGTATTTTAGCAAAAAGTAAAAAATATTGTTCTTTTTGCAAAATTGACGCTCTTATTTTGTTTATAGCGGTGATCATAAGTGACGCAGAGGGGATCAAATACCACCAAAAGAAAGCTCTATTTGTGGGAAAAAAAGGATGCCAATTTTGTTTGAGTACTACGTTGCACGACTGCGCAATTGTCAGATAAAATGATGCAGTGCCGAATCTCAAAATGTGCTCTGGTCCTAATGTGGAAAATCCTTCTGGGGCCAAAGTGGTTAAGTTGTTCGGACTCGGCTGATCACAGAGCAGGGTAAAAGCCAATAACCAGCTTTTGTTAGAGGGAGATTGGTCCCCTAAGTGCCAACTAGTACTGCTAATCAGTGCTCTCCAGTGCTGCAAATCCATGCCCACAAGTGCCATATATCAGTGCCCACCAGTGCCACCTAGCAGTGGTCATCTATGCTGCCAATCAGTGTCCATCAGTGCCTCATCATCAGTACCTCCTGATCAGTGCCCACCAGTCCCGCCTATCAGTCCCCATCAGTGCTGCTTATCAGTACTCATCAATGCCACCTATCAGTGCACATTAGTGCTGCCGATCAGTGCCAATCAGTGCCACCTCTCCATGCCACCTATCAGTGCCCATCAGTGCCACCTATCAGTGCATATCAGTGCCCTTCAGTGCCACCCATCAGTGCAGCCTCATCAGTGCCTCCTGATCAGTGCCCACCAGTGCCGCATCATCAGTGCCCATCAGTGCCACCAATCAGTGCCCATCAGCTCCGCCTATCAGCGCCCATCTTTGCCACATCATCAGTGCCCATTAGTGCAGCCTATTAGTGTCCATCAGTGCCACCTCATCAGTGCCCATCACTGAAGGAGAAAAATTACCTGTTTACAAAATTTTATAACAAAATATGAAAATGTGTTGTTTGTTTTTCAAAATTTTTGGTCTTTTTTTTGTTTATCAAAAAATGAAAAATGCAATGGTGATTAAATATCGCCGAAATAAAGCTCTATTTGTGTGAAAAAAATGCTAAAAATTTAATTTGGGTACAGTGTACCCAAAACCGCGCAATTGTCATTCAAAGTGTGTGAGCGCTGAAATTTGGAAATCGGCCTGGGCAGGAAGGGGGTATAAGTGCCCAGTAAGCAAGTGTTTAAAAGGAAGGAAACTCGTGCTGCCAGCACAGGGCATCCTTGTAATAACAAAAATAATTAGGAAGGGCAATATGTTTTTAAGGTATTATATTTAGACAGCTGGGTAAGGAAACTTCCTTGACATATACTATAAAGCTAATGTTTCAGCTTTGTAAACCAATCTTAAGTATAAAGCAGCTTGGAAAGGATAATGTGCCGTGTCTTCTCTATATGGTCTGTTTTGAAAGGAAATCCTGTTTCTAAATATTAATTTCATGAGAACTATTTGATATTGGTACCTCTTTTTGTGATTTCAGTCCCTTTATTCTTATGCAAGTTTCTTACAGCATAAAAAATGAATAATTGCACATTTGAAATTCAAAGAGGACTTCACATTGTTCAACTGGGAATACTAAGCTGCTATTCTAGAATTCCTATGTATACTAACCAAAGTGAATAGCTTTAGGATATGGTAGTGAACACAATTTCGAATGAAATCAGACCACAGTATTAAAATGCTATTTACAATTTTTTTGTCATTGTAGCAGAGTTACAAATTGGGCAAAGCTCATATTAACAAATAAGGATGAAAGTAAGATGGCAAAAAAGGAAGAAGCAATACAATTAATAGAAAGTTATATATTTTAGAATGTATTAAGGGCTGGTTCACATTTGTGTAAATAAAAAATGCAGGTAAAAACTAATATGCATTCACCTGCTTATACCTGTGTTTTATACATGTTTACCTTCATTTTTATGTGTGTTTGTTAAACTCATATTGCATTTAGCTGCTTTTTTTGTTTTCTGTGAGTGGTCAGTATCAGTCAGTAGAGCAGAGGACGGTGTCAGTAGGGCAGTGGATGGTGTCACTATTTTTTTTACTTTTATTGTTTTATTTTTTATTATTTTTTACAATTATATTTTTTATTATATTTTACCAAAATTTGGGTTGGTCAAATATCAGGACTCTAAACAAACCCCTGAAGTCTCACCAATACATTTCCCAGTCATATTCTCTGTAACTCAGCTGCATTGCAGAAGAATGATCAAAATACAGATGCTCATGTTCATTCATAAACTGAAGCATAGTAAACCCAGTTTACTATATTTCAGTTATTAATGAACATGTGTGATTACTATGAGGTAATCGGCCATTGGACAGGAGGGAATGATCAGTGCAGTGGGGAGGGGGGCAATTAGAAGAAGCAATCCTCTCCCTATACAGCATCTGAAAGCAGTGGGAAGGAGAGGAGACTGAGCTGGCTTTCAGCTGCTGTACAGAGATCCATACAGGAGATCACATCCTCTAATTGCCCCCCCCCCCACTATCACCCCCTTCTAACCACATCTGCAGGAGTTTGGGCTGAGTTAACCTGTGGAGCGGTGAGGAAAACTGCAGCAGTGTTGCAGTTTTCTGCTCTGCAGGTGACAGCTATTGGGGAAGTGTGAACGGGGCACATAAGAAACCGTTGTTTTTTCTGTGCCCTTGCAGAGACCTACATTTTTCTTCTACAGAAATATGCAACTCACTGCTATAGCATGGGGAACACAAATAGGGACAGAGAAAAGAAATGCAGAAGAGGTGATAGGAAAAACTCTGCTGCCTGGGAGACACAAAAGATTTAAACTTATGGGATAGTGTCTTATTTGATCTCCCTAATCACTCCTTTACCCCTAATCAACAGATCTGTGAACTTCAGCACTGCAAAACTTCTGTCAGCCTTCCTCTCTAATTTCTCCAAGACTTTATAGTAAAGGCAGGAAATGTACATATTTTAATTGAAGAAAGTGACCTACAGTTTTTGAAACTGGGGAGAGGGAAAGAGTTTCTAATAAGGAAGTGACTGCTCTGAGCTTCAACAAAATGGCAGCTTCCAGTAAGAAGAAACAGGAGCAATGCTAAAGGCTATTTACAGCACACACTAATCTTGGCAGTGTAATTATTAACATGGTTGTAGTAAAAGTGATATTGCGCTCAGGCACAAAGAATATGTTATAAATGTGAAAACGAAAATGTGTGAGCGTAGGCAAGCAGCTATATCTCAATCAAACTCATTGACAATCAGATCATATACAAACAATGATATAGCGCTCGAACCGTATGTAAAACGTGAATAGTCCCGTAAATCAGGAGAAAACAATAAATATATTAATAAGTCCGTGACAGTCTATATTCGTACAACATAAAATGTGCAGAATCTTCACTGAGGGTGATGTGACAAAATCACTCTAGGATGCAGGTTAAATCCTCATATAAAGGTAGATTGGAGGCTTACCAGATACCTATTGAGTATAGGCATAAAACCATCCCAAGGGGATCCGGGTTGTGGAAATATTGTCACATCCAAGGCATTCCTAGGTGTAGAGGGCGTCTTTCAATCGGTTCAAGATCTTTGCAGGACTCCTTTCCGATAGGCACTGTGTCACACAATCCTGGACGATGGAGTAGGTCTTACTTGTAAGACAGAGGTGTCCTGGGGATGTCAGGTTAGAAGACTCCTGTCTTAACTCCTGTTTTCAGCTCCTGGTTATTAACTTTCCACTTTAGTTCAAAATTCCACTTATGTTCACTAATTACAGATGCAAGCCACCATCAGCATGGTGGTCCCATGCTGATGGTGGCTTGCATCTGTAATTAGTGAGTCTGGTCAGTCTTCTTCAAGCCCTGCCAGCCCTCCTGGCTGCAGCTGCCCAACTCCACTGCCCATGACACCACAGTCCTCATTGGCTCTATACCTATCTCAGATTGTCTCTCTCCCAATCCGCTCCAGTGTATCTCCCCAGTGTGCCACTCACTGACACCTGGTGGATCCCTCCTGGAGACTTTGCCTGGTAGTACCTTCCACTGTCCTCTCCTGCTCCTGGTCAGGACACCCCTGTGGTTTGTACGAGGGTCCCTTCTTCTTCTGAGCTCCAGGCCAAGGTCACTCCCCCAGACTGGGGGGCTCCCTCAAAGGCCACGACAGCTAGTAGTCTCCCAGTTCTTCCACCCAAACTCTCCTCCCCAGCTGGGCTGACTCTGGGTATTTAAGGAGGCCTGCCCCCTGCCAATCCAAGTTGGGGATTGGTCAGGGCTCCTCAGAATACCCCAGGCAGCTCCACCTCTCTTCCCCTCCTCTTCTTTCAGCACCTTCTGGAAGCAAACAGGAGGTAACCGAGAACTTACACCACCTGTGAGTCACCAGCTGCTACTCTGAGCCACTCCCAGCCCAACAAACCAAAACAAACAGACCCAGCTGCCAGCTAGGCCTGCCTAAATGTACCTATCCCACCGGTGCTACATGTGATAATCTGGAATGTAGGACAATGACTCAGTGGCACTGTGACCAAGACCTATTTTATGGCATTGGTTTCACAAATCTGGCATTGTGTATATAACGCATACAGAGTTAGCTTAGGCACTGTTTGACCACACATTTGATAATAAATGTATATAATTATGAAGTAAAAATGTATCAATTATTTTACCTATGTAATTTTAAACTCGTGTGGCATATATCTTTTACCTGCAAAATACAGTAAAACCTTGGATTGTGAGTAACTTGGTCTGGAAGCATTTTACAAGACGAGCAAAATGTTTTTTTTTATAAATTTTAACTTGATAAATGAGCAATGTCTTCCAGTATGTGTAGCAACTGAGTAGAGGGTATGATTTAAAGTGGGGCGATTTTAAGCCCGACTTCAACCACTACATCAGCACTACTTCTATGAGATTTGTAACTATTTGATATGACTTCAGTGCTACCTCAGTGAGAGGGGCTGTCCATGTCACAGAAAGGAACAGTGATGTTATAAACAAAAGTTTAACTTGCAAAGGGTTAATATTAAATTTCTTTCAGGCTCAATTAGTGCTGATAAGGACCCTGGCACGATTTGCAGCATGATTTACATTATAGTTTATGGCAGTGAAATTGTGCTGAAGTCCTGAAAAAGTAATACATGAGCTACTTCTCAAATCGCACTACTTGAAATTGTACCTATTAAGACACTGGCATAGAAACACATTAGATGCTACTTCAGGTA
Organism: Glandirana rugosa; assembly: GCA_018402905.1. Lineage (NCBI taxonomy): Eukaryota > Metazoa > Chordata > Amphibia > Anura > Ranidae > Glandirana > Glandirana rugosa. The sequence goes on along the minus strand of BLSH010526468.1, from coordinate 446,375 downwards.
CGATTTGTAAATCCTGAAGTCGTAGTGGTGCGACCGGGGGCTAGCAATACTGTATGGTTACCTTTAATGAAATTACAACATTTAGCAACTCACATGGTTGATGAAACAGGCACATCTAAGTATGCAAGCATCCAGGGTAAAGCTGTCCACATAGACCTTCCTCCACACCACCAGCTCTCACCACTGTCAGTCTGCAATCGTAACCCTGAAGACTACCCTGCAGTAGAGCAATCTGATAGTGAGGCTTGAAGCGCTTGAGGAGTGCAGCGTGAAAGGGATGACGTTGAAGTTGTTTCGGTACGGAGGACAATTTATGTGGACAGCTTTACCCGGATGCCTGCATACTTAGATGTGCCCGTTTTAATCATTAACCATGTGAGATGATAGATGCTGTACCTTCATTAAATGTAACCATATTGCTACACTTAGAGGCTCCTTTCTGCTCATTTATAGTCTGTAGCTCCTGCTGGATTATGCTTTATGCATTCCCTATTGACACTTTTTTGTGGTTGTGGTTGTGGGACGAATCATCTGAGTTTCCATTATTTCTTATGGGGAAATTCTCTTTGGATTACAAGCACATTTACAGAACAAATTATGCTCACAATACAAGGTTTTACTGCACTTTTAACTGAATTGTCAGCCTAAATTGTAACTAGTAGAAAATCAATATCATATGTTTGTTTCCATGCTTCCCATGTTTGTTCCAATATGATGTCAGCTTGCTCTGGGAAATCAACAATTTATATTTGTTCTGTTTGCTTACTGTGATTAATTAAGACATATCTTATTTAGAAGACTTTGATAGAAGAATTAGTTGCACTTTGACATGCTACATCTTGAAAATCTGGAAATATACTACTAATCTAAAATACGCCTATAATGTTAACTCATTAACTTGTGAAACGCCTCACCCTCTGCTGCTACTAGGGTATGATGGCACCACCTGTATAGTATTTAGGAGCAGAGTCTTTATAATCTGTGTGATGAGGACAGGATCTCTAACAAGCGCTAGTGCCTCCACTCAATTGGGGCTTGTGGATAGCAAGTGAAATCCCAATTGAGAAATGTATCATCCACATAGACAGTAATCCACACAGCATTGTATTTGAAAGTCCGTGTATTGAAGAAATAGCAACCATCCAACATAAGGTATTTTCCAAACAGGAACATGAAATCATTACCAGTCTCTATGTACAGTATCTCACTAGGGATGGGCCTGGGAGGGCTCCCGCCGTCTGCACGCTTTTTGCTCTGACAGTTTATTTATATGGCAGCGCGGGACCACCCGGCGATGTAAGCGAGCGACCCCACCCCTTTTTACACACCTGAGACCTTGTAACACTAACGAGTTACATGACACCAGGGAGGGAAAATGGCTAATTGGGCCCAATTTGGACATTTTCACTTAGGGGTGTACTGGCTTTTGTTGCCAGCAGTTTAGACATTAATGGCTGTTTGTTGAGTTATTTTGAGGGGACAGCAAATGTACATTGCTATACAAGCTGTACACTCAATACTTTGCATTGTAGCAAAGTGTCATTTCCTCAATTTGTCACATGAAAAGATATAGCAAAATATTTCCAAAAATGTGAGGGGTGCACTCACTTTTGTGAGATACTGTATGTCTCAGTGAGGGGAAGCTGCAGCAACTTACACAGTCTGTACTCTGTCAGCAGGAATCCACTGTTTTCCTCTGCCAGATGTCATCTCTCCACCTCAACTTACCCATCAAACCTTGCCATGCCTCTGCTCTTCTTGATGACCTCATCCTCAATGCAGAGAGAGAGCATAGCAGCCATATTGGAAAAGGGCAAAACAAACACTGCATAACAGGAGTATATACTTGGAAAATGGGCAAATAAATTATCAAATCACTACACTCGTATAGTCTGAACTTTATGTCATACGTTTAAAAGGCCTTCAGACAATTTCTTTATCACCTTTGCAAACCATCACCTTATTTTCAAATTTCTTGAATGTTTGCCAGTAGGTGTTCCTACTAGAGTTCTAGCAATGTTCACAGTTTTAAATGTAGCCATAGGATCTCATGCAGCAGGGGTGGTGAAGACTGGGGGTCACAAACTGATTGACATTGGTGGTTAACCAAGATTTTTTTCTGTTCCTCCTTTAGCTGGGCCTGACTGCACAGATCTGTTTTTGTGTGTCCCCTGTTTGTTTATGTGGCCTGAGCTTTTAGAGAATAAGGTGATGGTAGATATCCTAAAATACTTATATTTGATTTAAAATCTGTAAGTAATATTATGTTCTACTGCAATTTCCACTATCCACTCTGATGAATCATCACACATTTTCTATCTTGATTAAAGTCATTCTTTTAACCATTTTTAGGCGAGCAGTTTCAAACCTTCTCTGTTCAGGCATTACTAAGGCAGGCCATAGACTGTGCACATTTCTTTTCTGCAACCACAAGTTCCCCCATCAACACAGACAGTGCTGACAGGGGAATTCCTCCTGCCAAGACATTGTATCCTACTGGCCGTGAGATAGTGATAAATGCTATCAGCCATAGCAGCCACTAGCAATAATTGCAAGTAAATCTGGCAGGCTGTTTGTACCCAAGTTCATCAATCAATCAACTTAGTACATTTAGCCTGCCCATACATGGTTCAAATCTAGGCGGGTTCAGATCTTGTGTGAATTTAGGCTGTCTATGGATGACCTAAAGTGACAGCATATAGGTTGTTTTTCTTTCAGTTACCAATATGCATGTCACTTCCAAATAAAACACCCACACCATAGTTATAAAAGATGATATACAGTATGTATTCAATTATTATATTAGTTTAGTAGTGTTAGTATTTATTTCTTGAATTGTATCACTTTTATATTTTACGTATATACATTTATATCAGTAGGATGATGTATTTCTACTTCCTGTAAACATTTACTAGCTTTTACAATTATCGGACAGTGGTATGAGTATGTATTTAATTTTTCACTGTAAATTGAAGTGTCTGATTATCTATGTTCTTTTTCACTCTTAATGAACAACTTTGTACTTCAAGGAAAAGGGCTTTTTTAGACATTTTTTTAATTAGAATTCAAATATATTTTGTTTGCTGCTCTTGTTGATCTTTCAATAACAAATGAATTACCTATTTCTATTTGTGTGATGCCCTTACTGCTATCTACTGTCTTCATAAGCAGACTCTACAGGGCAGTGTTTCTTCACATGGCTGGTTGTGTTACTGTCAGGTATACAGCAATTACTCCTCACCCATGTGGTAGGGAGGTTCATTTTGGTCTTCTTTCGGGTTCAGCATCCTCCATCATCCTAATTGGCTGGTCTGAGATGATGCAACTCTTGCTCGTGTGCATGGAAGTTAAACACTGGAGTCATTAGGTCTTTTTTTCCCTCAATTGTTACAGTATAGGGTTCAACACCTTATATCCTTTGGGTTTTGAAATATTTCCCAACTTATAATACAATGTTCTTCTTTGGACAAAGAAAACTTTAAATTGATAGCAGACTTGGGAAAAATATAGTGTTTAGGTTTAAATTATGAAAAAAAAAATGTAGGTTTTAATTAAGAAGCAATAGTTAAAAAATTGAAGGCAAAATTTTTCTGTAATTCTTCCCAACACAACTTTATTGGGATTGCGCAGACACAGGTATGTACCCCAAAGTTTAAATGTCAAAGTCTGCTGAATAAAAGGATATCATATAGGTGTGATTTTTTTTTTTCACAATCAAAATTTTATTGAAAGAAAAATAGACAAGTTGCATGTTACAATATAGAAATCGAGTTATACAAAAGTGCTGTCTGAACATAGTCAATACCAGAATAATACAGTTGTATAAATTAGTGAATATGAAAAGTATTATAAAGTCCACATTCTTGTATCAATCAGTTTCGACTTAGTTATTTTCTGAAATAGAATGTTTTTCTATAAAGATATTGGGTAAAATAAAAGAGATAAAGATGAATAATAACTAAAAATGTGATGAGGGTAATTGAAAGAGATAAAGGAGAGCAAGAAAGAAAAAAGAAGTAGGAAGTATGAGAAGAGTCTAGAGAGGATGTCAGGAAGTGTGAGAGGTTCGGGGTAATAACCATTCCAGGTTGTATTTTACCAGAAACAAGTTGGAGTTATTCTTTGTATACTTTTATCTGCATTAAGTCTATTCAGTAAGCTCAGAGAATGTATCGGAATTAATAAACAGGTACCCGTTTCTCCATAATTTATGGAATTTAGTTGTATTTTCTTTTTTCATAGCACTAATTTCTTGTGTAGGTCATGTTCACTTTATCTAACCATTCACCAATTTTTGGTATTTTGTTTGATTTCCAATTGAGGGGGATAAGATTCTTTGCCGCATTCAGTAAATGTCTTGTTAGAGAATTTTTTTATTTATTGATGGAGAAATTATTTATATGGAGTAAGCAGGCTTTCGCGTCCAGAGTAATCGTGGTGTCAGTGATATGTTTTATCCAGTGGATAATATGTTGCCAATACTTTTGGATCTGTGAGCATGACCACCAAATATGCAAGAGGGATCCTATTTCAGATCCGCATCTCCAACACAGCTCAGAACTGGAAGGGGACCACCCCCTGGCCCTCTGTGGCGTGCTGTACCATTGAGATTAATTTGTATGATATCTGCTGAGTTTTAGTACTTAGGGAGCATTTATGGGCGAAGATACATGTCCTTTCCCACTGTGCCTCTGTCAGAGGCGAGTCTAACTCATTCTCCCATTTCTTTTAAATTTTCTCAGGTGTCTTACAACCTGTCACTGATAGCCAGGCATAAGACAATGAGATTGATTTGTGTACTGATCTCTTTTGGTAGCAGATGTCTTCGAGAGGAGTTAGAGGTCTGTTAAAGTAGTTTTTGTTTTTACTATTTTGTAGGAGGTCATGTAATTGTACATACATCCAGTAGCCAGAAAGTGGTCCGTACAACCTTTATTTGAGAGCTTGAAATGACTTACTTAATTTATTCCTGTAGAAACAGAGATAAGCTAAAAGCATCTCTCTTTCATGGGTGTGCGGTTTTTGTGGCGAGTCAGGGTAATTTGGTATTTGAGTAAGAGGTCCCGGACAGGAGGTTAGGGTAAATTTTTTTGCTAATTTGTGGAATATTTCAAGGGTGGTGCAGATCAGTGGGTGAGATCCTATACGCTTATTTTGATTGGGTGTTAAGGCCCAAGGTAGATATTGTAAGCTCAAGGTGCTAATTTCTGTTTCTATTTTGATCCAAACCTTATCTTTTGAGTGGCAATGCCAGTCTATGACTCTTGTAATATGTGTAGCTTGGTGATATTTCTGAAAATCAGGCAAACCCATTCATCCTTTGTTCTTGGGAAGTGTTAACAGTTTAAGGCTGAGTCTAGGTTTTCTATGTGTCCAGACAAACTGCCTTTGGAGTTTATTGAGGGTTTTAAAGAAAGTGTTAGGAATTTTGATAGGGAGTGCGCTGAAATAGTACAATAGTATGGGTAGGATGGTCATCTTTAACCACTTGCCGACCGTCAATCGGCAATTGAAGGCGGCAAAGTGGCGCTGTAAGGCAAATCGCCGTCATATGACGGCGGCCGCCAGATCGCGCACAGTGAGCGCCCGCACGCTCACTGTGTCCGGGGAGGGCCAGAGAGCGGGTGCGGCGGCTTCAATTGCCGCCGGCCACCCGCGATGCCCCCCCCGGAGTGAAGGAGCGGAGGTCCGTGGAAGTAAACACGGACCTCCGCTCTGTGTGAGGGGGAAGGGCTGTGATCACAGCCTTCCTGTACGTGAAGGCTGTGACCACTTCCCTTCCCCAGCTAGGGCAGTCCCCATACAGTTAGAACACGCCCGGGGAACATAGTTAACCCTTAGAGCGCCCCCTGCAGGTTAACCCCTTCACTGCCAATGGCATTTACACAGTAATCAGTGCATTTTTATAGCACTGATCGCTGTATAAATGCCAATGGTCCCAAAAAAGTGTCAAAATGTTCCGACATGTCCACTGAAATATCGCAGTACCGCTAAAAATCGCAGATCGCCGCCATTATTAGTAAAAAATAAAAAAAAATAAAAACCCCAAAAATGAATTCTCATCATCCGTAAACGCGACCACTTTTGCACAAACCAATCAATAAACGCCGATTGCGATTTTTTCAATCACAAATATGAGGAAGAATATAAATCGGCCAAAAACGGTGAAAAAAAATGTTTTTTTATATTTTTTTTTTGGATTTGTATTTTAGCAAAAAGTAAGAAATTTGTTTTTTTTTTTGCAAAATTGTCGCTCTTCTTTTGTTTATAGCGGCGATCGGAAATGACGCAGCGGTGATCAAATACCACCAAAAGAAAGCTCTATTTGTGGGAAAAAAAGGACGCAAATTTCATTTGGGTACAACGTCGCATGACCGCGTAATTGTCAGTTAAAGCGACGCAGCGCCGAATCGCAAAAAGGGCTCCGGTCCTAAAGCTGGAAATCCTTCCGGTCCTTAAGTGGTTAAAATTGAGGCTCTACTGAACCATGAGAAATGCTTGTTGGACCACTTCTTAACTCCTTCCACACCGTGCGCAATGTGGACATGTCCCGCGAATCGCTGTAAATAGACGGCGATTTGCGCAGTGCCCACCAGGGGGCACGCGTGCCCGCGGCTCGGTCGGACCCGATGTCCACCAGCGAGCCGCAATAAGCAGCCAGAGCAAAAGAACGGGGAACCACCAATGTTAACACGGCGGTTCCCCGCTCTGTCAGTGGGGACATACAAGATCTACTGATCCCTGTCACTGGGATCAGTTAGATCTCTTATGCCCATAACAGCCCAGCCCCCTCACAGTTAGAACACGCCTAGGGAACACAGTTAACCCCTTCACTACCCCCTGCAGGTTAACCCCTTCACTGCCAATGACATTTATACAGTAATGAGTGGACATTTAAATTTCTGATCGCTGTATAAATGTCATTGGTCCCAAAAAAAGTGTCAAAATGGTCCGACATGCCCGCTGCAATATCGCAGTACCACTAAAAATTACAGATTGCCGCCATTACTAGTAAAAATAAATAAATAAATAAAAACCCCAGAAATGAATTCTCATCATCTGTAAATGCGGCAACTTTTGCGCAAACCAATCAATAGACGCCGATTGCAATTTTTTTATACCAAAAATATGAGGAAGAATATAAATCGGCCAAAACCAATGAAAAAAAAAGTTTTTTTATATTTTTTTTGGATTTGTATTTTAGCAAAAAGTAAGAAAACATTTTTTTTTTGCAAAATTGTCGCTCTTTTTTTGTTTATAGCGGTGATCAGAAATGACACAGAGGTGATCAAATACTACCAAAAGAAAGCTCTATTTGTGGGGAAAAAAGGACGTAAATTTCGTTTGGGTACAACGTCGCATGACCGCGCAATTGTCAGCGACGCAGTACCGAATCGCAAAAAGTGCTCTGGTCCTAAAGGGGGAAATCCTTCCGGGGCTGAAGTGGTTAAGATCTGCTTCTATATTATTAATCAGGGGGAGAAAGTTTGTTTCATAGATTGAGTTGATATTTGGGGTCAGTTTGGTCCTAGGTATTGTAAAGATTTGGATTCCCACTTGTATGGACAGTTTTCTTGTGCAAGCTGTATCTGTTCTGGTTTCAATGAGAGGTTAAGGGCCTCTTTCTTAATGAAATTTATTTTGAAGTTTGTTATGTAGTTAAAGGTCTTAAATATCTTATTCAAATTTGGAATGGATATACAGTATGGGGATGTGTAAGGAAAAATAAGAGATCGTCAGTAGTGTTGAGCGAACCCGGACTGTAACGTTCGGGTCCGTACCGAACTTTTGGGTGTCCGTGGCACGGACCCGGACCCGGACATTTCAAAAATCTTTCGGGTTCGGTCCGGGGTTCTGCTATTTTACTCCACGTGTTGAGAAGCTGCAGGGCAGCCAATCAACAAGCGTTTCACTGGTTTGCCCTTAGAAGCCATCACAGCCATGCCTACTAATGGCATGGCTGTGATTGGCCGGTGCATCATGTGACCCAGCCTCTTTATAAGCTGGAGTCACAGTGCTGCAGTCACATGCTCCTTGGGTTAGTGTAGGGAAAGGTAGCTGAAGGCGTGAGGGACAGATTTTAGCCATTTTAAGACCTGATCCTGCATCCTGAGATAGATTACTTTACTACTGCTGTCTGTGCTGTTGCTCTGAGGACAGATAGCAGAAATTAGAGATTTCACATAC
>BLSH010526468.1:419789-430505 GCA_018402905.1 Glandirana rugosa | reverse complement strand
TCGATAAGTTGTCCGTGCTTTCTTATCGGTTTGGGGTTTGGACCTGAAAAAGAGTTTACAGACCCAAGCCCTGTGCCTGTGGGATTTCAGACCATGCTTGCACAAGCCCAAACCGCCCAAGCCGGCTTGAAGCACTTTTTCAAACCCAAGTCATGGCTTGAACTGGGGCCTGGGACTTGGGGTAACTTCTTTTTGTAGGGCACTTGTCCTACTCTTACCCCCATTTTACTTCCTTTTGCAGCCCTCTAGCACTTGCCAGGACTTTTTTACAGCCATTTTTGTGCCGAAAAGTTAGGGTCCACATTGACTTCAATGGGGTTCAGGGTCCGGGGTCAAGTTCGGTACTGAACCCAAACTTTTTCACGAAGTTCGGCCGAACCCGCCAAACCCGAACACGTTCGTACCAGACTTTAGGGTGTCCGTGTCCCGAACCCAGACATTTGAGAAAAAGTCCAGGTTTGGGGTTTGGCTATTCTTTCGTGCCTGTTGAATAGCTGCAGGGCAGCCAATCAACAAGCGTTTCACTAGTTTGCCCTTAGAAGCCATCACAGCCATGCCTACTAATGGCATGGCTGTGATTGGCCAGTGCATCATGTGACCCAGCCTCTATATAAGCTGGAGTCACGTAGTGCTGCATGTCACATCATCTCATACTAGTGTAGGGAGAGAATGCTACTGCTGCTGTGAGGGACAGATTAGCTTTAGAAAATCATCTCATACTAGTGTAGGGAGAGGATGCTGCTGCTGTTGTGAGGGACAGATTAGCTTTAGAAAATCATCTCATACTAGTGTAGGGAGAGGATGCTGCTACTGCTGTGAGGGACAGATTAGCTTTAGAAAATCTGTTAAAAACAGCGATTTATTGGTGGGTGGGTGCTAGAGGAGATTTTTGTTTGCTAGAGTACATTTTGTTTGCTAAGCAAAGTGCCTCCTATAAAACCTAAGCAATTTTTCTGTTTGTTAAGTGGGCGTTTGCAGCCATTTTTGCAAGTGCGGTGCACTTGCAACTGCTTGTGTGACACCATTTTGGCATATTTAACTATTGCTTTTACATTACAATTAGACAAATTAAATTTTTTTTTGTGCAGAATATTAATTTGCGGCCAGCGGGGCATTTCTTGCACAAAAATAAAAAGTGCGTCTACATTGCTGGTTTAAAAAAAAATATTGTAAATACTACATTTGCAGCCAGCGGTGCATTTCTTGCACAAAAATAAAAAGTGTGTCTACATTGCTGGTTTAAAAAAAAAAAATATTCTAAATACTACATTTGCGGCCAGTGGTGCATTTCTTGCACAAAAATAAAAAGTGTGTCTACATTGCTGGTTTAAAAAAAAAATCGAAATACTACATTTGTGGCCAGCGGTGCATTTCTTGCACAAAAATAAAAAGTGGGTCTACATTGCTGGTTAAAAGAAATAAAATATTCTAAATACTACATTTGCATCCAGCGGAGCATTTCTTGCACAAAAATAAAAAGTTTGTATACATTGCTGGTTTAAAAAAAAAATATTGTAAATACTATATTTGCAGCTAGGGGTGCATTTCTTGCACAAAAATAAAAAGTGCGTCTACATTGCTGGTTTAAAAAAAATAAAATATTCTAAATACTACATTTAGGGCCAGCGATGCATTTCTTGCACAAAAATAAAAAGTGTGTCTACATTGCTGGCTTAAAAAAAATATTCGAAATACTACATTTGCGGCCAGCGGTGCATTTCTTGCACAAAAATAAAAAGTGCGTCTACATTGCTGGTTTAAAAAAAAAAATCTAAATACTACATTTGCGGCCAGCAGTGCATTTCTTGCACAAAAATAAAAAGTGTGTCTACATTGCTGGTTTAAAAAAAATATATTTTAAATACTACATTTGCGGTCAGCGGTGCATTTCTTGCACAAAAATAAAAAGTGTGTCTACATTGCTGGTTTAAAAAAAAAATCTTTGAAATACTACATTTGGGGCCAGCGGTTCATTTCTTGCACAAAAATAAAAAGTGCGTCTACATTGCTGGTTTAAAAAAAAATATTTGAAATACTACATTTGCGGCAAGCGGTGCATTTCTTGCACAAAAATAAAACGTGCGTCTACATTGCTGGTTTAAACAAAAATATTCTAAATACTACATTTGCGGCCAGCGGTGCATTTCTTGCACAAAAATAAAAAGTGCATCTACATTGCTGGTTTTAAAAAAAAATATTTTAAATACTACATTTGCGGCAAGCGGTGCATTTCTTGCACAAAAATAAAAAGTGCGTCTACATTGCTGGTTTAAAAAAAAATATTCTAAATACTACATTTGCGGTCAGCGGTGCATTTCTTGCACAAAAATAAAAAGTGTGTCTACATTGCTGGTTTAAAAGAAAATCTTTGAAATACTACATTTGCGGCCAGCAGTGCATTTCTTGCACAAAAATAAAAAGTGCGTCTACATTGCTGGTTTTAAAAATATATATTTTAAATACTACATTTGCGGTCAGCGGTGCATTTCTTGCACAAAAATAAAAAGTGTGTCTACATTGCTGGTTTAAAAAAAAAATCTTTGAAATACTACATTTGCGGCCAGCGGTTCATTTCTTGCACAAAAATAAAAAGTGCGTCTACATTGCTGGTTTAAAAAAAAATATTTTAAATACTACATTTGCGGCAAGCGGTGCATTTCTTGCACAAAAATAAAAAGTGCGTCTACATTGCTGGTTTAAACAAAAATATTCTAAATACTACATTTGCGGCCAGCGGTGCATTTCTTGCACAAAAATAAAAAGTGCGTCTACATTGCTGGTTTTAAAAAAAAATATTTTAAATACTACATTTGCGGCAAGCGGTGCATTTCTTGCACAAAAATAAAAAGTGCGTCTACATTGCTGGTTTAAAAAAATATATTCTAAATACTACATTTGCGGTCAGCGGTGCATTTCTTGCACAAAAATAAAAAGTGTGTCTACATTGCTGGTTTAAAAGAAAATCTTTGAAATACTACATTTGCGGCCAGCGGTGCATTTCTTGCACAAAAATAAAAAGTGCGTCTACATTGCTGGTTTAAAAAAAAATATTTGAAATACTACATTTGCGGCAAGCGGTGCATTTCTTGCACAAAAATAAAAAGTCCGTCTACATTGCTGGTTTAAAAAAAAATATTCTAAATACTACATTTGCAGCCAGCGGTGCATTTCTTGCACAAAAATAAAAAGTGCATCTACATTGCTGGTTTAAAAAAATATTCTAAATACTACATTTGCGGCCAGTGGTGCATTTCTTGCACAAAATTAAAAAGTGAGTCTACATTGCTGGTTTAAAAAAAATAAAATATTCTAAATAATACATTTGCGGCCAGCGGTGCATTTCTTGCACAAAAATAAAAAGTGTGTCTACATTGCTGGTTTAAAAAAAAATATTCTAAATACTACATTTGCGGCCAGTGGTGCATTTCTTGCACAAAAATAAAAAGTGCGTCTACATTGCTGGTTTAAAAAAAAATATTCTAAATACTACATTTGCGGTAACGGTACATTTCTTGCACAAAAATAAAAAGTGCGTCTACATTGCTGGTTTAAGAAACAAAAATCGAAATACTACATTTGCGGCCAGCGGTGCATTTCTTGCACAAAAATAAAAAGTGTGTCTACATTGCTGGTTTAAAAAAAATATTCTAAATACTACATTTGTGGCCAGTGGTGCATTTCTTGTACAAAAATAAAAAGTGCGTCTACATTGCTGGTTTAAAAAAAAATCTAAATACTAAATTTGCGGCCAGCAGTGCATTTTTTGCACAAAAATAAAAAGTGTGTCTACATTGCTGGTTTAAAAAAAAAAAATCTTTGAAATACTACATTTACGGCCAGCGGTGCATTTCTTGCAGAAAAATAAAAAGTGCGTCTACATTGCTGGTTTAACCACTTACCAACCAAGCCTGTTTTTTGGGTTCGGTGGTTATGAGTTAAAAACATGTTTTTTTGCTGTAAAATTACTTAGAACCCCCAAACATTATATATTGTTTTTTTTCTAACACCCTAGAGAATAAAATGGCGGTCATTGCAAAATTTTATGTCACACCGTATTTGCGCAGCGGTCTTCCAAACGTGCTTTTTTAATCTAAATTCAGTTTTTTTAGTTAAAAAATAAGAAAACAGTAAACTTAGGCCATTTTTCCATATTGTGAAAGCTAATGTTACGCTGAGTAAAATGATACCCAACATGTCATGCTTCAAAATTGCGTCCGCTCGCGGAATGGCGACAAACTTTGCAACTTAAAAATCTCCATTGGCGATGTTTAAAAAATTCTACAGGTTAGCAGTTTTGTGTTACAGAGGAGGTCTAGTGCTAGAATTATGGCTCTCGCTCTAATGATCGCGGCGATACCTCACATGTGTGGTTTGAACACCGTTTTCATATGTGGGTGGGACTTACGTATGCGTTCGCTTCTGCACGCGAGCTCGCGGGGACGGGGAGCTTTAAATTTTTTTTAATTATTTATTTTGCTTTTTACTTTTTATTTTTACACTGTTCTTTTAAAAAAAAATGATCACTTTTATTCCTATTACAAGAAATGTAATTATTCCTTGTAATAGAAAAAAGCACGACAGGTCCTCTTAAATATGAGATCTGGGGCCAAAAAGTCCTCAGATCTCATATTTACACTCAAATGCAAAAAAAAAAAAAAATTGAAAAAAATGACAGAACAAGAATATACACGGTCCCTTTAAGATCGTTGGGCGCATGTCACTTCTGACGTCATTTCCGCCCTGCCGTACTATAGAGCCGCTCACTCGGCTCATGGACACTGGGGGGGACAGATCGGATCATCTCCGCCGCTGCCGACGGGCAGGGGGGCACCTCTCCCGCCGCTGATAAAATTGATCTTGCGGCAAATTTGCCGCTGAGACCACTTTTATGCTCCTCAGAATCGCAGGCTGAAAAAAATGATATCTGAATGGTACCTGCAGCTGCAGGCACCATTCAGATATCACCACTGAAAGCTAAGGATGTATATACACGCCCTTGGTCGTCAAGTGGTTAAAAAAAAAATATTCTAAATGCTACATTTGCAGCCAGCGGTGCATTTCTTGCACAAAAATAAAAAGTGCGTCAACATTGCTGGTTTAAAAAAATTAAAAATAGTGCTACATAGTACATTTGCGCCTTTCTGTGCATTTCTTGCACAAAATTAAAGAGTGCGTCTACATTGCTGGTTTAAAAAATAATATAAATTTGTGCTAAATAGTACATTTGCGTCCAGAATGAGGAGAGCGTCAAATAAGGGACGTGGTCGTGGTGCTGCTGGTGCTGCTGGTGTTGGTGGTGTTGGTGAAGCTCCAGTTGCAAGGAGAGGATGTGGTCGATCTGTGCCAGCTACACACACAAGTGAAACACCTTCCTCAGGTGCGAGTAGCCGACAGAACCTTCAACGTTATATGTTAGGCCCGAATGCAGCTCAACGAATGGTGAGGCCAGAACAAGTACAGGCGATAGTAGATTGAGTGGCTGTCTGACAATGCCTCCAGTTCCTTCACATTGTCTCCCTCCCGTCACTTGCTGAAAGCCCAGAGTTGGCACCTGAACCCCATGGCCATCTGTCTTTCACCCCAGCCCCTTGTAAATCAGCCAAGCAGTCTGGGCCACAAGTCATGCAGCAGTCTCTTATGCTTTTTGATGACTCTGCTGATGTGCTTTTCGTGGGCCATCCACATAGCCCTGCCCCAGAAGTGGAAGACATTGAGTGCACCGATGTCCAACCACTTCTGTTTCAGGATGAGGACATGGAAACACCACCGCAGCACGTCTCTGATGATAACGAAACACAGGTACCAACTGCTGAGGTTTTCTACAATGTGTAGACTGACAAGAAGGGCAGTGGGGAAGAGTGGGTGGAAGATCATGTGGAGGATGATGAGGTCCTAGACCCTACATGGAAAGAAGGTCATGCGCGTGACGTGTGCAGTTTGGAGGAAGAGGTGGTGGTCGCACAGAGTCACAGCAGAAGAGGAAGCAGGTTGCAAAAGCGGAGCGACCGTCCCCTAGACAAAACACTTGCTACTACCCACCGCACCCAGGGACCTAGCACACCAAAGGCAGCTCAAAGGAGTTCCCCGGTGTTGCAGTTCTTCAGACAACGTGCTAACGACAAGACACAGGTGGTTTGCACGCTGTGCAATCAGAGCATGAAGCGAGGCATAAATGTTCTAAACCTGAGCACAACCTGCATGACCTGGCATCTACATGCAAAGCACGAGCTGCAGTGGAATAAGCACCTCAAAATCCAAGAAAGGTCTCGGCCTCCTCCTGCTTCCTCTTCTGCTGCTGTCTTGGCCTCTTCCTCCACCTCTACAGTGCCAGTGTCAACTGCCACCCAGCAAACAGATGATGTGACAGCAACGCCACCATGTCCACCACCGCCCCCAAGCATTTCCACACGGCCCCATGGAAGCTTACAGTTATCCATCTCCCAAACCTTGGAGAGAAAGAGGAAGTACCCCCCTACCCACTCGCGATCCCTGGCCCTGAATGCCATCATTCAAAATTCTTGGCCTTTGAAATGCTGTAATTCTGTCTGGTGGACACGGACAGTTTTAAAAACCTGATGGCGGTGGCTGTCCCACAGTATGTGGTTCCCAGCTGCCACGACTTTTTCAGGTGAGCCATCCCTTCCCTGCACAAACAAGTTGGGGACAAGATCAAGTGTGCACTGCGCAATGCCATCTGTGGCAAGGTCCACATAACCACTGATACGTGGACCAGTAACCATGGCCAGGAACGCAATATCTCGCTAACTGCACACTGGGCAAATGTAGTGGCGGGTGGGCCTGAGGCGGATAGCAGTTTGGCGCATGTCCTTCCGCCACCGATTATTGCAGGGCATTTCTCTTTGCCTCCTGTTGCCTCCTCCTCCTACTCCGCTTCCTCCTCCTCTACCACCTCCTCATCCGGTCAGCGTAACACCTTCACCACCAACTTCAGCACATCCAGGGGGAAACGACAGCAGGCTGTTTTAAAACTGATATGTTTGGGGGATAAACCCCACACTGCGCAGGAGCTGTGGATGGGCATTGAACAACAGACCGATGAGGGGTTGTTGCCACTGAGCCTCAAGCCCGGCCTGGTGGTGTGCGATAATCTCGTAGCAGCTCTGGGCCTAGCCGTTTTGACGCACATCCCTTGCCTGGCGCATGTGCTGAATTTGGTGATGCAGAAATTTCTAAAAAAACTACCCGGATATGTCAGAGCTGCTGCAGAAAGTGCGGGCTGTCTGTGCGTGCTTTTGGCGTTCTCACCCTGCTGCTGCTCGCCTTTCTGCGCTGCAGCGGAACTTCGGCCTTCCCGCTCACCGCCTCCTATGCGACGTGCCCACAAGGTGGAACTCCACCTTGCACATGCTGCAGAGACTGTGTGAGCAGCAGCAGGCAATAGTGGAGTTTCAGCTGCAGCACGCACGGGTCAGTCACTCTGCGGAACAGCACCACTTCCCCACCAACGAGTGGGCCTCCATGCGAGACCTGTTTACCATATTGCGGAGTACTCCACCAACATGGCCAGTGCCGATGACGCTGTTCTCAGTGTTACTATCTCACTTCTATGTCTCCTTGAAAAAACACTTTGGGGCAATGATGGAAGAGAATGTGGCACAGGAGGAAGAGGAGGAGGAAGAGGGGTAATTTCCACGGTTATCAGGCCAGTCATTCACAAGTTGCTCGGAGGGTTGGTTCCTGCACCAGCATAGGCCAGGTAAAAAAATTTCAAGCCAGGGCACAGTCTTGGAGGATGAGGATGATGAGGAGGAGGAGGAGGAACCATGTTCACAGCAGGGTGGCACCCAACGCAGCTCGTGGGCATCACTGCAGCGTGGCTGGGGGGGAAACAGAGGACACAGATGATACACCTCCCACAGAGGACAGCTTGTCTTTGCCTCTGGGCAGCCTGGCACACATGAGCGACTACATGCTGTAGTGCCTGCGCAACAACAGCCGAGTTGCCCACATTGTAACTTGTGCTGATTACTGGGTGGCCACCATGCTGGATCCCCGTAACAAGGACAAAGTGCTGTCCTTAATTCCCTCACTGGAGTGTGATCGGAAGATGCGCGACTACAATCGCACGCTGGTAGACGCGCTGCTAAGGGCATTCCCAAATGACACTGGGGGCTCAGTGGAAGCACAAAGCGAAGGCAGAGGAGGAGGACAAGGACACCAATGCAGCTGTGGCACTGCCAGCACCTCAGAAGGCAGTGTTAGCATTGCCGAAATGTGGCAAAGCTTTGTCAGCAGCACACCACAATAAACAGCATTACCAGTTGATAGGCAACGTCTTAGCAGGAGGCAGCATTTCAGCAACGTGGTGGAAGAGTATGTGCGCACACGCCTACATTTACTGACTGATGGGTCTGCCCCATTCAACTTCTGGGTCTCCAAATTGGGCACATGACCTGAGCTTGCCCTTTATGCATTGGAGGTGCTGACCAGCGCCCTGCAGCCAGTGTATTGTCTGAACATGTGATTAGCACGGCAGGTGGCGTTATCACAGAAAAGCGCAGCCGCCTGTCCACAACCAACGTGGACAAGCTAACATTTATTAAAATGAACCAGGTATGGATCCCACAAGACTTGTCTGTACCTTGTGCAGAATAGACATTTATACCGGCCTCACACAGCCATTGGTATACTTAAGTGAACTTATTCATTTTTATTTTTTTATAGAACATACGTATTTATTGGAGTTTGTAACAGTAGAAACATGAAAAATAAACCATGGACCTTTTTATATGGAAAAGGTGAACCCGTGCTAGAACATCTCAGGGTTTGTCTGCAGATAGTGATCTTTTTTTTTTTTTAATATGTCTCAATATTTTGGGGGCTACCCCAATTAGAAAAAAAAACAAACAAACAAAAAACAGTGTTGGGTACCTCCTGCTCCTCCACCGCCACTTCCACGGTCACCACCTCCTCAACCTTTTTAATGTGATTTTTATGTGATTTTAAGTTATTTCCCTATCCACATTTGTTTGCAGGGCACTTGTCCTACTCTTACCCCCATTTTGCTTCCTTTTGCAGCCCTCTAGCCCTTTCCAGGAATTTTTTAGAGCCATTTTAGTGCCCAAAAGTTCAGGTCACCATTGACTTCAATGGGGTTCAGGGTCAAGTTCGGGGCCAAACTCGAACTTTTCGCAAAGTTCGGCCGAAACCGCCGAACCCGAACATCCAGGTGTCCGCTCAACTCTAGTCACCACCTCTCTATCTAGGGATAGATTGAGAAAGAAAGGAAGTGAAGAGTTTGAGATTTAAAGAGGAGTAGAAAGTAGTAGTACTTAGTATTAAGAAGAGGGCTTACTACACCTTGATAGTGTCTATTGAGCTCAACCTAGAGCTCATGGGTAGTAGTTCTGCCAAAGTATTTGTATGGTTGTGTGTATATGGTTATTTACACCTTTAATTTTTTCCGTCGAGTTACTCGGAGGTTTTGGATTTTGGTGTATACGTATTATAAAAGTGTATGTTAAAGTATGCACACCGGAGGCTTATGACATTATTAAATTTAGGTGGTTTATGCACTTTAGTGGTGTCCCTTTCTTAAAAGGACTATGGACTAGGTGTGTTTAAGTCTAAAAATTTCAAGATAATAACAAACAATATGAGAACTGTAGGGAATTTCCAAGGGTCAAATTCACCAAAACATAGGTAAAATTCGTCCTAAATTCCCTATTTTACAGCAAGGAGTGAGGCGGTATTTTGATCATGGAGGATAAAATACCGCAAACCTGATGAAACATAACAGAACAGTGAGCCAGCTCTATTTCAAATAGAATCCTTCAATAGAATCCATCTATAGAATGTGAGACAAACCATAAAACAAATTGGTATCTAACAATTCAACCATTATGAACAATAGTAGTAAACTGCAGGAGAATAATTGTGTATAGCCGTTAACTATGAATGATAAGTCTTGGTATTGTACATGGTATTTGGATGTACTGGTTCTAATTCCCATTCCAGATTGCTTTAAATGTGGTAATTGTTTTTGTAACTGTTTTAGGCAACAGAAAGTTTGTGTAGTAAGAATAATGATAGTACAGTACCGTATCCGTCTCTGAGTATTCAGGGTTATGAATCTTTGTTTGGATGGGATGCCATGTTGATGTGTCTGGAGGATGTTGTATTCGCTTGGCAGATTCGGTAAGGGCTATAAGCATAAATGTTTTTGTATGTTTCCTGCTCGGGAAAAATGTTGGTTATTAAACAGATAAACCTTGTATGAACATCAGAGTCTTTAGTAATATTTATATG
This sequence comes from Glandirana rugosa, assembly GCA_018402905.1. Lineage (NCBI taxonomy): Eukaryota > Metazoa > Chordata > Amphibia > Anura > Ranidae > Glandirana > Glandirana rugosa. The sequence goes on along the minus strand of BLSH010526468.1, from coordinate 420,236 downwards.
CTTTTTGCATTATTATAGATGGCAAATCTACAGGGTGGGCCATTTATATGGATACACCTTAATAAAATGGGAATGGTTGGTGATATTAACTTCCTGTTTGTGGCACATTAGTATATGTGAGGGGGGAAACTTTTCAAGATGGGTGGTGACCATGGCGGCCATTTTGAAGTCGGCCATTTTGAATCCAACTTTTGTTTTTTCAATAGGAAGAGGGTCATGTGACACATCAAACTTATTGGGAATTTCACAAGCCTATGCTAGCATTTCTCCTGCGGTGTTGCTATCAGTGTGTGAAGAGTGGGAGAAGAGGGTTGCATTGACAATCCAACACAATGGGCAGCACATTGAACACATTTTATAAGTGGTCAGAAACTTGTAAATAACTCATGAAAGAATAAAGTTACGTTAAAACCAAGCAGACCATTGTTTTTCTTGTGAAATTTCCAA
>BLSH010526468.1:354668-367808 GCA_018402905.1 Glandirana rugosa | reverse complement strand
TCTTTGCGATATTAGATTTCGAATTAAGTGAAAATTGACTTTAGGTGTGTAATCTTTGGTCTTTATTCTTTTAAGGACTATTTGTTTGTCGTCAGCGGAATAGGTTTGAATCCCTTTTGGACTCTTGAGAGGATTGAGTTTTGATACTATCTGATTAATTAGTGGAATTTGAGTTTGTGATGCGGTTACGATTGGCTCGTCCCTTTATGAAGGGCTTGGTTTTGTTCTTATCGCGTGGAATGTGTGTGATGGGATCCCGTGTTTTAATCATTGATCACAACTCGCTTGGGCCTGACATTGCAAGCCCAGGCATGGCTTGAAAGCCCACAGGCACCGTGCCTGGGCCTGGGCCTGTAAAGTTTTTAGCAAGCCCAAGCCACCCGAACGATTTTTGAAATGTCCGGGTCCGGGTCCGTGCCACGGACACCCGAAAGTTCGGTACGGACCCGAACGTTACAGTCCGGGTTCGCTCAACACTAGTTACTAATTTTGTGCCCTAGGGTAGTGTGTGTAAGGTGCGCTATTCTTGTTTTGGTTCGGGAAGTATTTCCCTGCTCGGTTAGCATTGGCGTAGTGTTTGAGTTTAAGGTGATTAATTAGTCTATCATAGTTTTGAGTTAGGAGAGTTCTCAGGTTTTCCCTAAGTTTGGATAAGGCGACTGCTGTTTGTTTATCAGGAATTTTCTTATTTCTGGTTTCTAATGTGTGGATTTCAGTTAAAAGTGAATTAAGCTTTAGATTATAGCGTTTCTTTTCCCTGGCACCTATTTGGATAAGAATACCTCTGAGGTAGGCTTTGTGACAATTCCAAAGGGTATATGGGTTAGTAGTGGGGCTATCGTTTTGTTTGAAGTATTCCCTGAGATGTTGAGAGATTTGGGACGCTGTTTTAGGTTCTTGTATAATTTTGTTTTGTTATTAATAGTTTGGAGCATACACTGTCACCAGGGTATAAGGAAGTGAGTTGATGTCTCCTGTGATTATTATGAACCTTCCTTGGTCAACTATCTTTGTTTGTTTAAGTTGGACCGATAGGGAGTTCCTAAATGCCATTAGTACTTCTCCAGTTTTACTGTTAGGAGAGTTCGCCTGGAAGATATGAGGGTAATCTTTATGTGTGCAGTTGGGGGTTTACCCGATTGGAAATGCGTCTCTTGAATGCATAGTATATCGATATTTTGTTTAGATGCTTCGGACCACATGTTGTACCTCTTGGCTGGGTGGTTAAGACCCTTGGCGTTTAGTGATAGGCATTTGATTGTCATTTTTGGGTGAGATTAATGTTTATTGTGCAGGATTTGGAAAGAAGTTGGCACTTACTTTTGTTGGAGATGTTCAGTCTGGGTCTAAGCATGTTGTAATAGGGATTTGCTGGTAGTTCGATGTGGATGAGTCTGAAAAAGCGTCTCAATGGTCTCAATAGGCTTCTGGCTTGGCTGTGGTTGAGGCTGCTGTAGAAGAAGGGTAGGAAAAAAAGACAACAACAACAAAGGAAGAAGGAGGATACAGCCCGTAAGGGCAACTCAAAGGTCTGTCTTGTAGGACATTAAAAAAGGAAGGATCTCTGGTTGGATCCATAAGCATATATTGTGCTTGGATATTTGCTTGGGAGTAAGGAGTTGTGGGGTAACTCCGTGTTAGAGCAGAGGTAAGTGGCAAGCTGGATTATTTTCTGAGGCCGCCAGATGGGTTCTTTTTCGCTGGGCGCTTATAGGAGACAGTGTGCCATTCCTCTTGAAGAAGGGGCAGCTTGGGGTCATGTTGTGGGGGATTCGTATGGTCAGGTATTATGTTCCACTGTTTAAGGGCGGCAATGCCCTCTTCCAAAGTGGTGATTGTGGTGGATGCCCCATTGATTGTGACTACAAGAGTGGCTGGATATTTCCACTTATGTTGAATATTGTGGTTTCTCATGTCCTTTGTAATAGTGGCCAAGTTTTTCTGCGTTTGAGCGTATGTCTAGATAGATCTGGTAGTAGGTGCACTGTTTCGTATGGGGTTGGTAGATTACCTGATTTCCTAGAATTGAGCATAATTTGGTCCTTAACATGTTAAAAATGGACTCTTAATAAGACGTCCCTTGGGGTGTCTTGAGGCAGCAAAGCTTGCTTTGGTATCCTATGAATCCTATCTATCAGTAGGTCTTGAGTAGATAGGGATGGGACTATGGTGGAAAACAGGGTCTTTACGTATTGCTAAAGTTGTGTTGGTGCTACTGATTCAGGGACGCCCCTGATTTTTATATTATTTCTTCTTGATCTGTCCTCTAAATCAGAGAGCTTGTCTTTGAGCCATTTTATTTCATCGTTTTGCGTGTTTTGTGTATCGATGATGGAATTACAGGTATCGGCATATTCGTCCATTTTTTGCTCTATGTAATCCACCCTGTTCCCTATTGCTTGCACCTCTGACTGCCATTTGCTGAGCTCAGCAATGAAGTCTGAGTGAATAGAGTCTCTAAGGGATACTAGCATCTCCTTAAGGACAGTGTCAGAGACTGGTTGATTTAAAGTCGGGTAGCTTGTGATCGGATCGATTGGGATGTTCTGGGGATGGTCATTGTCTGCAGCGCTGCTTACCTCCATGCCAACACTGTCAGGCTGTGAGGCCTGCGGTTCCAGCCTCGGTTTTTGCCTGTCCAGGCTTCTAGTGGACGGCATGGACGTCCCCGATGAGATGGAGCTGTGTCCCGCTCTTTGCGGCCTCTCGTCGGGGTCTCCTTCGGTCCTCTGGTGTGCAGAGGACGCTGCGGCCTTGTGGCTGGTGGCCTGAGTGTCGGTGGTTCCGGCGCCATTTTGTTGAGGCTCGCGCGCCGCTGCAGTGAAGAACCTGTCCAGCTTACTGGGCTGTATGGGGTTCTTTTTTTGTTCTTGGTCATCTCGATGGGGGTCCTGGCTGTGTCCCCCGCTTGATGATCGTGGCTATTGAGCTGGCTTGGCCTTCTGTTGCGGCATTCTCTCCCGTGTCACAGCGGAGCTCTTCACCTACACATCCATCTTGGAGCTCAGCTAGACACGCCCCCCCCCGCACAACCCCTCTTTTGATTGGCTTCATGCTTAGGTTCTTTCCTGGTTGCTACAATGCAGTAAGACAGGTTTTCAGAAAGTGACTAAGGTCTTGTGTACCACTTCACTCTCCTCCATGCCGGAGGAATACCGCAAATTTAGCTATGTCTTTGATAAAGGGTAAGCCAGTAGTTTGCCTCCACACCAGTCGTATGATTGCGCAATTGACCTTCAACCTAGTGCCATATATATTATAGGGGTCTCAATCACTTCACGATTAAAAATGCTTATCAGATTCCATTGATTATGAAGTTATTTGACTGCCTCAAGGGAGCAACATGAAGCTTGATCTGAGAGGGGCTTACAATCTCGTGAGCATCAAGAAGGGCGATGAGTGGAATACCTCATAATGCCGTTTGGTCTTTGCAATGCTTCGGCAATTTTTTAAGAATTCATCAACAATGTCCTCCAAAATATTTGCAGCAATGTGTGGTGGTTTATCTCAACGATATCCTCATATATTCCAAATCCCTAGAGAGCCACCACACAGATGTCTGCCGTGTGCTTCAGAGGCTGAGAGATAATAACCTGTATTGTAAATTGGAGAAGTGCCAGTTCCATCGTGAACAGGTTAAATTCCTGGGTTATGTAATTTCCACTGCTGGTTTTTCAATGGACCCAGAGAAGCTATTGGCAGTTCTACAGTGACCCTAAGCCATGAGTTTACGCCCACTACAACGTTTTCTTGGCTTTGCCAATTATTATCGGAAGTTTGTTTGCAACTTCTCTTCTCTGGTCAAGTCCCTGACTGATATGACCAGAAAGAACGGTAACCCACAGAATTGGTCTCCTGGGTCCATTAAGGCCTTTGGAAGTCTCAAGGCTGTCTTTGTTTCTGCTCCTGTGTTTGCACATTTGGATCCTATGTTATCCTTCATCCTTGAGGTTGATGCATATGAGACTGGAGTTGGTGCCCTTCTATCCTAACGTCCCATCTCTGAAAGCGCTATGCATTCTTGTGGCTACTTTTCCAAGAAGTTGGCTCCTGCGGAATGCAATTACGAGATTGGGGAGTTGTTAGCGATCATTTTAGCCCTTGAATGGAGGCATCTGCTCGAGGGTACCACTTTTTTGGTTCTCATTTTGACTGACCACAAGAATCTCACATTCTTGTCTGAGGTTAAACGCCTCTCCCCCAGGAGGGCGTGATGGGCTCTGTTCTTGTCAAGCTTCAATTACATAGTCTCATTCTTACCAGGTACTAAGAATGTAAGGGCAGGTGCATTGTCACAACACTTTTCCTCCACTTCCAAGATGGAGTCGGTTCCTGTTCCTGTGATACCTCCTGATTGTATTCTGGCTGTGGTTTGTACCAGTCTCACTTCAACTTTAGGTGACAAGATCCTTTCTGCTCAGATCCATGCTTCTCCTGAGAAACCTTGTGACCGCTGCTTTGTCCTGGAGAGTGTCTGCCCTGGTGTGCTCCAGACTTACCATTCTCCCAAGGCTGCTGGTCGCCCAGGTAAGAATTAACTCATTTGGGCTATTTCCCAACAGTTCTGGTGGCCTAGTCTCTGCGCTGATGTAACCACCTTTGTAGCAGCCTGTTCCATATGTGCTCAGAACAAAACACCATGACATCTTTCAGTGGGTCTTCTACCACCCATACCCAGTGGAGAGTGGCCTGGGACCCCCCAGTCTATGGATTTTATTGTGGAGTTCCCTAACTCTCAAGGTAACACAGTTATCCTTATGATGGTTGATCGATCCTCAAAGATGTCACATTGTATTCCACTTAAGAAGTTACCCACGTCCAAGGAACTGGCATCCATTTTTGCACAGGAGATCTTTCGCTTACATGGACTTCCCAAGGTGATTGTCTCGGACAGGGGTAGTCAGGTTGTGTCCAGGTTTTGGCAAGCCTTTTGTGCACAGTTGGGAATTCAGCTTTCTTTGTTTTCTGCGTATCACCTGCAGTCCAATGGGACTACAGAACGAGCCAACCAGTCCTTCGAACAATTTTTACGTTGCTATATTTCTGACCACCATAACAACTGGTCTGACCTCTTACCCTGGGCGGAGTTTGCTCACCATGGTGCCGTTAATACCGCTTCCTGATTGTCTCCGTTTATGGTGAATTATGGTTTCCAACCAGCAATGTTGCCTGACTCATTTGAACCTCAGAGAATTCCTGCATTGGAGGAGCATCTCTGTGGTCTCCGTTTCACTTGGGTACAGGTCCGGGAGTCTTTGCGACGTGCCAATGATAGGTACAGACGCCATGCTGACCACAGACGCCTACCTGCGCCTTTTCACAAAGTTGGTCGAGAGGGTCTGGCTGTCTTGTCGCAACCTCCGACTCCGTGTTCCCTCACTGAAGCTGGCACCACAGTTTATTGGGCCTTTCCGTATTCTCTGCAAAATCAACCCAGTGGCTTATGCTTTAGACCTGTCTTTTAATATGAAAATTTCTAATATATTCCATGTCTCCTTGTTAAAACCTTTGGTATGCTACCGCTTCACCACCTCTGTACCACATTCTCATCCTGTTCAGGTTGAGAACCAAGAGGAGTATGAAATACAATCTATCATTGACTCCCATAGGTTCTGTGGGCACATAGAGTACCTGGTTCATTGGAATGGGTACAGTGGTCTGGAGGAGCATTCTCGGGTCTCACCCTTGGACGTACATGCTCCTGTCCTCCTCCGTGCTTTCCATAGATGTTTTCCCCTCAAACCTGATGGTCCCTCGAGGGGGGGGGGGTCTTTGAGGAGGGGGTACTGTCAGGGCTGGGGTCAGCTCTCCCTACTCAGAGCAAGATGCTCAGCTGAGGGTTAATTGCCAGTCTCAGCTTCTACTTTGTCTCACCTAATGGCCATATCCTGCCTTGTTAAGCCAGATCTGCTGCTATATAAACTGCCTGGATCAGACCGCAGATGCCTTAACAGATGGTTAACATCTCTGGAGAAATCTCTGCTGTGTTTTCCTGTGAGAGATTTTGCCTATTTGACGTTCCCTTCTGGTTCCTGGATTCAAGACCCTGCTCGACTGACTCCCCTCCTGGCTCCTGACCCTGCATGCTGTGTGTTTGACCTCACTGATCTATGGACTCCTGTTTCACTGGCTTGCTCTGACTATCCACTCTGGGTACCTTGGCTCAGAGCCCCAGGCTGTAGGCAGCAGCACACCATGGAGCAGCCATTTGGCTTGGTGGATGGGATGACACTGGTTCTTTTCCAACTGTGACAGGCACGTTGTTCACTGGAACCATGAGTGCATCTTAAAGTATTTTTTTTCTTATTGCATCAAAATAAATGAGGTTTTACACTAGGGGAGCGCTTCCCGTGTCTTTTTCCCTTGCTATCATTTGGGACATAGCCTTCTGCCTTAATGAATGCATATAGCATATTACCAGCTGAGAGACTTTGGGGTTTAAAGTTATGTCCAAGGAATGCTTCATGATACACGTATTGGATTTAGGGGATTGGGATAATAACCCTACTGGAGTTAAAGCACCTGTATGTCTATGATATTTTTTTGGTAAACAAGGTGCACGTTCCTGATCCTACTATTTTTCATGTCTAAAGTAAATGGCATCAAATCATATTGAATGAATGAACTAGATTCACAAGCCACACAACCTGTCGGTTCACAGTAAGATACAACAAGGTTGACATTTTAGTTAAATGAACTAAACAGTTTTTAGTGTCGCATACGAGGATGTTCATAAATTGGCTTATACTACTTAAGTAAATAGCACCATCAGCACTGATTGCAATGTTTTTGAAAATATTAATTCTCAACAAACTAAAAACACATGCTATCTCTCCCCCCCCCCCACCCCATAAAGGTTATGACCATCTTTATGATGGTTAAAAATAATGTTTTCCCGCTCAGCGTTAAAATCACCATAATTTATGCTAGTTACTCCATTAAACATTGTTATGACATGCAACATCTATAAATATAGTAATTATCTATTCCAGATACAATTTAGATAATTATATAATTATTTGTCTTTCAACATCTACGTGACTGCTAAATATAAACAAAGCTTAATTTGGTAAATAAAAGCACAAACAGAGCATAAGCAGAGCGTGAGGATGACATAAAAATAGATAGATGGGAATTATTTGTGAATAAAGTTCCTGCTTCTTAAATATTTCAAAGTACTTTAAGTACCTGTATTAGTGATCATATGTTTATAAATATTTTGTACAAACTTGAATATACTAAGGGCTACAAAATGTATACACAATATTAGTAAGCGCCTCCCATAAAGTATAGTGAAAAAACAATCAATAAGTGCAATTGTTGTTGAAACTTAAACAATAGCAGGTAGAAGCCATATCCCTGTTCTAAAAACAGGGATATGGCTTTTACCTGCTATTGTTTAAGTTTCACACACAGTTTTCAGATGATTTTAGAACAGGGATATGGCTTCTACCTGCTATTGTTTAAGTTTCACACACAGTTTGCAGATGATTTTATAACAGGGATATGGCTTCTCCCGGCTATTGTTTAAATTTCACATACAGTTTTCAGATGATTGTAGAACAGTGATATGGGTTCTCCCGGCTAATTTATACTTTTTTCACACAGTTTGAAGATGATTTTAGAACAGTGATATGGCTTCTCCCGTTAATTGATACTTTTCACACACAGTTTGAAGATGGTCCACATCCACCTCCATTTTTGATTTTTTTATGTGATTTTTGTTTAAAAATGCTTTTAAGTTATTCCCTGTGCCCATTTCTTTGTAGGGCACTTGTCCTACCCTTACCCCCATTTTCCTTCCTTTTGCAGACCTCTGGGACATTCCAGGACTTTTTTACAGCCATTTTAGTGCCTAAAAGTTCGGGTCCCCATTGATTTCAATGGGGTTCGGGGTCTGGGTCAAAGTTCGGGTTCTGTCCGGACCCGAACCCGAACTTTGTCCCAAAGTTTGGCCAAACCAGCAGAACCCGAACTTCTAGAGGTTCGATCAACTCTATTAGTAAGGAAACGTTTACATAGATATCTCTCCTGAAGAAGCGGTTACATATCCGCAAAACATGTAGAGAACTATAGATGTCCCTGGCTCGACACCTCAAAAGTACTTCCTTTTCCCTTTTCTCCTCCCCCTCCTTTGACTGGGGGAACAATTTGTACCTGGTGATGGATTTTTATTCATGTGTATTTTTGCAATTTGATGAGTAATATTTTATTGCTCTTTAAATAAATTGTGTTATATTTTTTTAACAGTATCTATGTAAATGCTTCCTTACTAACTTTGTGGTGCCGTGATAGTCCGGTCCCCTGGATCTCCGAGGGACACTCTGTCGCTTTGTCTGTGTGGGTGTCGATTGGGGATCGAACCACCCACAACCCCCTACATCTATCATATTCGGATGAGGCTCCCTCCATTTTTGCTATACACCCATGTCTATAACCCTCTTGAGGTACTAACCACATGCTAAGTGGTCTAGTTATAAAAATAGCATTTACACAGCCATCATAAAAAAATCACTGTAATGTGTCTGATATGTTTGTTTTGTATGATCGTCAGCTCCATCTAGTGGTCATACATTGGTATTTTCCTGAAATACCTTATTCAGGAAAATACTGCTTTATGGCTACTAAATGGATCTGCTGATCATAAGAAATAGACATTCATGAAGGATATACAAATGCTTGAGGCATTGATGTGGCATTTTTTTTAATGAATAGACCACTAAGTAATATCTGCTTGGCAAACCAGACTTTTGAGATAGTGTCCCCATGTACTCAGCATTCAGTAGACATACACAAACCTGTATGTCCTACAGCATAGAAAGGTATTTATTTCTCTTTAAATATTTTGTGGGTATCATAGACCATAAAGAACTCAAGCTAGTAATTAGGGATGAGCCGAACACCCTCTGGTTTGGTTCGCACCAGAACATGCGAAAAGACAAAAAGTTCAGGGCGAACATCCGAACACCATTAAAGTCTATGGGACGCAAACATGAAAAATCAAAAGTGCTCATTTTAAAGGCTTATATGCAATTTTATTGCCCTAAAAAGTGTATGGGGACCCGGGTCCTGCCCTAGGGGACATGTATCAATGGAAAAAAAAACTTTTTAAATCAATCATTTTTTTAGGAGCAGTGATTTTAACCACTTCACCCCCGGAAGGATTTCCCCCTTTAGGACCAGAGCACTTTTTGTGATACGGCACTGCGTCGCTTTAACTGACAATTGCGCGGTCGTGCGACGTTGTACCCAAACTAAATTTGCATCCTTTTTTTCCCACAAATAGAGCTTTCTTTTTGTGGTATTTGATACCCTTTGCGTCATTTTTGATCACCGCTATAAACAAAAGAAGAGTGACAATTTTGCAAAAAAACACAGATTTCTTACTTTTTGCCAAAATACAAATCCGAAAAAAACATTTTTTTCAAAGGTTTTGGCCGATTTATATTCTTCCTCATATTTTTTGTAAAAAAAATCACAATCTGCGTTTATTGATTGGTTTTCGCAAAAGTTGCTGCGTTTACAAATGATAATTAATTTCTGGGGTTTTTATTTTTTAAATGTTTTACTAGTAATGGCGACAATCTGCGATTTTTAGAGGTACTGCCATATTGGGGCAGAACTTGTCGGACCATTTTGACACTTTTTTGGAACCAATGACATTTATGCAGTGATCAAAAAATTTTATATCCACTGATTACTGTATAAATGTCATTGGCAGTGAAGGAGTTAACCTGTAGGGGGTAGTGAAGGGGTTAACTGTGTTCCCTGGGTGTGTTCCAACTGTGGGGAGGCTGGGCTGTTATGGGCATAAGAGATCTAACTGATCCCAGTGACAGGGATCCGTAGATCTCCTATGCCCGCACTGACAGAGTGAGGAACCGCCGTGTTTACATCGGTGGTTCCCCGCTCTTTGGCTCTGGCTGCTCATCGGGCTCGCCGGCAGACATCGGGTCCGCCTGAGGCGCGGGCACATTCCTCTGGAGTGCGGCGGGCACGCGTGCGCCCCCTAGCGCCCACTCTGAAAATCGCCTTAAATTTGCGGGACCCGTCCACACTGCCACAGTAAATATACTGCGCGCGGTGTGGAAGGGGATAATAATGCTTAAAGTGAAAAAAAACAATGAAAAATTCCTTTACATATTGTGCCTGGGGGTCGTCCTTAGTCTGTGTGTAAAAGGGCGCATCTCTGTGACATGTAGAACATAGCCAGAGAAAAATGACATTTCCATAGGGAAAATTGGCATTTAAAATTGCGGCTGTAATGTATTGCCAGTTCCCGGCAATATACAAAAAGTTGCTGAAAAAAGTGCGTGTGGTTCCCCCCCAATCCAAACCAGGCTCTTCAGGTCTGGTTAGGATATTAAGGGGAACCCCGCTCCAAATTTTAAAAAAAATTGACGTGGGGGTCCCCCTAAAATCCAAACCAGACCCTTATCCGAGCATGCAGCCCTGGCCGGTTAGGATGGGGGGGGCGAGCAAGCACCCCCCTCCTGAACCGTACCAGGCTACATGCCCTCAACATGGGGAGTATGGGTGCTTTGGGGGAGGGGGGACAAGAGCCTCTTCCCCACAAGCCTGGCGGTGCTTGTGGGGGTCTGCAGGCGGGGGGCTTATCGGAATCTGGAAGCCCCCTTTAATAAGGGGGCCCCAGATCCCGAGACCCCCCCCTATGTGAACAGGTTTGGGGTACATTGTACCCCTACCCATTCACCAAAAAAGGAGTGTAGTGTAAAAAAAAATTAGGCAGTTTTCTGTCCTTTATTATGTATTAAAGCTCTTTCTTCTTTCTTCCTCCATCTTCTCCTGGCCCGCTCCTTCTTCTGGTCTTCTTCTTCTTCTTTTAGTCTTCTTGCTTCCTCTCTTCATCTTCAATCTTCAATCTCCATCTTCATTTTCTTTCTTCTTTCCCCGCAGCCACGCTCTCCGCTGCTGCAGTCCAGCCCCTGCAGCGTCTCCCCGAATGGGCGTTCTTCACTATGACAGTTCTTTTATAAGAAGGGGCGGGGCAACCCATGACATAAATCACATGACGTCAGAAGGGGGGTTCACTCAGTTACGTCACTGGGTGGCCCCGTCCCTTCTTATAAAAGAACTGTCATCGTGAAGACCGCCCATTCGGCAAGACACGCGGGGCTAGACTGCTGCAGCAGAGAGAGCGGCGGCGGGGAAAGAAGAAAGAAGGTCAAGATGAAGATGAAGATTGATGATGAAGAGAGGAAGCAAGAAGACTAAAAGAAGAATAAGATCAGAAGCAGGGCCGGGCCAGGAGAAGATGGAGGAAAGAAGAAAGAAGAAAGAGCTATAATACAAAATAAAGGACTTGTCAAAAACTGGCTATTGTTTTTTTTTACACTACACTCCTTTTTTGGTGAATGGGTAGGGGTACAAAGTACCCCAAACCTATTCACATGGGGGGGGGTCCGGATCTGGGGGCCCCCTTATTAAAGGGGGCTTCCAGATTCTGATAAGCCCCCTGCCCGCAGACCCCCACAACCATCGGCCAGGGTTGTGGGGATGGGGCCCTTCTCCCCATCAACATGGGGGCAAGGTGCTTGAGGGAACCTCAAAGCATCCTCCCCATGTTGAGGGCATGTGGCCTGGTATGGTTCGGAGGGGGGGGACGCTCGCTTGTCCTCGGATAAGGGTCTGGTTTGGATTTTGAGGGGACATCACATCATTTTTTTTAAATGTTGGTGCGGGGTTCCCCTTAAATTCCATACCAGACCTGAAGGGCCTGGTTTGGATTTTGGGGGGACAGGCACGTCATTTTTCAAAACATTTTTGCATGGGCCACGCTGTTGTTAAAAAAATTGTGATAAAATCCCTCAGTCAAACAGGTGGCCAAAAATTGGGCCTTGTGTGTTGGTGGTGCTAGAACACTGTAACCCTTTGCAGTTACTCTTGTTGGACGGAGGAACTGGGGCTGATGTTGTCAATTAGTTTACAAATTGTGATGAAAGCCCCCAGTCAAACAGGTGGTCAAAAATTGGGCCTTGTGTGTTGGCGGTGCCAGAACACTGTAACCCCTTTCAGTTACTCTTGTTGGACGCAGGAACTGGACCTGAAGTTGTAAATTAGTTTACAAATTGTTATGGCATGCTCCTGTAAATCAGGTCAGAAAAATTGGGCCTTGGGTGTTGGTGGTGCCCTAAATACAACATATAGTTCTAGATTATGGACAGGAGGAATAGGTGCAGTGGCAGCCTTCAAGGGATCAAAGATCCCTAGCAAATGTAATCAGTTGCATTAGCATCAGGGGCTTGATAGCTGCTGATCCAGGACTGATTCATTTTTATAAATGTGAGCCTATTAACTGAGTCTGCGGACAGGCACACTCTTTGATACAAACTCTCCAGCAGCACTAAATGTCCGTTCAGAAAGCACGCTGGATGCAGGACAGGCCAGTAGCTCAATTGCATATTGAGCAAGTTCCGGCCAGTGGTCCATCCTCAAGACCCAGTAACTAGGTGGATACTCAGTTGGAAAGGTCTGCTCTTGCCCCTATATATTCCTGCACCATATAATGCAGATGCTGACGATAGTTGCTTGAACCCATCAGGCCTGGGTGCTGAGGACTGAAAAAAATTTTAAAGGCATCGCTCAGCCGGCCACCTTCTCCACCACTCTGCCTCTGAATGACTGAAGCATCAGAAACACATTGTCCAGGGCCAGCAGCAGGACATGGTAAACTCCCAGGGTCTGGAAAGGCGTTGCACAAACTTTTCTTCAAGTATCCTGAAGATGTTTCATCCTCTGCACCCTCTGTGTAGGCAGGATGAGTTCTACAACTTTACCCTTGTAACGTGGATCAAGAAAGGTTTCCAGCCAGTAATAATCCCTCTCCTTGATACCATGAATCCTAGGGTCTTTTCGCAGGCTTTTCAGAATCAGAGAGCCCATGCAGCGTAAGTTTGAGGAGGCATGAGTGTCCTCTGGGTCACTGAGAATGACATTATGAGGAACTCCCTCCTCCCAGCCACGTACAACTCCTTGGGTTTCTGGGGCCTGAAAGCCATGATCCCTTAAAGACTGCTGCGTATTATATTCCACATCCATGCTGACACAATCCTCCTCCTCCTCCTCGGCGGTTTGTGTGTCCTCCTCCTCCTCCTAACACAGTCGTACCTACACATCATA
>BLSH010526468.1:284848-299983 GCA_018402905.1 Glandirana rugosa | reverse complement strand
TACATTCTCCTGTGGCTGTGTAGAACACACCACTGGTATTGCTTGCTCAGTCACTGCTGCCTGTGATGCTTGCCCGGGACATCTTCTTGCCCTGTCTGCTCTGTTTCTTGAGATGACATCCGCCTCCCCTGCTATCACAGACCTATTCAGCATTGTTGCAGAAGCGCACCCAGACATTTCACCTCCATCTGACCTGGGTAATTGTGCAGCGTCTCCTCTTGGTCCACGTTGCCTAGACAATGATACTCCACTCCTTTCCGCAGCCTTTCCTAAGCTCCTCCCTCTGACACGCCCAGCGCTGTCCTCCTTGCTCCGAACACCTTTCTTCTTTCCACGAACGAGCGGTCCTGACGCCGCTCTGGCTGAGGATGAGTGAGGGGGCGGGCTGTAACTTCGGCGCTGGATGCGCCTCCTCTTCTCTGGGGCTCCTTCGCATCTCCGCCCCCTGTCGTCACACCGCTGACCTGGAGCCGGATCTTCCTCTTTTAAGGATTCTTCTTCCTCTCTGCAGCTGCCTTCAGTCCCTCATCTCCGCTCCGGACCGCGCTCTTCAAGTTCCTCCAATGCCCCGGCGGCCTCTTCTTCAGTCTGTCTTCATGTCAGAAGGTAACAGGACAAAGTACTATAGCTCTGAGCTGTCCTGTTACTCCCTCAGGTGACTGGCCCCAATCTAGCCCCGGAACCCCCTTTTTATAGGGGGGAATCTTAGCTTTCCAGAACATTCCTAGTCATCTGACCTCTTTGACCAATCCTGTTCTGCCCTTTCATTTTCCAGAATATTCCTTCCTGTCACCTGACTGCGCTGGCCAATCCCAGACCTAATCTGTTTTAAATTACTATGGGGGCCTTGAAACTGCCGCCGCCACAATCCCATGAGGAAAAGGGGGGGCCTTGAAACCAGTTTCCCCCCTTTTTTCCTATATTCTCTTGTCTATGTGTTTTGCATCCTTCTGCATTCTTCAACATAAATAAACAAATACTTTTTGGCTGCCCTGAGAGGTCACCCTACCCCTTTTTTCCTTTATGTATAATCTTATTTATACTCTTTTATGTATTGGATACATCTTTGTCCATGGGCTGTATCAATCTTTTTCTCGTCAGCCGTTTAATGGGTCCTACACTGTCATCATCCACATGCCGATCTTCGGTGATTGAATGTTTCACTTTTTGAGATGTTATTCTTTCCTTTTGGTTAGAGGTTATTAATTTAGAGACTCCTTCCGAGATTTCGGCATGTTGGAATATGACAGTGATACAACACACCATTTATAGATCATAATGTGTGTATATACATTGTTTTTAATATATGTTTGTTTGAAACACACATTTTTATCTTATTGATCTTTGCAAATTACTTTGTTGATTTTTATACATTTTCATACATGCATTTTAAAATGTATTATGGGCACATTGCACTTATTTGGAATCATTTTTGTGGTACATTAAACATTATCATATTGATTTTTATTGGATCTATAGATATACAAATGTCTTATATAACATTTATAATCAAATTGGAAGAGCATTTCCTCTCTTGTGACATTGGGTGTGTTACTAATTAGTCTGGTCTGATTGTTTCTGAGAGGGGTTGGTACCGCCCCTCTGTTCCTTCATGTGGTTGGTTCTACCTTCTTATATATACTAACAATCATACCTTACTAAAATAGCTATGATCAAGCATCTAATATGATGTGAAACGTGTCAGCTCTTGTCTTGTACCTCTTGTCTCTGTGATGTCTGGTTGGATGTACCTATATTCACAATAAAATGGTGTTGAAACAGAGAGCGGCCGTCCAGCAATTCTTATGATCTTCCTACCTGTTCCAGAACCAGCACCTGTGAGTATTTACCAGGGGGGTGGCAATTAGAGGATTGCATACAGACCTGGAGCGGTGTGATTCTACTAAAGTAACACTAGTTGATCTGAAATGATCAAACTGAAAAAAAACCTTTGTTCCTATAATTTACATTTTACCTTTCAAATATTTGGAAATCTACATTCATTTTGAAAGCCAATACCACTAAAAGAAACTTTGTATGCCTCTCTCCCAAAAACAATATATGTTTTTCTTATGATAGAGGCGTGATACAAATGTATTGGTAAATTAAACAGACCCATAGCTAAAATTTAAAAAAAAATCTGGATCTGAAGCCTATAAACCAGTGCAGGTTAAGTGGCCTCATCAACAGCAAATCATAGTTTTTATTGTACCCCCACATTATACCTCATACACAGTAATTCCCGTCATAGTTAGTCTATACTCAACTAGTGCCCCATAGTTACTCCATGCACATTCAAAGCCCCAGAGTGAACCCATACAAACCAGTGCCCACTTACCATACCAAATACAACTAGTGACCATATTTTATTATGCCCCATACATGGCTAATGCCTGATCATTACTTTATACACATTCAGTACCTCCAAAGTGCCCCCATACACAGCCCGTGTCCCCATACAGAGTTAGTTTCCCCATACACAGGCAGAGATACTGCAGAGTCACTATACACAAACATTGCCACCATTGTACACAGACACTGGCCCGAACAACTACACATCCAGTGTCTGATTGCAGGGTCAAGGCCCCATCAGTACCCCCATGGAGACCCAGGTCTCTCATGCACAGCCAGTGCTTCCATAGTGCCCCCATGAACTCTCTCTGCAAAAGCTACTGTTATTGACTTCATCTCTTGGGCTCTCCTTGGCACATGACAAAGTAATGTAGGGTGGAATTTGAAAGGCAGGTTCAGTGATGACATCCCAATGTGCTGATAACATTTTCAATTGTACCCATACTTGCTCTAAGTCCAGTGTCCCTTTGGCCCATTGTTATGTATTTCGCATAAATTGCCTTTTTACGCTGTACAGTATGTAACTTGTAATCTCTGTATTTGTTATTCAATAAAATCTTATGGAACTAAAATAGGTTTGCTTGACAGTGTGGACGCGAGAATTGTATTTCTGGAGGGCAGATTTGTATTGTTTGAAGTCTTTGAGAAACTTTGTCTTGTGCCACTGACGCTCAACGGTGCGGCTACGCTTTTTGAGATTTTTGGTGTTGTCTGTTTGCCAGGGTTGTAGGGGTCGAGGCCTGATTTTGTATGTGGTGAGGGGAGCTAGCGCGTCCAGGATGGAGTACAGGAATTTATTGTAGATGGTAGTGGCTTGGTTGGGGCAGGACAGGGGTGAGATTTTTTCATAGAGGTGGTCAGTAGCAGAATAGACAAGAGAAGTGTTAAGTTGACAAAGGTTTCTACGGGTGATGGTTAGGCGATTGGAGGGAAAGGTGGTGCAAGACAGGGAGAGAGAGAAACTAATAAGGTGGTGGTCAGAGAGGGGAAAAGGATTGTTGGGAGAAGTTGCATGGAGTGCATAGATAGGGGAAGACAAGGTTGAGGGTGTTTCCATCAGTGTGAGTAGAAGCCTGTACCCATTGCTTCAGGTCAAATGAGGAAGTTAGACTAAGAAGTTTAGAAGTAGCAGTAGTGTTCGTGTTAACCGAGATGTTAAAGTCACCAAGAAGGATTGTGGGAATTTCAGAAGAGAGAAAGTAGGGTAGCCAGGCAGAAAATTCATCAAGGAAAGCTGACAGTGGTCCAGGAGGCCGATAAATCACAGCAATTCTTAGGGAGGTTGGAGAGAATAGACATATACAGTGGGCTTCAAATGATGAGATTGAAAGAGAGGGAGGAGAGTGAAGAACCTGAAAGGTGCTCTGTGGGGATAGGAGGAATCCCACTCCACCTCCTTTGCGTCCATTAGGCCTAGGGGAGTGAGTCCAGAGAAGGCCAACGTGGGAGAGGGAAGCAGGAGAAGGAGAATCACATTAGTGGAGCCAGGTTTTGGTGATCGCAAGAAGATTAAAGTGACAAATAGGTCATAAACAGCAGTGAGCTTGTTGCACACAGAGCGGGCGTTCCAGAGGGCACAGAAGAAGGGAAGGCTGGTTTTGGGAAGAAGGGGAATGGAGATTAAATTGCGTAGCTCTCGACTACTGCCAGAGGGTGTGGGGGGGTGGTGATAGGCATTTTGGCTGTTGTTAAATGAGGGAGGCCCAGGGTTTGGGAAAATATCACCAGAGGCTAAGAGAAGCAGCAGAGAAAGGGAGGCAACATGGGAATATGATTTATATGAGGGGACATGCTTGAGCATCCTGGTTTTGCTAGCATGTGGGCTTAGAGTTAGAAAGAGGTGATGAGTGCAGTAATAGGGAGAAGGGAGAAATGAGAATGATATGTACAGATTGTGGGGTGGGGAAGAGGCGTGAAGAAAAGATAGTTTGAGGAGAGAGGCTGCAATTGTGAAAAGGAGAGGTAAGGAATGCATGTATCAGAGAGGAAAGTGTGAGGATTAGGAAATGAGGTTACTTGTAGTCTGGTGTTATGTAAAGTAGTTTGTTCTTAGTGTGCGCTTTGTGCAAATCGCTGAAGTGCAAGAGCAGAAGTGCCCACTTATTTAAAGCACCCCACTTTTTTGGAAGAACCCCCTGCAATGCTATCCCCCATAGGCAAAGCTTGGTTTTATACTGTGATGGGTGGGGGTGGATTGGGGCAATTAATCAATTATGGGGTAATATTAAGCACACAGGCATCACAGTAGACCTTTCCACTCTATGATCAAAGAGCCAAAAAGGGCAAAATATGTGCCATAAATTAGGTAAGACCTAAGCTTAAATAAACATCAAAATAGCGTGAACATGGTTACAGATGTAGGTGAAATAACAGTGACAAGCACACAATTACCAAATATGCATCTGAGCAGTCTGTCAGAAGTCAGTTTAAGGTAGATGGCAATTGTAAGAATATAGACGCAGATTACTATTATTGAGAAAAGGTAGGAGTGAAAAGCAGGCTGATTCAGTTGAAGGGTGGAGCTATCAGCAATGAAGGCATACCATTATTGAGATAAAATAGGAGTGAAAAGCAGGCTGATTCAGTTGAAGGGTGAAGCAGTCAGCAATGAAGGTATACCATTATTGAGAAAATATAGGAGTGAAAAGCAGGCTGATTCAGTTGAAGGGTAGAGCTGTAAGCAATGAAGTCATACCATTATTGAGAAAAGATAGGAGTGAAAAGCAGGCTGACTCAGTTGAAGGGTGGAGCTGTCAGCAAAGAAGGCATACCTGTGAAGAGAGAAGAAGCATTCAGATGGATGGATGGATGGATGCTTGCAAGAGCAGAAGTGCCCACTTATTTAAAAAAACCCACTTTTTTGAAAGAACCCCCTGCAATGCTCTGCAACTGGTTCTTGCGGACTGCCGACATCTGCCAGACATTTGGTACAGAGGCAGAACTGCAGTCTGTCTATGTAAACAAGGCAGATTGCCATTTTGTCAAGAGGGAATGCATGGATCCTGTGTTCCTGCAAAGCAGGGACATAGATCCATGCCTTCACCTAGTAAAAGCACCACCCACACTGTAAAAAAACATTGTCTAGGCACATAGTTAACCCTTTGATGACCTCTGATGTTTACCCCTTCCCAGCCAGTGCCATTAGTACAGTGACAATGTATATTTTTAGCACTGATCACTGTATTATTGTCACTGGTTCCCAAAAAAGTGTCAAACGTGTCAGTTAGTGTCCATTTGTCCGCTGCAATATCGCAGTAACTTATCGCCACCATTAGTGACAAAAAAAAATAAAAATTCTTTAAATATATCCCATAGTTTGTAGAAGCTATAACTTTTGCTTAAACAAATCAATATACGCTTATTGGGATTATTTTACCAAAAATATGTAGCAGAATACATATTGGCCTAAAGTAATGAAGAAATTCGATTTTTTTATCACAAAAAAATAAGGTGATCGAATACTACCAACAAAACCTCTATTTGTGGAAAAAAGGACATACATTTTATTTGTGTACAGTGTCGCATGCCCGCGCAATTATCAGTTAAAGCAACACAGTACCATATCGCAACAAATGGCCTGGTCATGAAAGGGGTTAAATCTTCTGCAGCTGAAATGGTTAAAAAACATAAAAAAGACCCACTCATATGGAGTAGTGCTTCCAATATCACTGATTCAGAGTGCAGAACTTAATGCACCATCGAACAGGAGCCGCTATCGTCAGCTGTAACAGAACTCACATCAAACTCCAGAGACTGATTCACAGTGAACACAGCTTCACCTGATTTACTAAGCAACTTAAAAATTCCCTTTGCAATGTGACCATGCTCTTCTCCTTTAGAAAATCAACCCCACTACTACATCAGACCAGTATTTTGTCTATGTTTCCAAAAAAAATAAATACATTTGAAATTTTGGAATTTCCTATAGAGTATCTTTCATTCTGAAAGCCCCCATTCACATTGGTGTGACTTCAGGTGTGACATGCGATTTACAAATCGCACCTGAAGTAGCATCTGATCTCTTTCTATGGAACTGTCTTAATAGGTGCGAATTGAAGTAGCGCAATTTGCCGATTTAATGTGCGACTTGCATTGACATCTGTGTATGAAATAGCACAGATGTCGGCAAGCCACAGAGAAAATTGCACTGTCCTGTGGCTTTGAAATTGCACTGAAGTAGCATGATTTCAGAGCCGCATTCTATGTGGACGAAGGCTAAATGAAATGTCAGTAATACTGGGGGCTGGTTTTCTTTCATTTGATCATTTTATAGTTGCAGCTACATCCTAACAACTTTAGCAATACAATACTACAAAAATAAAAAAAGCAAAGGAAGAAATGCACATCCTAAATAAAAAACATAGATATATTTTGTTGGAATTTTGGATTCCGAGTAGGGATGGGCCCGATGTTTGACTCGAAAGTAAATCTTGAACATTATAGGGGCATCCACGCCGAATTCAAGCACCCCATAAGCACCACATAATGCAGTGCGAGACAGCGGGGAATGACACACGCTGAGGGGCCAAAGCATGCACATGACCTGCATGCTTTGGCCAATCACGGCGCGCTCTGCAGAGGCAGGGTGCTTTTGGCCAATCGTGGCTCAGGGGTCTCTGTCCATGCCCACACTATATAAGGCCGATTGAACAGCGGCTATATGAAGTGTGTGAACGTGGAGAGTGGAGACTGGAACGTTGAGCTAGTTTAGTTAGTGGCGTGTAGGCAGTGTAGTATATAGATACAGTGTAGAGTATATACAGGCAGTGCAGGCAGTGAAGTATATAGATCTAGAGTAGCCTATATACAATCAGTACATTCAGTGTAGACTATATATACAGCTCATTGAGTGTCCAGTATATAGAGTCAGTGTAGGCAGAGTATATATATATATATATATATATATATATATATATACTGCATTCAGGTGTGTTTGGGGTCATTACCATGTTGGAATACTGCCCTGCGGCCCAATCTCTGAAGTGTCAGTACATGTTGGCATTCATGGTTCCCTCAATAAACTGTAGCTCCCCAGTGCCAGCAGGACTCATGCAGCCCCAGACCATGACATTCCCTCCACCATGCTTGACTGTAGGCAAGACACACTTTTCTTTGTACTCCTCATCTGGTTGCCACCACACATGCTTGTTTCTTTCAGCTCTGCAGGGGCAGGCTCAGAGGTGGTCGACGCCATGGCAGCTTGGGCCAGGAATGGTTGTATGCAACAATGGCACCAACCTTCTCTCTGCCCTCCTTCATGGACACTTGACACATGTTCCATGCTTGGCACACATCCTGAATTTGGCGGTGTAGTGTTTCTTGACCAGGTACCCAAGCTTACCAGATATTCTGAGGCAGGCCAGAAAAGTCTGTCGTCATTTCCGGCGATCATACAATGCCAGTGCTCGGCTGGCTGACATTCAGCAGGAATCGAACCTGCCCACCAACTGCCTTATTTCTGACATGCCCACCAGGTGGAACTGAACATTGACAACAATGCAGAGGCTGCATGCATAACAGAGGGCCATCAATGAGTACCTGTGTGAGTATGGCACCAGGACAGGCTCAAGGAAGCTTAGCTTCTTTTCGCCATGTCAGTGGCTACTGATCAAGGATGCATGCACCACCCTGTCACCATTTGAGGAGGCCACAAGGATGGTGAGCAGTGACAATGCATGCATCACTGACACTGTCCCTCTAGTCTTCCTGCTGGAGCACATGCTTCGTGGAATCATGGACATGGCACTTGAGGCAGAACAGTGGGAGGAATAGGAGGACTTCCTTTCCTCTCAAGGCCCCCTTTCTGCAGATAGCATTCCTGCAGGGCCACCTAACACACAGGAAGAAGAGGAGGATTGTGTCAGCATGGATGTGGAGGATAACACGCAGCAGTCTTTAAGGGGTGGTTTTCAGTCCCCAGAAATCCAAGGAGTTGTACATGGTTGGGAGGAGGTAGTTCCTGACAATGTCAACCTCAGTGACCCAGAAGACTTTCATGTCTCCTCAAACTTACGCTGCATGGCATCCCTGATTCTGCAAACCCTGCGAAAAGACCCCAGGGTTGGTGCTATCAAGGACAGGTATCATTAAGGGCTGGCAACCCTTCTTGATCCACATTACAGGGGTAAAGTTGCAGAGCTCATCCTGCCTTCGCAGAGTGTGAAGAGGATGAAACATCTTCAGGATACCTTGAAGAAAATGGAGCAGCTTTCCAGACCCTGGGAGGTTACCATTTCCTGCTGTTGGACAAAGTGTTTCTGAGGCTTCCTTTGATCAGAGGAAAAGTGGTGGAGAAGGTGGCCAGCTGACCGATGCCAGTAACCAATTCTTCAGTCCACAGTGCCCAGGGCTCATAGTTTCAAGCAACCATTGGCAGTGTCTGAATTATATGGTGCAGGAATATCTAGGGGCAAGAGCAGACGTGGAGACATTTCCAACTGTGCATCCACTGAGTTACTGGGTCTTGAGGATGGACCACTGGCCAGAACTTATGCAATCGAGCTACTGGCCTATCCTGCATCCAGTGTGCTTTCTGAACAGACATTCAGTGCTGCTGGAGGGTTTGTAATGGATCAAAGAGTGCGCCTGTCCACAGACTCCGTGATAGGCTCACATTTATAAAAATGAATCCATTCTGGATAAGCAGCTATTAAGCCCCTGATGCTGATGTAACTGTTTGAATTTCCTAGAGATCTGGGATTCCTTGAAGCCTATGCTGCTTCTCCTATTCCTCCTGAAACCTGATGATGCTAGCTTCCAACAAAATTTTGGGTTTAGGGCACCACCAACCCCCAAGGCCCAATTTTTCTGCACCTGTTTGACTGGGGCATGTCATTACAATGTTTTAAATAATTTTTAACAGTAGTGCTGTTCCTGCGCCCAACAAGAGTAACTGCCAGGGATTACAGTGTTCTGGCACCACCAACACCCAAGGCCCAATTTTTCTGCACCTGTTTGACTGGGGCATGTCATTACAGTTTTTAAAGTAATTTACAACAGCAGGTACTGTTCCTGCACCCAACAAGAGTAACTGTGAGGGGTTACAGTGTTCTGACACCACCAACACCCAAGACCCAATTTTTCTGCACCTGTTTGACTTGGGAATTCCATTACAATTTTTAAAATCATTTTTAACAGCAGGGCCTTTTCCTGCACCCAACAAGGGTAACTGTAAGGGGGTTACAGTATTCTGGCACCACCAACACCCAAGGCCCAATTTTCTGCACCTGTTTGACTGGGGCATGTCGTTACAATTTTTTAAATAATTTACAATAGCAGGGCCTGTTCCTGCGGCCAACAAGAGTAACTGTGAGGGATTACAGTGTTCTGTCACCGCCAACACCCAAGGCCCAATTTTTCAGCACCCCTTTGACCGGGGCATGTCATTACAATTTTTGAAAAAAAAAATCCCCCAAAATCCAAACCAGGCCATTAGGTTCTGGTATGGATTTTAAGGGGAACCCCATGCCAGAATTAAAATAAAATTGCATGGGGGTCCCCCCAAAATCCAAACCAGGCACTATGGATTTTAAGGGGAACCCTGTGCCAAAATTTAAAAAAATGGCATGGGTTCCCCCCAAAATCTATACCAGACCCTTATCTGAGCATGCAACCTGGCAGGTCAAGATAGGGGGGGATGAGCAAGTCCCCCCTCCTGAACCATACCAGGCCACATGCCCTCCAAAGCACCTTGTCCCCATCTTGACAACCCTGGCCAGTGGTTGTCGGGTGACCCCGAGTGACCCCACCCCCTTCTTCCATCATGTGACATCAGAGGGGGTGGGGTCACATGTTTACATCACCGGATGGCCCCACCCTTACCTATAAAATAACTGTCAGACTCAAGACTGCCCATTCTGGGAGTAGCCTCTGGTTGGAAGCGGAAGCAGCGGCAGAGGAAGAAGAAGAAGATGACAAGAGGAAGGAAGAAGTGGAGGAAGACCAAAAAAAAGAAGGAGAAGACCAGAAGAATAAGCGGGGAAGGAGAAGATGGAGCAAGACTGGAAGAAGAAAGACAAAGAAGAAGCGGGGAAAGAAGGCGACATTTTTAATAAAGGACTTGTCAAACATTGCCTAATTGTACAATGTACCCCATACCCATTCACATAGGGGGGCCGTGATCTGGGGGCCCCCTTGTAAAAAGGGGCTTCCAGATTCTGATAAGCCCCCCGCCCGCAGACCTCAACAACCACTGGCCAGGGTTGTTGGGAAGAGGTCCTTGTCCCTATCAACATGGGGACAAGGTGCTTTGGAAGGAGCATGTGGCCTAGTATGGTTAGGAGGGGGGGCGCTCGCTTGCCCCTTCCCTATCCTGACCTGCCAGGTTGCATGCTCAGATAAGGATCTGGTATGGATTTTGGGGGGACCCCCACACCATTTTTTTTACATTTTGGCACAGGGTTCCCCTTAAAATCCATACCAAACTTTAAGGGCCTGGTTTAGATTTTGGGGGGACACCCACAATTAAAAAAAAAAAATTGGTGAGGGGTTCCCCTTAAAATCCATACCAGACCCACAGGACCCGCTTTTGATTTTGGGGGACGCCCACGCATTTTATTTTTTTATTTTGACACAGGGTTCCACCTAAAATCCACACCAGATCTGCAGGGCCTGGTTTGGATTTTAGGGAGGACCCCCATGTAAATTTATTCAGTGATTTTTGATCTATATTGCCAGGATCTGGCAATACATTACAGCCGTGAGCAAGTTTAAATTACTCTTTTCTTTAAAAATGTCATTTTGTTGCGGCACTGTTCTAAACATCCCACAGACTTCCAGTTCCGGCGCCTGATGGGAAGGAGGTGAGCAGAGACAGCTCCCGCCACACTCTCCCCAAATACCTGCTTTAAAGCCGTGCTTTGATTCTGGGACGACCCCCCTCTCCTCCTAACAGTGGGTGAGACATCCATGGACCGCTTTGTTGAGCGGACATACGCCCGGGCCCTTTCCTCTCCGCTCCCGGGATCGGGAGAAGCAGCTCCCCGCTCGTCCAATATGGTGGCTGCACCATGCGCTCCGGACGCAAATCGTTCGGAGGTCGATCGGCATGGGACCGTTCGGTCGGAAGCCGTTCGGTCGGAGGCCATTCATCCGGAAACCATTCGATCGGAAGCCGTTCGACCAGAAGCCGCTCAACCAGCAGCCGCTCACTTGGGAGGCGCTCATTCTCTAACACAGCCAGATATGAGCTCCGAAGCCTTAGACTCGACGGTCCATGCAAGTATAGCACAAGCAGTGGTTGCCCTCCTAGCCCCCACCCTCACATCTACGGTAGATGCGGCAGTACAGAAAGGGCTGGAGCAGCTCCACCTGGAATTACAGGCACAATCTCAGCGATTATCACAAACTGAGGAAAGGATATCTACCTTCGAAGATGAAGCTACTGCCACTGCTGCCACTGTCGCACGCCTGACCACATCACATAGAGACATTTGGAGTAAATTAGATGATTTGGAAAATCGTTCACGGAGGAACAATCTGAGAACTATCGGACTGCCAGAATCCGTACCTAACGGTCAACTAATAAATATCTGCTCTAAACTCATCCCTGAACAACTGGGCCTTCACATCCCATGTACAGTTGAACGGGCCCATCGCATTGGTCAATCTACCGAAAGTCGCACCAAGCCTCATCCTGTTATTGTCAGATACCTCAACTATGCAGACAAAAACGCCATTATGCAAAAATTCCGCAAATCTCGATCATTAACCTTTGAAGGGGCGAAACTACTACTCTTCGCAGACTATTCAATAGAGGTGATGAAACAGCGAAAAGCCTTTTTGGAGGTATGTACCACTCTCTACAACCAACAAATTAGATTTGCCTTGGCCTACCCAGCCACTCTTCATATCCACTTGCAATCTGGGGAACACCTTACCTTCAATACCCCTGAAGAAGCTGACCGTTATTTAAACGACACCTTGACTCAGGAAATGGAACATTCCGACTCCGCAAACGAAACTCTCAAGTCTCCTCCTCACACAACTAAACCCAGGCAACAACGCTCTCCGACCAAGCCACCTTACAAGCGCAGCCGGGCGAACCCTCAAGAGGACCGACCCGTCACCCGATGAAGCCACCCAACTCTGAGTTACCCCTGCCACTTGGAAGACGGAAAGTATACCATACCACTCCTTACTTTCTCTCATTTGAGGCCTCTTTAACCCTCATTTCTGCCTACCCCCTACATGAGTGTGTATGTATGGGTGCGTATAGGCGAGCTGCACCGATGTGTACTCTAATGTAACTACTCCTGAACTCCCCGAGGACATATGAGGATAGTTAGATGCCCTCCCTGCACCAAGATATCCTCTCCCTTAGGCTACCCATCGTGGCTAATTCTAAATGTTATTATTAGTTGCCTGTTTTTCTCTCTATCTCTAACCTGTCATTTTAAGGGCGGTTTGACAGCCAGTTTGCATCTCCCCACCTGGGAAGATTATAAAACAAAGCCCGCTCATATAGCCCACCCCAAGTGTGGTGGCCCCCACCATTTCAAATGCCCACATAACTCACCGGACACCCTACGTACCCCTCTCCCCTTCCCCCATACCACACTCCACGGCCCCTCCCCCTCCGTCCCTGAGTCTCGGATTCGTTCCTTGATGGGGAGAAGCGGACTGGCTTTTACTCTGTTCGGTATGATAGTTGGTTCCCATGAGGAAAAAAGTGAAGCTATCCACTGTCTTTTGTTTCCCCTATTACAGTTCCCCCCAATCCCTGTCACAGATATGCTGCTACTTTATGTTGGTCACGAACACCTATTCACCTTATATTTTTTCAGGAAGCAAACAATCTTCCGGTGAGCACCAGATAACTGCTGTTTCCACAACATTGCCCCTGCGATCATACCTAATACCATATAGCCCATACCCCTTTCGGATATGGCTGTGCAAACATCTGGGAATCACCTGAAGATTGTGTCCTGGAATGTCAAGGGACTTAGATCCCCCAGAAAACGCATGATGATCCTCAGACACCTAAAACGTTTACGGGCAGATGTGGCTCTCCTTCAGGAGACGCACCTGTCAACGGAAGATCTTCCCCGCCTACGCAAACTGTGGGTGGGCGAAGTTTTTGGAGCTTCGGCGACCGGCCGCAAAGCCGGAGTAGCCATTTTGATGCACAAAAACTTAAGGTACAAGATTAGAGAGGTAAAAGCTGACTCGACTGGCCGCAAACTCTCATTAAGACTGACCATAGCTTCAGAAGACCTAGCCATTACCAATATATACGCCCCGAACTCACCAGATATCCCTTTCTTCCAGGAACTGGTCTCCTGGATACTAACCACACGTGACACTCTCCATCTGGTTGGAGGTGATTTCAATTCAGTCATGTCACCAGCGGAAGACCGCTCGGGCACCCGACCACAGGAAACACGAGAGATTTACAAAGTACCACCACACTCGTCACCATTAGAACAAACAATAACCTCTATGAGCTTTGTCGACCTCTGGCGCCTATCACATCCCACTGACCGTGAATATACCTTCTTTTCGCCTCCCCATCGATCTTTCTCCCGAATAGACTACTTCTTTGCTTCCCCTGCTCTGACGCCTATAACCCATACCCCTCAGATTCTTGACACCAAAATATCTGACCATAGCCCTATAACGGTTCTCTTGACCAACCTCACACCTTCTACCCCACCTACCTGGCGCTTTCCATCCTACCTAGCCGACAATGACGATTTCCGCCATATGCTCCATTCGTCATGGGCAGAATATGCCGATACAAATGGAGCACACATTTCTGACCCAAATCTATTTTGGGATGCTGGTAAAGCTTTCCTAAGAGGAAAAATGATCGCCTATGCTGCTCAGTATAAAAACATACAAAACTGCAATACACGCTAGCCAGCGAAGCCCTACGGAAGGGCACACCAGCAACTCTCATTGAACAGAAACACTGAGCACATACAACAATGGCAAAAAGCCAAACATGACTTTGACCTCTGGGCGGAACAACAAGAAATTATTAAAGCATCCTACTCTACCCTCCATTTTCATAGATTTGGTAACAAAGCAGGGAAATTACTAGCCAAGCTTTGCTCACCACTTAGACGCCCCACACATATCCCTGCTTTGAAGGATACCATGGGCAACCACACCAACTCTCCCACCGAAATCCGTAAAATTCTCACGGACTACTACACGAACCTATACTCCCCTGACCCAACGGACTGTAAGAAAACCCAAGAACTCCTGACAAAGATACCATTACCCAAGCTAGACGCAGACCAACTCGCAACCCTCAATGCGCCCATATCCATCAAAGACATTCAAGCGACTATCAAATCCATGGCCTCTGCTAAAGCCCCAGGCCCTGATGGCCTTACAGCCGAATTTTATAAGATCACAAAAGACTTCATACCTGATACTCTCAAACACGTCTACGCTAAGATGTGGGACGGAGGCCCCTATCTCCCCTCAGGCACACAGGCTCACATTAAGTTAATTCCTAAAGCGGGTAAGGACCCCTTATGCCCAAGTATCGTCTCCGGTACCTAAACTATCAGCGAACTTACAGAAACTACCTATACCCGCGTAACTCCCAACGCTCAACCAGACGCAGATCGAACCCATTACCATAGAAACAGTCCTCAAGAACCCAAAAGAATGTCAGGCAACCCAGTCCCCTCATATCCAAGCACATCATCAGGCACTCTTAAAATGCCTAAAGCCACCCTCTCAACCACACCAACGGGTACCATAGGAAGTTTCGTCCCTATACACACCCCGCAGATTCACCACTCGTTTCGAACCGATCATTAAAGGGAC
>BLSH010526468.1:265861-282485 GCA_018402905.1 Glandirana rugosa | reverse complement strand
CCCCCCCCCCCAAAAAAAAAAAGTAGTTACAAATCCGACAGCCTGACTCCTATGTTTAATACTTATGTTGTTCATTAATTCTATATACTATGTGTTACTCTGTCGAATGATGTTTGTATGCATTCTTATGTCTCTGATGTTCTTATCTAAAACTCCCAATAAAAATATTTAAAAAAAAAAAACATCACACAGATGCACCACTTTACAGGCAGACTAAGGGGACCCCCCAGGCACCATATTTAAAGGAATATTTCATTTTTATTTTTTCACTTTAAGCATTATTAAAATCATTGCTATTAAAAAAAAAATAATTTTAAAAACGTTTTGTTGCATTGATACATGTCCCGTAGGGCAATGCCGGGGTCTTCATACACTTTTTATTGCAATAACTTGAATATAAGCCTTTCAAATGAGCACTTTTGATTTTTCATGTTTGTCTCCCGTTGATTTTAATAGGGTTCGCGTGTTCACGTGAACATATTATGAGTAATGGTATCTAAATAAACTCAATGGTATCTAAATAAACTCTGTAGTATAAATGCTAGTATTGCACAAATATCATAGTATCATCGATAGTTGAACTAAGTAAGCGAACATAGTTAGTCTGTGTTTGATTGTGTTTTGAGTGTGTATGTATGTAATTATGTGAAAGCTTTCTGCTTTTTAGGAGCCTGTTGTTTACAGGGCTCAAGAGCTTAAGTTGAAATCTAAACACTAAACAGCCAGATGACTGAATTACCCCAGTTTCACCCCCCTCCCTGCCTGGACTATTCCAATGGGACAATACAGAATTTGAATTAGAGATCTAGTGTTTAAAAAGAACAGGTGTTGTGCTCTCATTTTGGAAAATCCATACTGCTATGTGAATCCTGTGTCATGGGTGCAACCTAAACATTTAATAAGCATTGAAAAATAAACAGACATAGAACATTAGTTTACAATCCTATACCTAAAAAGATAACATATTCAAAGCTTGACTGCCATAGAAAGCAGTTCTGAAACCACTACACTAAATCTATACTCAAAAAGGTTGAAAAAAACAAATACAGAAAATAAAAAAAAATGTTATACAAGTGGAAGACTTCATGGGTCATTTGGTCTATTTCTGCCATCAATCTTCTGTTTGTATGTTACTATACCATTTCTGTTGGAATTCCCCTTAGTCCCGCTCCTTTTTGTTGAAGTTTTTCCTGCTATCTTTAATAACCTGTACTTGGCACAGTGTACACTATATTTGGTTTATTTCATGTTTTCTGCTTTAACTTTACAGCTGGCACCGCCAACCTGTACTTAATAGAATTATCATCGCCTTCTCTCTGTTACTCTCCTATTGTTGAATCTGGGAGCCAGCAGAATATCCTGAGTTCTCTTTTATCTCTCTCCATTACGGTACTGAGTTGCATCCTATAAATAAAACAGCAAGTTTTACTTTCTCTCGCTCTTAATCCTGATGGTGGCTGGTGACATCTCACCCAAATGTGCATCCCCTTTTAGCTCACATTCTTATCAAAAATCATATAGCAACACTAGGAAAATGCCCGACTCAACCTTATTTACAGTTTATCCCTGTCAGTCTCACTCCCTTCTGTTTTCAAATGCTTGCTGTGGATCTCTCCCTCCCTCATGCTTTTATACAGTTTTTTATTTTATAAAGCACCAATGCTCTGCAGCGATCTGAGCCATTCACAACAGTCCTAAACAACAGTTAACAAAGAGTTTACAATCTTATATACACATGGGCACACACAAAGGAGGGGTGGTTTTACTGGAAGCAAAAAAATGATTTTTCATTGTTGGAAGAAAATTGGAGCGCTTGTAGGAATCAAATAAAAGACAGGTGGAGCAGCAAGAACACACAATCTGTGAGCAGACTACAGTGACTTTGGGAAGAGACAACCCAGGTCTGCTTATGTTGCATACTGTATGTATAATTTGTATTCTCGTTTCTAGCTAGCAGGTGGAGCTATGGTCTCCTTTTTATCTGTCTCAATTTATGCTTCTTATTCAATGGTTTAAGAATCAGAGGATCATTCCCCTAATACCCCCTCCCATTTGATGGTTCCATATAAGGTTTCAATCAGAAACAGAAGCCCTGATTTACCATAGGCATGGTATTTATCCACTGTGTTTGACATAAGATTTGCCAGTGTCTCCAGGAACAACAGGCATGCAGACCCACTGCTGGTGGGGCACAATGTAATTGCACATGTGGAAGCCTACATACATACACACCAAACATTTGTGAACATTAAATAGAGATGCTATGTATGGACTATCTCAGAAATGCCTTTTTCTGATTAGGCAGTGCCTAGAAATGCCTGGAAAGCGGTAAAAATCTCAAATCAAGCACAAAATACATTAAAGACAAAATTATAACAAATAATAATAAGAAAAAAGCAGCAATGGTGTTCACCAGGTAATATTGTACTGTAAATGGTAGATTTGAAAAGATTACAAAAACATTTGAAATTACATTTACATGTTTTTGGGGATTTTAGTAATGGGTTTACTTATACTTTAAGGAAAATATATACACTATATTGTCAAAGGTATTGGAAATGCCTTTACACGCACATGAACTTTAATGGCATCCCAGTCATAGTCCGTAGGGTTAACTATTGAGTTGGCCCACCCTTTGCAGCTATAACAGCTTCAATTCTTCTGGGAAGGCTGTCCACAAGGTTTATGAGTGTGTCTATGGGAATGTTTTAACATTCTTCCTGAGGCGCAATTGTGAGGTCAGGCACTGATGTTGGACATAAAAATAAAGGAGGGTAGCCGCGCTTAACTAGTATATGACATAAAATTATTTCTAACAATATCACAATACATCAATAGAAAATATAAAAAGATAATCAGTCCCAAGTGCATTCACACACTTGAATATAGCGATGAATCCAGAGTTTGAAATAAATATATATTCATCAAATATAGAGAAATGTCTCTCAGGAGAAAAAAGATGAAGACACCAAGAGTGGATAAATCACAGCTGTTCCATATAGTGAGTATCCAAAAAGCCACCACCACTTATGCAAAGCCGCTTACCAGAGCTATCTGGCTTCCAACTTAATGGAACATCCAAAAAGCGCATGCAGAGATATATTGGATTCCCTTATGGATTCAATCGTCACTCTTGTCAACTCCTCAGCACCGTATATAGTCTCTCCGCCGCTTCTCAGGAAATGCAATTAGAGATACAAACTCCCATAGTGTAAAACCGTATGGACATTTATTGAAACATATAAAAAACATCAAGTATTGCACTCATGTTTTCACAGTGAAATCAGTTCAAGTAGGTCAACCTGGGTAAATGCTAGCAAATCAGCCGTGGGAGCGCAGAGTCGCACGTCTGGGGTCTCTCTCGCTGACCGGTTTCGTCATACAGCTGACTTTGTCCTTTGCAGTCCACTCTATGCTACCGATGTCAAAGCTGTTTATTCTGTCCCTTGCTGTAGATTACCTTCCCAGCTACCTCTGCCTCATCAGGTGTGGCCTCTATGAGCTGTTGACGGAAGGAAGCAGAGAAATTTCTCTTCCCTGAGTGTGTCCAGGAACCCAGCGATATGTGGGAGATGAGTTAAAGTGGCCTGCGCCTGCATCCGAGCATAGCGAGTCAATGGACACTCCGCTACAGGATCTGAAAGGCGGCAGCGGCTCCTTCCTGCTAGCCCCAACCTGCAGCTCCACTTCCCAGGTCTCGCTTACCTGCCTGAGCGCAACCGACAGCTAGCGCTGATGTTGGATAACAAGGCCTGGCTCGCAGTCTCTGCTGTAATTCATCTCAAAGGTGTTCTGTCAGGTTGAGGTCAGGACTCTGTGCAGGCCAGTGAACTTCCTCTACCCCAAACTCGCTCATCCATGTCCTTATGGACCTTGCTTTGTGCACTGGTGGGCAGTCATGTTGGAACAGTAAGGGGTCCCCACAAAGTTGGGAGCATGAAATTGTCCAAAATGTCTTTGTATGCTGATGCCTTAAGAGTTACCTTCACTGGAACTAAGGGGCCAAGCCCAACTCCTGAAAACAGCCCCATACCATAATCCTCCCTCCACCAAATTATTTGGACCAGTGCACAAAGCAAGGTCCATAAAGGAACTTTGCCAAATCAATCCACTACTTATTTATATGTGTTTGTTATTAGTCTGAAGTATCACATATTTTTTGACCTCACAACATGGTCATCTGTAATCTAAGGAATATGCTGACTCTGTATAAATAGAGTAATAATAATAAAAAAATATACAGTTTTAGCTACTTCAGACCTGCTTACTTGTGACATGACGTGGAAGATGTGAGCCACTAGGTATTTTTCACAGAAAAAGCTGTAATTTTAATTAAACAAATTTTATAACAAATAATTATTTGATTACAGTGGTCTTGTTTCAGCTATACCATGTGCACGCTAGACTCTCTGTCACAAATTTGCATCTTATCCTTGTACATGAGAAATGCAAATTTTCTCCATATTTTTCCAATTTGAGCATAAGTGCTACTGAAGCCAGCATGGAAAGATTTAATTGTTAAGCTTTCATTTCTGTTTATCTCCAGGCCTGCTTTGTTATGTTGCCACAACAAATTCCTCCTGGCATTCCATGATAATTTACCATTTTATAATTTCAACAAAAAAGCTAGACTTTTTTTTCAAGAATCAGGAAACAAGTTTATGCATTCTGTAACAGAGATATTTTACACGCTCTTTTTGTTCCTCCTAATGTTTTAACCAAGCAGATCTATAAGGAATATTGGGATGCAGCAGTGTGTGAAAATGGGCTTCACTAAAGCAGCAAAACAATGGGATTGTACTTGTAGCATGCATAGATTTTAAACTGTGAGATCATTGTACCACAAATGGTCCATTCAGTCATGCCTCTATAACTACAATTACACTTTTTTTTGTGCCAGATGCGTTTATTTTTTTCTTCTTGACCCTCTGAGAATAATTCCTCCTCCAAAAAACACTTCCAAAAAACTAGTAATAAACATAGATCAACATAACTTGCATAATAAAAACACATTAGGCTACATAATTAACTCTGTAGAATATGGAGTTTATAAATCACAAGAGGGTGCACATGAATAATGTATTGTGTTGTTTCCAGCTATTGTAAATTTAAGCCATGAACTACACCACTGTGTGCTCTGAGGCCCGATTGTATAAATCTTTGGCGCAGCACTATAAGCCAGAAATTAATGGTATGTAGCTAAAAGTAATGGTGCGAAAACTCGAAGCCTTTTTTCAGTAGAGAGTATAGTATCTGAAATCTTAGCAATACATAATAAGGTTCATATTAAAAAAATAGGCAAAATGTTGTTGTGCTTGTTTGTGCTTATTTTGTGCCTTTGCGTTGTTAGACAAATATATAAAACATGTAATTGATATCTATATTCTCATCACATACTCCTATCTGGAAATGTGAAAGTCGGACAGGCCTCAATCTTGGGTGGAAAAGTGTTTAAGAAGCTATGTTTAATTTGATTATCCAACTATGTGTGACAGAAATGTGAAAAAAAAGAGATTTTGCTATAACATGATTGGTTTGTCAAAGGAATCACAGCTTCACCTTATTTACTGAGTTTAGGAGACATTCATGTTGGAAAAAGAACAGCCTCTATTCCTTACCTCTTGCTGACCACATAACACATATATGTGGCGGTCAGGAGGGTGGGTCTTAAAGCCCAACTTCGGACTGAAAAAAAAAATATTCCTTTCAGTGGGGCTATGCCCACCCTGCAAGGGTTAATAGCTATCTTAGTCAAGGGGAGAGGAGAAACAGTTTTACACACTATTCCCTCAGTGGCTATCGACCCTAATCTGTTCTTAATGACAGCAGGACCCTAGACTGCTAGAATGCAGAAACTGTGGGAACTGGTCTAGCTGTGAGGAGGAGCAGAGGATCAGGTAAGTATATTTCCTTTTATTGTTCATCTAGACATAAACAAGCAATTAGTCCTTTCAGTGCAGGCACAACCCCTCGGCAATAGATACTTTTTTTATTTGTTTGTTTATAAGTTTGACTTTAATGCCCACACACCACACATATGCATCCATGGTGACTGGTGATTATGTATGGAGAGCAGAGTCACTGTGGATTGTTACTGCTGCGGCCTGCAACCAGGTGTGGATTGTCACAGTTACCTGCCACCAAAAAAATATGAGTTTGTCACTAACTAATTTACATGTAAAATCAAGCTTTTTTTTTTCCCCCAGCATTGCAGAGTACTTACCTTACAGGTGCACCGCTGTCAACTTCTCCTCAGCGTGGGTAAACTAGCTGCAGACACATGCAAGTGAGAGATGAGAGTGAGGGCGGGCGGTGAGAGATGACGTCATTCTCTCTCTTCTTGACCATGGCTACACCTCTGTGTAGAGCAGCTTTCGCGGCCCTGTAAGTAAGGGCAGAACAGCTAAATGACAGTACATAGTCTCCTCTGCAGCCCAGCAGCAGAGGCGCCACAGCCCGGTGTTGGGCTGCGGCCCACAGGTTGGGGACCTCTGGTCTACAGCACTATGCACAGTGACCTAAAAGCACTTTAGCAAAATGTGTCCTGCTTGAATTCTATCATTTTATGATTTTTATGTCATCATGCTAGTATTTTCAATTTGTACCTCCTATTTCACCACCCAATGAAGCACTGTGTGCTCAGAATGATGCTTTTGTTGCTTATTTATTTTGTTTCATCTAAAAGAGTTTTCTTTTAGTATTGAAATAGGCATAAAGTAATGTTATCGATACTGATAACGACCTATGATGTACATATTCAATTAAAGGAATAGATAAGAAAAGGTCTCTGCAATATAACATGCACAGAAGAAATGTATAACTCAGACAATTTACACATTTTCAAATTGCTGAAGATAAATGAAATGAGATATCTAATTAGACTGTTTGCAGGAATAAGTGCAAAATAAGATTGCCAAGCCTATATAATAAGAATATAATCGGTTAAAAAACTATGAAAACCAAAATTAAAAGTGTATTTCTTTCAGCTGTTTTTATGGTGTCAACAATTTATGCAACAGTTTGCATAATGTACATTCACATCAAACCTTGTCCTCAAGGAGTTTACAATGTAAGGTCTCTACCTCACATGCACATTACACTACTAGGGCCAATTCAGACAGGAACCAGGTAACCAAACAGAATGTCTGTCGAATGTCTGTGCAAGCACAGGAATAACATGCAAACTCCATGCAGGCAGTATTCTTGTTGTTATTCAACCTTGCTGCAGTGCAAGAGTGCTAACCACTAAACCGCTGTGCTAAAATCCACTCACTCACAGGATTGACATGGTGTTCATCTGTCTTCTTCTGTATTCTCTATAGGCATTTGTCGCTTTTGCTACAGAACTTAGAAGCAATTTAAACACCCCCCCCCCCCCCCAAGTATAATTGCTGCATTATAGCTGAAAATGTAGTAAGCATTGCTCAAAAACTTCTGGTCCCAGTAAATTGCTTGAATTAAGGTATTAGGTAATGTAAACTATGATTCTGACTATCTCATTCCAAACAATGCGTCAAGACTGGAATTGTTTGTGTAATTATACCGCAGTCCTGACAGTTTTTCAGTAGGTACGTGTAAACTATAAATTGCACTTTTCTCCCACTATACTTATATACCATACTTTCTGTTGTTCTTTCTAGAGTAGTGCATGTTCACTGCATATATTGATCACAGGTATATTATAATTGATTTTTGGTTTATTAAAATTAATACAGCTGGCTTTGTAAATGCCTCAAAATGTGCCCTGGAGGAAAAAATTGTCAGGTTCTGCCAAATTGTTCCAAATGACTCCTTTCTTTGATAATGATGATTGTTTTCAGCCAACGTGATTAAACCTATGACTGATCAATTGTTTATCGTTTTGTGTATAGCCAATATAACACCAAAACATAACTTTTAATAATTATTAGCTCTAACACTTAACCCAAACCACACAAGAATCAAATGTAGCATTTAACCCCTAAGTTACATAGTTACATAGTTAGTAAGGTTAAATAAAGACAACAGTCCATCCAGTGGAGGTGTGTGTGTAGAAAAATCATTTCCCATATCCCTGTATATTATTTTCATTAAGATGCACATCCAAGAGTCTTTTAAAACCATCCATACTTCCTACCGACACCACTGATTGTGGAAGAGCGTTCCACATCCTAACTTCCCTGACAGTGAAAAACCCCCTATTCAGTTTAAGGTTAAACCACTTCTCTTTCAGTCTCATCGTGTGGCCCCGTGTCCCCTTACCCTCCCTGGGACTGAAAAGTTTGAGATATTTGTATATCGCTATCATATCTCCTCTCTGACGTCTCTTCTCCAGGGAGAATAAATGTAGCGCTTGTAGTCGTTCCTCATAATTGAGGTCCTCCAGTCCCCATATTAATTTTGTTGCCCTTCTCTGTACCCTATCCAGCTCCAGCACATTCATTCTGAGGATTGGTGACCAGATCTGGACAGAATACTCCAGATGTGGCCGAACCAGAGTTTCATAAAGTGGCACAATAATCGCTTTATCTTTGGAGTAAATTCCTTTTTAACCACTTCAGCCCCAGAAGGATTTGCCCCCTTCCAGACCAGGCCATTTTTTGCGATACGGCACTGTGTCGCTTTAACTATTGCGCGGTCGCGCGATGCTGTACCCAAACAAAATTGATGTCCTTTTTTTCCCCCCACAAATAGAGCTTTCTTTTGGTGGTATTTGATCACCTCTGCAGTTTTTATTTTTTGCGCTATAAACAAACTAAGAACGACAATTTTGAAAAAAAAAAAACAATTTTTTTTTTACTTTTTGCTATAATACATATAGAAAATATATTAAAAAATCAAATGTATTCATCATTTTAGGCTGATATATATTCTTCTACATATTTCTGGTAAAAAAAAAAAAAATCTCAATAGAGACATTGCGGCAGACAAATCTGACCCCAAATGACACTTTTTGGGGACCACTGACATTATTACATTGACCAGTGCTATAAAAATGCAGTGATCAATGTAAAAATGACACTGGCAGGGAAGGGGTTAACTCTAGGGGGCGATCAAGGGGTTAAGTGTGTTCCCTCAATGTGTTCTAAATGTAGGGGGGATGGGCAGGCAGAGACATGACAGATCTCACTGTTCACAGAGAGCCGACCTGCCGCCGCCAAACGACGGTGGCTGGTCGGCTAGTGGTTAATACGTGCTAATATTCTGCTGGTTTTGGTAGCCACAGCTTGGCACTGCATGCTATTGCTCAGTCTATCTTCTAAAAGGACCCCTAGATCCTACTTCATCCTGGAAGCCTCTAGGAGTTCTCCCTCTAATGAGTAACGTGCATTTATATTTTTACCCCCAAGTGCAGTACCTTACATTTTCCAGTGTTAAACCTCATTTGCCATACAGTAGCCACTCCATTAATTTATTCAGGTCCTCTTGTAAAGTTTCCATATCCTGCTGTGTTGTTATTGCCCTGCATATTTTTGTGTCATCAGCAAATACTGAGATCAAGCTATTTATCCCATCCTCTATATCATTTATAAA
This sequence comes from Glandirana rugosa, assembly GCA_018402905.1. Lineage (NCBI taxonomy): Eukaryota > Metazoa > Chordata > Amphibia > Anura > Ranidae > Glandirana > Glandirana rugosa. The sequence continues at coordinate 272,972 of BLSH010526468.1, read as the reverse complement.
TAAGTTATACAGAATTGGTCCCAGGACAGAGCCTTGGGGTACCTCACTACCCACTCTAGACCATTCTTAGTATATGTTATTTATCACAACCCTTTGGACACACCCCCGTAGCCAGTTTTCTATCCAAGAACAAACCTTATGGTCCATGCCTACAGACTTCAGGTTGTAAATTAGGCATTTGTGGGGGATTGTATCAAATGCTTTTTCAAAATCCAGATATAATAAATTCACTTGCCTACCATTGTCCAGATGGCAGCTCCCTTCCTCGTAGAATGTTAATAGGTTGGTTTGGCAAGGGTGGCCTTTCGTAAACCCATGCTGATTACTGCTAATGATACTGTTTACATCAGCAAATTCTTGGATATAGTCCATTATCATCCCCTCAAATAGTTTACAAACTACTGATGTTAGACTGACAGGCCTATAGTTTCCAGGAACAGATCTCTGGCCTTTTTTAATTATTGGTACCACGTGGGTTTTTCGCCAATCAGCTGGTACCAATCCTGTCAGTAGGCTGTCCTTGAAGATCAGGAATAGCGGTCTGGCTATAACCTGACTGAGTTCTTTAACCACTTCCGGACCGTGTCATGTACATTTACTGCTGCAAGATGGCAGCATAATGCGAATTACTGTCTATAAACCGCGGTTCATGCGCGCGCGCGCCGCCGGCGGCACACTCTTGTGCCCGCTGTGAGCTCCAGGAGTGTGGTCGGGCGGACTCCTTGTCTGCCGTCAACCCACAAATGCTTACAATAGGAGAAAAGCAGGGAGCCACCATTGTAAACACGGCGGTTCCCCGCTCTGACAGGGGACATAACACCGATCTACTGATCCCTGTCACCAAGGTCAGTTAGATCTGTTATACCCCTGCCAGCCCAGCTCCACACAGTTAGAACACACCTAGGGAACACAGTTAACCCCTTCATTGCCCGAACACAGTTAACCCCTTCCCTGCCAGTGACATTTATGCAGTAATCAGTGGCTATTTTTAGCTCTGATCGCTGTATAAATGTCAGTGGTCCCAAAAAGTGTCAAAAATGTCCGACATGTCCACCACAATACCACAGTCCCAATAAAAATAGCAGATCACCGCCATTACTAGTAAAAACAAAAAATATGAAAAAACACCATAAATTAATTCTCATTGTTTGTAAACGTGGCAACTTTTGCGCAAACCAATCAATAAACCACCGACTGTATTTTTTTTACCACAAATATGTAGAAGGATGTATATTGGCTAAAACTTATGAATAAATTATTTAAAAAAAACATTTTGGGATATTTATTTTAGCAAAAAGTAAGAAATATTTTTTTTTATTTTTTGCAAGATTGTCGCTCTTTTTTTGTTTATAGCAGTGATCATAAGTGACACAGAGGTGATCAAATACCACCAAAAGAAAGCTTTATTTGTGGGAAAAAAAGGAAGCCAATTTCGTTTGGGTACATAATCGCATGACTGCGCAATTGTCAGTTAAAGTGACGCAGTGCCGAATCGCAAAAAGTGCTCTGGTCCTAATGTGGAAAATCCTTCCGGGGCTGAAGGTGTTAAGGACTCTCGGGTGTAAGCCATCTGGTCCTGGTGATTTATTTATGTTTAGTTTTTCTAATCCTTTCCAGACTCCGGCCTCTGTTAGCCACAAGGGTAGATCACAAGTAGCCACAGATATATTGGTCCCCTGATTTCAGATGACAATGCCCCTTCCAGAAATGCCACACCCTCTGAAAGGCTGAAAAAAGGAGGATTTACTTGAGCTATATGCCCAATAATACTGCAATAAAAAAAAAAAACAGCAATGAATCAGTACAAGGTAAAACAGGTTGTCCATGGTTGTAAAATGCTGTCCATTTATGTAAAAGGTAAGAAGATTGTGGCCAATGACCTCTGACTACTATGCAGTCCTCCCGCTCTCTGATGACTGGAAACTTTGGGATATGTAGCAGGAATCTCTTATGAAACCAATAATGCCCTCTCCTCTAGCTTGCTGGATCTCTCTGACCGCTGTAGCCTCCATGTGAATGCAGCAGCACAAGCCCAACACTGCAAGCTCTGGCAACAGCAGCATCTTTGACTCAGTGACACAACCCAACAACTACCTTTCGCTCCCCATGTAAAACGGCCTCAAACCCTGGCTTCTCCTTCCCTCTCCTCCTTTTTGCAGCACCCCATCCTCCTGGGATTTGTAGTCTCATACAGGTCTCCACTTATCAGAGGCCGTCTCCTAGGAACTACATCTGCCACAGTGCCAAGAGACTCCTGGCAGTCTTTCTTTTTTTCATAGGAGGCATTATTTCTTTCCCAAGCTGCACTACGGCCAATTATAGTTTCTTGTCTCCTGGGATGTGGTCTTATCTCCTCTGGTCATGGCTGTGGCTGCAAGTGCAGCCCTGTCAATGTTTCCTCTGGCTAGCTGGCTTTTTTTTTTCTCCTCCTCTTCTTACCTGTCAGCGACTCTGTTCACTGGAGCTGTGCCATCCTTAGTAAAAGCCCAGTCCATGCAACTGCAGTCCTAGTAGCACTATAGTTTGGAGCTTCATACTCCCCCCACCAAAAGTCTTTGGTCCCCAAAGAAGCAACAGGGACACACCAGTGTCCAAAGTCGAGCTTCACTCTCTCAGTCAACATTGACTATTTTTAATCCTTATATTGATAGCAATAGTAAATAGAAAGGAAAGTATATAATATTTTCCAGGCTTAGGCAAATAATATCATACATCCCAGGAGTCTTCAAGAGGGGAGGGAAGGCTTTCCCAGATCAGCACACCCTCCTGCATGCATCTAAGTAAAAAAGCAAACACCAAATCTCCTGTACTAGAAAGTGGGCCCATAAATAGCAGTTGATTATATTCTCTTCCAGGCTTTCTTTAATATGCCTCACCTTGTTGCCCTCATAAGCCTGGGGAAGTTTGGGAACACTGAGACCACAAAACAAGACAGAGGGCGCACAAAACAATACCTTTATTTTGTACAAAGATGGTAAGTATTATACTCACATGCTGACAAATACAGGGTGGGCCATTTATATGGATACACCTTAATAAAATGGGAATGGTTGGTGATATTAACTTCCTGTTTGTGGCACATTAGTATATGTGAGGGGGGAAACTTTTCAAGATGGGTGGTGACCATGGCGGCCATTTTGAAGTCGGCCATTTTGAATCCAACTTTTGTTTTTTCAATAGGAAGAGGGTCATGTGACACATCAAACTTATTGGGAATTTGACAAGAAAAACAATGGTGTACTATGGTTTTAATGTAACTTTATTCTTTCATGAGTTATTTACAAGTTTCTGACCACTTATAAAATGTGTTCAATGTGCTGCCCATTGTGTTGGATTGTCAATGCAACCCTCTTCTCCCACTCTTCACACACTGATAGCAACACCGCAGGAGAAATGCTAGCACAGGCTTCCAGTATCCATAGTTTCAGGTGCTGCACATCTTGTATCTTCACAGCATATGGTTTTTTTATGGTTTTTATGGTCAGTAAAAACCAATACCGGGTGAGCTGCTCCTTCCAGGAGGTACCGCCATTCCTCCAAAGCCGACTTGATGGCCAGCAATTCCCTATCACCGACATCATAGTTCCAGCAAGATGGTGCACCACCACATTATGGGTGTCAGGTCCGAGCATTCCTAGATGAACAGTTTCCCGGAAAGTGGATTGGTCGCCGTGGGCCAGTTGAATGGCCCCCAAGGTCTTTCGATCTGACCCCCTTAGACTTTTATCTTTGGGGTCATCTGAAGGCAATTGTCTATGCTGTGAAGATACAAGATGTGCAGCACCTGAAACTACGGATACTGGAAGCCTGTGCTAGCATTTCTCCTGTGGTGTTGCTATCAGTGTGTGAAGAGTGGGAGAAGAGGGTTGCATTGTCAATCCAACACAATGGGCAGCACATTGAACACATTTTATAAGTGGTCAGAAACTTGTAAATAACTCATGAAAGAATAAAGTTATGTTAAAACCAAGCACACCATTGTTTTTCTTGTGAAATTCCCAATAAGTTTGATGTGTTACAAGACCCTCTTCCTATTGAAAAAGCAAAAGTTGGATTCAAAATGGCTGACTTCAAAATGGTCGCCATGGTCACCACCCATCTTGAAAAGTTTCCCCCCCTTACATATACTAATGTGCCACAAACAGGAAGTTAATATCGCCAACCATTCCCATTTTATTAAGGTGTATCCATATAAATGGCCCACCCTGTACATCAACGATTGTCATATACAACAAGCAACCCCAGTCCATGATATATCATATAGCGGAATCGGACAATCAACAGGCTTGCATGCCTGAGTTAAGGGTAGATGGATTACAGGAAGTGAATGCTACATGAATCATCTGCACTTACTTAAGATGGCCACAATCAGAAATGCTAGTGGGTGTTTTTCAACATTTTTTCTCAGCAAAATAAAGCATGGAGATGGATGAATGGATTTGCTTTTAATATTAAACATTAACTAAATAGCATGTTTGGAAATCTGGCTAATTTTTTGTGACATCACCTTGCAAAAGGAGCAGGCATGGGAAACCCCCACCTAGATGTGTCAGAAGGTAGACCAGGGTCTCTGCCCACTATAGCTGGGGTAGAATGTACCAGCATCTTTAAATACCTTTGGGCTGTAGATACATTCTCTTCTGATCTTTGGACTAAAAAGTCATATACAGTATCTCACAAAAGTGAGTACACCCCTCACATTTTTGTAAATATTTTATTATATCTTTTCATGTTACATCGAAGTAGATACAGTGTAAATCCAGTGTCTCTTAAATTGAAAACAAGTATCAATAGCAGCGTTTCTTCCCACTTTTGCAATGTGACAGCTGATTACAACAGACATCAGATCAGGACAGAACACCTTGAGGATTGGAGGGATAGGATAGATGTGAACACAATTCTAGGTAGTATTCGTGCACCTTACACAGCCAAACTGCAACTCGTGGACCACTCCCATAGGACTTGCACTTACCGAATAACAGTAAAATTGCGCCTTAGTGAAAAGCCCAAACTCTCTCCTCCAGACTGTATCAGGTGTTTAGTCCTGCTCAGGCATGTAAAAAAAACAGTAATAAAAAAAAAATAGTGTAGTAATTATTTTGGTGTATTTAAATGCCCCCCGCTCATTCATACACTTCATTAACCTCCCTGGCGGTATTCCCAAGTGTGGCTCGGGGTGGATTTTCAGTACCAAGAGCGGTAACCCTGTTACTCACCTTGTCCCCTGGATCCAGCGATGTCCTCCCGCGGTGTCAGCGTGTCTGTCCGCCGCCAGATGACTCCTGTGTGCCGGGCTCCGTTCCCTGCGAGCGTCGCGTCGCACGGGGACGGAGACCGGTGGGAAATTCAAAAAGTGAAACACACACAGCACATACAGTACACTGTAATCTTATAGATTATATTACTGTATGAAGTCATTTCACATCCCCTTTGTCCCTAGTAGTTTGCCCAGAGCCCTGCATGCACTTTTATATAATAAATGTCATTCTTTCAGCCTGGAAACATGAGAATGTCCATAGCAACCAAAAAGTGTCCCTTTGCGTCAAAAGTGGTTTTTGACCAGCTAGAAAACACCGATAGTAAATAAGAATCATTTGCAGAATTGAGTGATACTGATTTTTGGGGAAATTTATCATCAGACACTGAAAGTGACGACAGCGACAATTCTGCAAATGAGCAAATTTCTGCGTTTTTGGTTTGATTACATTATTGAATAAATTTTATTACTATTATATTATTATTTTTGATAATTATTTTTTTTTTCAGATAAATTGTTTATTGTTTTATAGAAAAAGCATAAGTTTAGTACATCAGTTACATGAGATTGAAACTGTGGGTTACAATCGAATGCATAAGTAATAGAATTTCAAAGAAAAAAGTAATGTATACATTAAGTTCCGTAATAAGAGTCAGAACTAAGATCATACATCGTTTGTTAAGGGGAAAGAATGAGGTATGATGGGTTTCTGTAAAGTAGAGATACACTGTATGAGATGGCTGGCTTGAAGGCATGTGATTATGTCGTTTGTTAAGTATCATTGAGTCAATAACTTCAGTAGGGACTCGTCCCAGATCATACCCAGGCGCCCTTATGGGAGCAATTTTGCGTCTGGGATGAACCTGGGGTTAAATGGTGCTTAAGATGCTGATAGTAGATGAGGGGTAAGAGGGTGATGATAACCCCAAGACCAGCAAACCAACCATACTCGACAATTATAGCAATAGAAAGATTGTGTTGTTCACATCAAAGCAAGAATGAAACATAGAAGTCAAAAGTAGAAACACACCCTAAGTGAATTGACTCGGTAGGAACTTTTGTCTTTCCCAAATAACTCTTTTGTGTATAAATAAGAAACATCTCAAGCTTAGGAAAGATAGAGAGAATAAAGGAGCGGAGAAAAGTGGTAACGAGAGTAAGGGGAGAGAGGTGCTCACTGGAATGGCCCGCGGACATCACGGGGAGACCGCAGCAGGATGCCTAGTACTTACCAGGGAAGTAAGACCTTTACATCAAATTCTGGGGGTAAAAATTTAGTTATCCAAGGCTTCCAAGAACGTTCAAACTTATGTTCTGTTTCATTATCTGTTGCTTCGATTTTGGCATGGATCATGAAATTGGTCATTCTATTTTTAGCTTCAATAACGAGGAGGTTGGGAGACTTCCATGCCTTGGCTATTGTTTGGCTGCGGTCAGTAGATATAGGAATAGCTTAAATTGCCTATTGTTCAGGGAATCGGGTTTTCTATTGAATAGGGCGTAGGTTGGGTCTAGAGGGATTTGTGAATCGAATATATGGGAGGCCAATGCAAATATATAGATCTGGGTTGGATGCGGGATAAGTTATCTTTTGGGCTAAGGGACTTGTTATCCGTTAAATTCGATAAGGATATAGATGACTGGCGTCGGTTTGTTATCGGTTCCGTACCTTCAGAGGGTTGGAGGAGCAATAACTTCGATTTTTATCTTACTGGTTAAAGTACTAGGTACGGTTTTAGCTTCGTTGTCTATTACTTTGTCTTGTATTCAAACTTGCAAGAACCTTCGGAACCTATTGATTTAAAAATGGGGGTCTTAAACTACATTTCCAGAATGAAGGGACCATTCATGATC
>BLSH010526468.1:239045-264269 GCA_018402905.1 Glandirana rugosa | reverse complement strand
TGCGTGGGTTACTGGTTATGTAGTTTTTACCAAGTTTTAGGCGGATAGTTTTATTGGGCTTAGTAACATTTTTAAGTAGCCGAGCTAGAGGCGTATCCGGTTTATTAGCCTTCATAAAGTGATTGTGCTTTGATCGCCGTACTGAATTCTCAGCATTTTCGGTGAGAAATAAGTCGTAGGCTAGCCTAGCATTATCCAGTGCAGCTTTATTAGCTGAAGTAGCATTTTTAATAAAATCATTATGACTAAGCTCGAATTCCCGCACTAATTTATGTTCTAGCTGTTTGCGTTCTCGATTGAGAAGGGCTTTTAGTCGTTGTAGAGAGCCTCTCATGACTGATTTGTGTGCTTCCCAGCATGTGAGAGGACTTACGTCTGAAGTTGCGTTCAGAGTAAAGTATTCTTTCAAGGCCATCTCTGCCGCTAATCTGTGGGATGGGTGCTTTAGGAGATATTCTGGCAGCGTCCAAGTACTATCCTGAGATCTAGGGATGTATGATGACAGGGATGTGAGGACTGCGCAGTGGTCCGACCATGGAACCGGAATGATGTGAGATGCTAGAATTTCGGGAATTAGACTTATATCAGTGAAAATGTGATCTATCCTTGTGAAGACTTTATGGGGACAAGAATAATGAGTGTATTTTCTTTTAGTTGGGTTAGCTTCTCGCCATGTATCGGCTAGATTATATTTACGCAAAGTTTGTACAAATGGCGTCTTGGGTTTGTGTGTTGCTGGAGAGAAGGGGTTTTGTCTAACATGGGGTTCAAAGTGAGGTTGGAGTCACCGCATACAATTGATAATTATTTTTAGTTATTTATTATATTATAATTTATGATTTCATTTTTCAAACTTTTTTCAAACTGCAAAATAATTGTACCCCTTTCAGCACCAAAAATCTGACATAATCATATCGCCAGGGAGGTTTTAAGTAAGTAATTACTAACCATTGCAGGCCAATAGCACATAACGCCATATCTCCATGCAGAAAACCATTACCGCTTTCAGCAATAAATTCCAGACTCAGTCATACCACCAGGGAGGTTAAAAGCTTGCATAAAACAATGCACAGTTGCAGTACTTCACCGCAATGTCCAGAAATCCAGGCCACAGCTTCTCTCACAAGCACGGAGCTCCACTTCCTAGTGGTGGAAAGCAAATGTCACTCTCTGGTGCCGCTGGGTCACTCTGATGCGTTTCATCATCACGACTTCGACTAAGGCCAGATTTACAAAAATTTGAGGGGTGTACTCACCTTTGTGAGATACTGTATAGGTCAGACTCTTTACAAAGTTTCTCACATTCTAGGTTATACATGCAGCAGGGGCACCTTGTGCTTTGGACTTGGGGCTGGAAGCAGGCTATCTCTCTAAACCTGCGCTCTCCCCTCCTCTGCTCATTGGTCACTGAATCTCTGCTTGCTAGCGGATGGGGAGAGGGAAAGAACCACAGCAATGGCAGCTATATTACCCCTAGTGACAGCCCAGGGATCTCTAAAATGATATTACTTTTGTGTTAAAAACTTATTTAGCAAACTGAAACCAGTGCTGTAACAGAAAAGTAATAAAAAAGTGCCCAAAAGACATGATTTAGCACCTACAGTGGAAAGAAAAAGTCTACACACCCTTGTAAAAATGATGTTAGGTTTTTGAGATCTATAAAATTCTGACCAAAATAAACCACTTCGGATTATTTTTTCCACCTTTAATTTTGCACTTACCTTAGTCATTTACTCCTAGGATTTAGGAGTGGAGGGGCTGTTGCGTTTTTTTTTTTTCGGGGCTGTCACTCGCCGTGATTAATGATGGATTACAACAGGGGGCAATTATGTTTTTCTTTTTTTTAATAAAGGACTTGTCCCTAATTGTGTCCTGTGGTTTTTTCTTTTTTTACACTTTTTGGTGAAGTAGTAGGGGTATGATGTACCGATACTAATTCACATAGGGGGGTCAGGATCTGGGGGCCCCCTTATCAAAGGGGGCTTCCAAATTCCGATAAGCCCTCCGTCCGCACACCCCCACAACCACAGCCCAGGGTTGTGGGGAAGAGGCTCTTGTCCCCATTAACATGGGGACAAGGTGCTTTGGGATGGGGGAGCACAGTGCCCCCCTGCCCCAAAGCACCCATACTCACCCTTTTTAAAGGCATGTAGCATGGTATGGTTCAGGAGGGGGGGCACTTGCTCGTCCCCCCATCCTGGCCTGCCAGGTTGCATGCTCAGATAAGGGTCTGGTAAGGATTTTAGGGGGGCCCCACATCATTTTTAAAAAAAATGTTGGCGCGAGGTTCCCTTTACAATCCAGACCAGACCCGAAGGGTCTGGTATGGACTGGGAGGGCACGAAAATTACAGTCGCAATAATTAATGACAATTCTGGCTATGTTCTAAACATCACAGAGATGCGCCCTTTTACAGGGAGACTAAGGGACCCCCCCGACACATTATTTAAAGGAATTTTTAATTTTTCTTTTCACTGTAAGCATTATTAAAATCACTGCTCCTGAAAAAACGATTGATTTAAAAACTTTTTTTTGCATTGATACATGTCCCCTAGGGCGGGACCCCATGCACTTTTTATGGCAATAACTTGCATATAAGCCTTTAAAATTAGCACTTTTGATTTTTCATGTCCGGGTCTCATAGACTTTAATGGTGTCCGAATGTTTGCACAATTTTTTTGCCTGTTCGCATGTTCTGGTGTGAACCGAACCAGGGGGTGTTCGGCCCATTCCTATTAGACATACAATATGCTACATATATTTTGACAGCATTATTTTTGTTATCACTTCGTATACCCTTTTGGTAGTAATGTGTAAAACAATGAGACCAGTATGACTTCCCTCTGGGGGTCACATTCTTTATCTTCTGTATTTTGAATTCACTTAGTAAATCCTATTGAAAAAAAACAAGCTGAGGAGGGGGGGGGGAATAAAAACTTACAATAATGCAGTTTCTCAAATATACACACCCTAAAAATTGATACTTTGTTGAAGCACCTTTTAAATGTCATGACAGCATCCAGTCATTTTGGATAGGAGTCTATCAGCATGGCACAGCTTGTCTTCGGAATCTTTGCTCACTCTTCCTTGCAAAAGTGCACCAAATCTGTCAGATTGTGAGGGCATCTCCTGTGCACAGCCCTCTTCAGGTCACCTGAAGTAGGACCTACTGAGGAAGCCCAATCACAGGGTGCAATATGTATGGGAGGGAGGAGCCAAGCCTGTGACATCATATTTAAATGTTATGTGGTGAGCTGTGACTGTCATTACCCCTTTATTGTGGCCGGCATTGACTCATTAAATGAACGTTTGGACCAATGGGCAGACCTCCAGCTCCAACCTCTTGTTAGATGTCTTCCTGGATATCTTAGGGATACTAAACAGCTACTGGCAGAGGTACAGAAGTTTGACTGGAGTCCTGATTTTCTGTGGATTACCTGTGATGTCACAAGCTTGTATTCTGTCTCTTACTTTTTACAGTTTCACATCAATTACTCCTTAGTCCGCCAGGAAACTATTTTGCTTAGTCTGCAGTATCTTCTTACTCACAATTACTTTATGTTCGATGGGGACTTCTACCTCCAGAAGTGCGGGCCTCTATGGGGGCTAAGTTTTCCCCCTCCCTAGCCAACCTGTTCATGGGTTGGTGGGAGAGGTCCCGCATTTTTGGGGCTGGATGTCCCCATCGAGCTAATATCAGGTTTCTCCATCGTTACATCGACGATTTGATTTTTATCTGTCATAAAGACGTTGGGAGTTTGGAAGATTGGCTCGTATACCTCAAGGATAATTCTCTTAATTTGAGTTTACGGGCACTCTTCATCCACACTGTATTGAGTTCCTTGATGTTACTCTGCAGGGAGTAGGAGTCGGATTTTAACATGGAAGCCTCTAGGATGAAGCAATGCATCTTGGATAGAGGCTATCCTGGGACTACCATAAACAGAGCGGTACGTATTGCGAACAATACTAGCAGGATTGTTCAGCATACCAGTGTTTTCAACGCCTTATAGTTTGGAATATAATTGTATGAAAAATATAGTCCAAAAATGTATTCCAGTTTTGCTTAATGACCCAATTTACTCACAAATTCTTTCTAAGGGCGTAAGATCAGTCTCACGGAGGGCCCCCACGGTTGATGGGTTACTTTCCCCAAGCCTGCTTTAGAGTAAATATCCTCAACCTCATTGGCTCCAATTTAAGGGAACCTTCTGCTGTGGTGGGGGCAATTGTCCTTGTTGTCCCCACGGTAAAAGAGGGGGCACCCTCCATTCCATTATGTACAATAGAGATTTCAGGAGCACGTCCTTTAGTAACTGTAACACCAAATATTTCATCTATGTGATCACCTGCGAACTATGCTCCATTCAATATGCGGGGCGTACCACTGGCAGGTTGAAGGACAGACTTCATGATCACCTATGACATCTCAGTGAACAAGTCTACCAATGTTGCTAAGCATTGGAACATTCAGCATGATAAAGATGTAACATGTCTCCACATCCAGGGACTAGAGAATGTACTAGTTCCAAACAGGAGGGGCGACAGGTTCAGATTATTTTGCAAAAAGGAGGTACACTGGATTTTTAAAATGAACACTAGACAGCCCCTCAGACTTAACTTTGAGTGGGATGTGTCTCACTTTTATGAGAGAGTCACTTCATATATCCCAGATGCACCCCTCCTTTAATCCAGTTTAGTCCAGTTTAGTTTAGTTTGGTTTAAATTAATTAATTTAGATTGGTTCACTGCTGTCTCTTCTCTCTTAGATGTGGATATACCTTTTCACTACTTTTCTATTACTTCTCCACCACCTTCTATTGCTAATGATCCCCACGGGTTGTCCTTGTTTGTGTGGGGGTGTATGGGGGGGTCTCTATATGATTTAATTACACCAGAGTATTTCCCTTCCCCCCTCCCTACAGACTTGTTCTTCTATGCCTGCGCCTTTTCTGTCTTTCTTTCATTCTTACTCTCACTTGCAATGGGGGTCATATCAATTTCCTCAAATTCTTCCCCTTTGTTATTCTGTTTATTCTGTATATTCTGTATAGACCAGTTAAGGGTTCGGCTATGCACATTGTTTTACCCGATCTCCTGGGTCGGGGCGGTACAATATGTTGCTGATATATACTGTTTGTCATTTATTTTATGTGAATTTGGGGGCACACTCCTATTGTTTTTACAATATTAGGGAGTGCACCCACAGTGGGTTATGACCAGCTATGTTTATAGTACCAAACCGCTTTATGTCCTCTCCTTGTGAGTATCGTGCTGTTGTGTTGGGTTGGAAGCCCACCCTACACACGTTGCGATAGGGGGATTGTTTTTAAGACAACTGAGGCAAATAGGATATTTTAATTATTTGTGTCCTCACTTTTTTGTTTTTTACTTATCTGTTTGTTCCTTTGTTGCCTTAGAGTGTTGATATTTTTATACATACATATCTTCTATACACACACGTTTGCATGTGTGGATGCTTAGGCACATCCACTTTTTTGAGCGCATTAAGTGGATAACAGACATATTCTATATTGATAAGTGCTATTATCCTTTTAGTGTCTGATATTGTTAATGTTATGACACAACAGTCATTTGTGCTACATACTGTAAGTATCTATGCAGCAAATGCATTTGTCCATTAAGGATGTGCACCTGTCTATTGATAATGGTTCCACATATGTATTTCCTTAATGTGCTCATGTTTCAATGTTTCAATTTTTCAATTTTGTAATTACTTGTTTTTCAATTGTTCAATCAATTAACCACATCACTACCGGGCACGAAAACCCCCTTCCTTTCCAGGCCATTTTTCAGCTTTCTGCGCTATCACACTTTGAATGACAATTACTCAGTCATGCAACATTGTACCCATATGAAATTTGCGTCCTTTTTTTCCACACAAATAGAGCTTTCTTTTGGTGGTATTTAATCACTAGGGTTTTTTTTTAAATTTTTGTGCTATAAATAAAAAAAGATTGAAGAAGATTTTTGGAAAAAATGCCCTTTTCTTTGTTTCTGTCATTAGTAATTTTTCTTTGTAAATTTAGGCCAAAATTTATACTGCTACCTTTCTTTGGTAAAAATAACCCAAATTAGTGTATATTATTTGGTCCTTGTGAAAGTTATAGAGTCCACAAGCTATGGTGCCAATAATTGAAAATTGATCACATCTGATCACACCTGATATACTGATGGCCTATCTCATTTCTTGAGACCCTAACAAGCCAGGAAAGTGCAAATACCCCCCCCCCCCCCAATGACCCCTTTTTGGAAAGTAGACATTCCAAGGTATTTAGTAAGAGGCATGGTGAATTTTTGAAGTTGTAATTTTTTCCCACAATTCTTTGCAAAATGAAGATTTTTTTTTCTTTTCTTTTTTTCCCACAAAATTGTCATTGTAACAGGTTATTTCTCACACCTAGCATATGCATACCACAAATTACACCCCAAAACACATTCTGCTACTCCTCCTGAGTATGGAGATAGCACATGTCTGAGACTTTTTCACAGCCTGGCCACATGCAGAGGCTCAACATGCAGGTAGTGCTGTCAGGTATTCTAGGGCAAATAAATTACTCATCTAATATCATGATGACCTATCACATTTTTCACATTTTTGAAGGCCCTGGAGCACCAGGACAATGGAATTGCCCACAAAATGACCCCATTCTGGAAAGCAAATACCCCAACTAATAATCTATGAGCCATAATGAGTCTTTTGAACGGTTCATTTTTTTCCAGTAGTTTTTGGAAAATGTGGGAAAAAAATGAAAACGCATTTTTTTTACATAAAGTTGACCATTTGTAAGATATTTCCAACACATAGCATGTACATAGCAAAAATGACACCCCAAAATACATTCTGCTATTCCTCCTGAGTATGGCGATACCTGTGTGAGACTTTTACATAACCTGACCACATACAGAGGCCCAACATTGAACTAGTACCTTCAGGCGTTCTACAAGCATAAATTACACATCTCATTTCTCAACTACCTATTGTAGATATCATGCTACATAGCAAAAATTGCACCCCAAAATACATTCTACTACTCCCCATGAGTAAGGCGATACCACATGTGTAAGACTTTTACACAGTCTGGCCACATACAGAGGCCTAACATTGAACTAGCACCTTCAGGCCTTCCCAACAGTACAAATACAAATTACACATCTCATTTCTCAACCACCTACCTATTATGCCTCATACACACGGACGTTTTTTGACGCCGGCATTTTCTGGCGGTTTTTGCAGCTCTCCATGTTAGTAAATGGCCCCATAAAAACGTCTGCGTTTTTGAGCTGTAGATGGCGTCGGCGTTAGTGAGCAGAAAGTAGAACCCATGGTCATCGCGTTCTGAGGCTGTAACGTTTTGACGTTTTTTGACGCCGACGCCACAAAACGCCAACAAACGCCACCTAATATTGTACCGACGTTTTCAGTGTGCTTTTACTGTACAGATCAGTAACTCACTGATCCCAGCTCTTCTCTCCTCAAACTTGACACTGTGTGAGGAGAGAAGAGCTGGTAACAGTGAGTTACCACTCTGTTTACATTGGAAGTGATTGGCTGTGAAGTAGATCACAGCCGATCACAAGTTATCAGCCGCCGGCTGATACCTGTGTCGGTGACAGGCAGTGTTCCCTAGGAACACGCTGCCACTGACGCGATCGCGCGCATGCGCAGTGCGAATCGGGGAAGTGCCATTTGTGATCACTTCGTCACGGCCGATCACATGGTAAACAGCCATGCCCAATGGCTGTTCACCCCCGTCAGTGACGCGGCGTGTCCTGGGGACACGCCGACACCGACAGAGCAGGGGTGCGCGCGCCCGATCGCGCGCAATCCCAGCTTAAAGGGGCAACGTCATATGACGTCCGCCCGTAATGAGAGCCGCTCCGCTCCGCCGTCATTCAAGCGGTTAATGTCTTTTGTGTGTATATATACACTTGGTTTTGTATGTCTGGTCAGGCTATGAGCAAGAAACAGCCCAAGGTGTGAAATGTGTTAGCCGGGACCAGTAGTTCGTCTGATGAGCTGTATATGCATCTTTTTGAATAAAGCATAAGGAGTTTGGATATTTCCTATCAACAGTACCTTTGCAAAACCAGCCAGCACCCTCCCCGTCGGCAAACTCCATACAAGAGCCTGATTGTCCTAGAGCGTCGATTTCATCACATTTTTCCACATGCTTGCAGACTTGATGTAGGTTTTTTGTTTTAATGTACTAAGCTTGGATTTTTTTTCTTGGTAAGATAATGGTTCCATCCTGCCACCCTACCTGCAGCCCAGACAAGAAGAATACGGGAGATTGTTTTCACATGTAGTACACAACCAGTACTTGACAGGAATTCCTGCAGCTCCTATGATGTTGCTGTAGGCCT
Organism: Glandirana rugosa; assembly: GCA_018402905.1. NCBI lineage: Eukaryota > Metazoa > Chordata > Amphibia > Anura > Ranidae > Glandirana > Glandirana rugosa. Next base: position 255,881 of record BLSH010526468.1, on the reverse strand, counting down.
CTTGGCAGCCTCCCAGACCAGTTTTCTTCTTATGTTTTTTTTTTTAAATCATTTTAGGAGGAACATCTAGTTCTTGATAATGTCACTGTTGTGCCATATTTTCTTCACTTGTTGATGACCATCTTCACTGTGTCCCATGGTATATCTAATGCTTTGGACATTTTTTGTACCTTCTCCTGACTGATACTTTTCAACAATGAGATCCCTTTGATAGCTTGTAAACTCTTTGAGGACCATGACTTTTGTTGTAAAAGGCAACTAAGTAAAGCCTCGTACACACGGAACGACGATCATATACAACAGGTCGTACAAACGACTGTTGTATGCAAAATCGATCGTTAGTATGCGCAATTAGAACAGCCGACGCACGACGGTCGTACAACGGGAGTTGTATGAGCAAACTAGAAAACGTGGTAGTACCAACAAACGGTCATACGACCGTTATATCGTGTGTACAGAGAAGTTGGTCCAACAAGTTGTATTGTGCAATACACGCATGCTCAGAAGTCAGGAATGGCCGGATGCTAATTACATGCACCTGAACGTTCTTTCTTTGGTCGTACGATTGTGTAGTGCAGTCAGTATGCTAGATACAACAGCCAATAAGCGATTTGAGCCGATCGGTCGTACGATCGTCGTCCCGTGTGTACGAGGCTTTAATGTCAGAAGAATCCTACTAGAATAGCTGAACTTTATATAGGCTTAATCAGAGTCACTTTGACTGAAGGCAGGTGTGTATTCTAACTACTATTAACAGCAGTTTTTATGTGATTGGTTAATTCTGAACACAGCCAAATCCATAATTATAAGAGGGTGTTTTTTTATACTACACAACAATTTCAGATTGTTTTTAAATTGAATCGCACACAGTATAGGTCACATTAAAGGTGAAAAAATTCAGAAGTGATTTAACATGCTCTGTTTTTTTTACATCTACGTTTACATCTAAAAAAAAACTGGTATTTTTGAAGGCTTATGTAGACTTTTTCTTTCCACTGTATATGACAGTGCCCCTGTTGTCTATGGCTGGTTTAAGTAATCCTTTTAAAGATTCCAATATAGCTTATGAGGAAAAGAAACAATTGCGACCATGAATATCCTATTAAGGGATAACCGATTATTTTGATCTGAGTGAACAAGTCAAAAAAACAAATGAAACTTCCCTATACGTTGATCATGGGGAACTTGTTTTGCTACACCATGGACTTTGCACATCTATCTTCTGACCAGTAACATCTGCATCTCTATTCAGTGCTGTTATACAAACTTAACCAATACTGGTTTGAATGGAGGCTTGAAACACAGTTTCTGGTCATGTGAAATTCACCTGATTGAATGCGGTGTTCTATAAATCAGTACACAAGAGTCCATGGAAACTATTTGGGACTAAATTTAAATATACAATAAAGACACAGCTTTCATTTTCTAACCTACAAAGAAAGAAGGAGAGCAAGAATGTGTTTCTATAAGCATCATAAAATTGTGAATTTGTTTTTGTCTATGTTAAAAAAAAAAATGTGAGTTTACTTTTCTGCACATCTGGAAATTACTTTACATTATAATGTCTACTATTATCATTGCTATTCATTGTTCATCCATTTTATTGTATTGCTCTCTTAAGAAATGAACTAGCAGTATGTAAAGAGCTGAACATTTACTATTACTCTGATTGTTCAGTATACAGTTTATAGAATGAAAATATACAGTATATTTCTGATGCAAATGTAAAACTATGTGTGTATAGGAAAAACCTATTGCCGCACATTAGTTCCAATTCCAAGACAGTAATTGGACTTACTGCACAATCTTTGAATTGTTTATTTTATCTGCTGATTAAGCAGGATATAAATAGTTCTTGTGCTGAATCTACAGCTTTATAGAGAGTTTACCCATTATATACTGTCCAAGAGATATGCATGTAAGATAAAAATAATAATCACTCTATGGTATGAATGCCTATGTGTACAGCTCAATGCTAGTTAGCTGTTTGATAAATGCACATAGTGCATTCCCCTGTGATGCATTAAAGTGAGTGAAGATATTCTATGCATGGCTATTTTCTGTATCTAAAAATACTGATTGAATAGGTCAACTTCTTTGAAGCTGTTTTGTGAAAGTAGTGTGTTCTTCTTTTTGGCTGCTTAATGTAAAGAAGGAGATATTAAAGTGTATCTAAACCCAAAAAAGAACCCCTAAGAACATTTCTAGCAAGTGCAGATAATACCTTTTAACCATGCAAGAAATGCAGTGTCCCTGACACATCCTGTTAGCTGAAAACAAAGTACAGGGTGGGCCATTTATATGGATACACCTTAATAAAATGGGAATGGTTGGTGATATTAACTTCCTGTTTATGGCACATTAGTATATGTGAGGGGGGAAACTTTTCAAGATGGGTGGTGACCATGGCGGCCATTTTGAATCCAACTTTTGTTTTTTCAATAGGAAGAGGGTCATGTAACACATCAAACTTATTGGGAATTTCACAAGAAAAACAATGGTGTGCTTGGTTTTAACATAACTTTATTCTTTCATGAGTTATTTACAAGTTTCTGACCACTTATAAAATGTGTTCAATGTGCTGCCCATTGTGTTGGATTGTCAATGCAACCCTCTTCTCCCACTCTAACACACTGATAGCAACACCGCAGGAGAAATGCTAGCACAGGCTTTCAGTATGCGTAGTTTCAGGTGCTGCACATCTCGTATCTTCACAGCATATGGTTTTTTTATGGTTCTTATGGTCAGTAAAAACCAATACCGGGTGAGCTGCTCCTTCCAGGAGGTACCGCCATTCCTCCAAAGCCGACTTGATGGCCAGCAATTCCCTATCACCGACATCAGAGTTCCAGCAAGATGGTGCACCACCACATTATGGGTGTCAGGTCCTAGGCATTCCTAGATGAACAGTTTCCTGGAAAGTGGCTTGGTCGTCGTGGGCCAGTTGAATGGCCCCCAAGGTCTCCCGATCTGACCCCCTTAGACTTTTATCTTTGGGGTCATCTGAAGGCAATTGTCTATGCTGTAAAGATATGAGATGTGCAGCACCTGAAACTACGGACACTGGAAGCCTGTGCTAGCATTTCTCCTGCGGTGTTGCTATCTGTGTGTGAAGAGTGAAAGAAGAGGGTTGCATTGACAATCCAACACAATGGGCAGCACATTGAACACATTTTATAAGTGGTCATAAACTTGTAAATAACTCATGAAAGAATAAAGTTACGTCAAAACCAAGCACACCATTGTTTTTCTTGTGAAATTCCCAATAAATTTGATGTGTCACATGACCCTCTTCCTATTGAAAAAACAAAAGTTGGATTCAAAATGGCCAACTTCAAAATGACCGCCATGGTCACCACCCATCGTGAAAAGTTTCCCCCCTTACATATACTAATGTGCCACAAACAGGAAGTTAATATCACCAACTATTCCCATTTTATTAAGGTGTATCCATATAAATGGCCCACCCTGTACAACAAAAAATTGGGCTGTGAGTGATTGCTCCTCCAAACATATTAGTTTGAGATCTTCATATTTGGTGTCTCTGCTGATACTTTGTAATTGTAAGTATACAATATGAAAATGTAGGTTCACCTTGTACGCAAACCCTATGCAATAGTGTGTTTGGAATCATGCATCACTGTATAGAGTTTTCTGAAGCAAATAATTTTTTTGTGAATCTGTTGCAAATTTTATTTCCAGCGAGCTATCACCCACTAAGCCACTGATCTGCCTGTTTAAGTACTCTACTCCATGAACATAGGCATGCGCAGCCCATTGCATTAGGGTGTGCACACCAAAGCTCAAACAAGTGTGTGTTTCTTTAGATAATATTTTAAATAGTTCATTAAAAGTATTTAATATAACAATTTTTTATTTTTTTCCAATTTTTTTTTTTTTGGGAAACTTCGTTGGGGGCGTTGGTGAAATACCAGGGGTCTAAACAGACCCCTTATGTCTCACTTTTGAGACAGAGAAAGGGAGAAAGGGACTGAGGACAGATTCCCCTGTCCCTTTCTCTGCAGCCAAAGCTGCACTGGACAATAAATGAATGGGAAGAGCTCTGTGCTGAGCCGCTTCCTGTTCATTCACAAACTGAAGCATAGTAAACTGCTTACTATGCTTTTGTCATGAATGAACACAGTGACACACATTTAGCTCATAGCAAAATACATGAAAAGGAAGCACCTTTCCTAATGTTCTCAGCAGAGCACAGTCTTGAGTTCCCATCCCTCCATCACATATTTATAATAATGATTAGTATACAATCACTTTATATTTGTTACTTTCATCCATAATGTGCTTTTCTTTTAGTGAAAAAAATGTAAACTGAGAAAAATGGGGTCCTGTCTTCTTAGCACAAGTACAGCTCCAGGAGAGTTGAATTGGGCTCTTTAAATCCTCAGGAGCCATTTAAATCCCACTGCAACCTTCAAACCAACAAAAAGCATCTTCATGTCGCCTTCCCCATTCATTCCGAAATGGGAAGACTTCTGAAATCTCCTGATTTTACCAACATTTAGGGGAAATGAAAATGTGTTATTTCTCTACTCATGATCCCCATTCAATGACAGTTTTTACATTTTCTCCATGAAACATAGTAACATATACATTAGACAGCAGCACACTCATTAGGTATATATAGAGTATATTCTGCTTGCTGATCAGCACTGCACATACTCAGCCATGCCTTACTGCTGTGTATACTGTGTAGTCGTTAGCTCTCCTGTACAGAGGGAATTTGCTGTAAATAAAGGTGAGATGACAAGTAGGAGCACACCCCCCCATAACCTGTCCAGCCCAGCAGACACCTGGAGATCAGCAGCGGAAGATGCATGCTCCAGCCTCAGCACACAGCACCCTGCAGAGGATGAACAACACTGACAGTACAGGCAACGGTGATGTCACGGGAGGGGCAGGGAGGGGGTGTAGACAGAGCCTGGGAGCTCAGCTGTTGCCATTGGTTAATTCCCTCTGCTGAAGGATGACAGATGGGAAGAGTCTGTGTGCCGAGCAGAGGTGTGAATGACAGACCGGGACAGTCACAGATCGCTGGACATAATATACACACATGGGGCTCCATACACATCACTGTACATTATACAGATAACTGTACATAATACACATCACTGGGACTAGCCAATGATTGGGCTGCTGAAGAAAGGGGGTGAGGCCACGTACACATAGCGGCCTATCCAGACCCCATCCCATTGGCTGGTGTTTGACAGCTCGTTTGGTCCCGCCCACGCCCAACATCACCGCTGACTTTTGGCAGGTGGTCTCTCTTCCTGCAAGCTCTTACATTTCATGACAGTTTCACAGACTCCGCGGCTCTGGAAAGACTCACGATCTACTCAATGTTTCACAGGCAGCATACCCACTCTCTTCAGGTGCAGCATTTCACAGCAGCCCAGGGGAGACAGCTGGCATGCAGCTACACTAACACGGTTGGGGGATTAGGGTGTGCCCAGGCACACCCGGCACACCCTCTGCGCACGCCTATGTCTATGAACCAGTGGGGTACTAACTCTCATTTAGGTGTCTGTTTATAAAACAGAGAAGAGCCGAGGTCTTGCTGATCACAGCTGATCTCCCAGGTGTACAAGTTTATAAAGTTGAGATGAGGAGTGGAGAACATGTTCTTCATGTCTCATCATTCACTTTTACACAGATGGGTCGGTTTTACAGTTGAGCGAACCCGAACTGTAAAGTTTGGGTTTGTACCGGATTTTAGGGCATCCATGTCCCGAACATTTGAGAAAAAGTCCGGGTTCGGGTATTTTTTCGCGCCTTTTGAATAGCTGCAGGGCAACCAATCAACAAGTGTTTCACTCGTTTGCCCTTAGAAGCCATCACAGCCATGCCTACTAATGGAATGGCTGTGATTGGCCAGTGCATCATGTGACCCAGCCTCTATATAGGCTGGAGTCAAGTAGTGCTGCATGTCACATCATCTCATACTAGTGTAGGCAGAGGATCTTGCTGCTACTGTGAGGAACAGATTAGCTTTCGAAAATTATCTCATACAAGTATATGGAGTGGATGCTGCTGCTAGTGTGAGGGACAGATTAGCTTTAGAAAATCTGTTAAAAACAGCGATTTATTGGTGGGTGGGTGCTAGAGAAGATTTTTGTTTGCTAGAGGAGATTTTTGTTTGCTAAGCAAAGTGCCTCATATAAAACCTAAGCAATTTTTCTGTTTGTTAGGTGGGCGTTTGCAGCCATTTTTGCAAGTGCAGTGCACTTGCAACTGCTTGTGTGTCAGGGACAGTACTTTAATCGTGTTCTGTTAGTTCAGTTGGCAACATTTTGGCATATTTAAATACTGCTTTTACATTGCAGTTAGACAAATTACATTTTTTTTTTTTTTTTGTGCAAAATATTACATTTGCAGCCAGTGGGGCATTTCTTGCACAAAATTAAAAAAAGTGTGTCTACATTGCTGGTTTTTAAAAAAAATATTCTAAATGCTACATTTGCGGCCAGCGGTCCATTTCTTGCACAAAAATAAAAAGTGTGTCTACATTGCTGGTTTTAAAAAAAAAAGAAGAATAATAATTAATTATTCTTTATTTTTCATTATTATTAGTGCTACATAGTACATTTGCACTGTGCTGTGCATTTCTTGCACAAAAATAAAAAGTGCATCTACATTGCTGGTTTGAAAAAAAAATATTCTAAATACTATATTTGTGGCCAGCGGTGCGTTTCTTGTACAAAATTAAAAAGTGCATCTACATTGTTGGTTTTAAAAAAAATAATATTCTAAACACTACATTTGCGCCCAGCGGTGCATTTCTTGCACAAAAATAAAAGTGTGTCTACATTGCTGGTTTAAAAAAAAGAATAATAATTTATTATTCTTTTTTATATTATTAATAAATAGTGCTACATAGTACATTTGCACCTTGCTGTGCATTTCTTGCACAAAAATAAAAAGTGCATCTACATTGCTGGTTTAAAAAAAAAAAAAAATTGAAATACTACATTTGCGGCCAGCGGTGCATTTCTTGCACAAAAATAAAAAGTGTGTCTACATTGCTGAGTGCTACATAGTACATTTGCACCTTGCTGTGCATTTCTTGCACAAAATTAAAAAGTGCGTCTACATTGCTGGTTTAAAAAATAATATAAATTTGTGCTAAATAGTACATCTGCGTCCAGAATGAGGAGAGCGTCAAATAAGGGATGTGGTCATGGTGCTGCTGGCGTTGGTGAAGCTCCTGTTGCAAGGAGAGGACGTGGTCGATCTGTGCCAGCTACACGCACAAGTGAAACACCTTCCTCAGGTGCGAGTAGCCGACAGAACCTTCAACGTTATACGGTAGGCCCGAATGCCGCTCAACGAATGGTGAGGCCAGAACAAGTACCGGCGATAGTAGATTGGGTCTGGGTTTGTCTGCAGATAGTGATTTTTTTTTTTTTTTTTTAATATGTCTCAATATTTTTAGAAAAAAACAAACAAACAAACAAACAAAAAACAGTGTTGGCTACCTCCTCCTCCTCCACCGCCACTTCCACCTAGAAGGCCACGGTCACCACCTCCTCAACCTCCCACTACACATCCACCTCCTCCTCCTCCTCCATTTTTTTTTTTTTTTTATGTGATTTTAAGTTATTTTCCTACCCACATTTGTTTGCATGGCACTTGTCCTACTCCTATCCCCATTTTGCTTCCTTTTGCAGCCCTCTAGCTCTTTCCAGGACTTTTTTAGAGCCATTTTAGTGCCCAAAAGTTCGGGTCACCATTGACTTCAATGGGGTTCGGGGCTGAAATCTAACTTTTTCGCGAAGTTCAGCCGAACCCGAACATTCAGGTGTCCGCTCAACTCTAGTCGGTTTATGAAGGTGAAATCTGAAGATCTTACTGGCCATCTGTGTAAAATATCTCAGTCCCAGATTCTTCAGCCTAGAGGTGGATAATTTGGGTGAGAAGCTGCTGTGATGTGAGGAAAAAGGCTTCTTCCTAATATCTGAACCAGCAAGATTAAAGATTGATATAAAGCATAACTATATACGTTTATGTGTGTATATAGGTATTTTATATATACTGTTATATATATATATATATATATATATGCACACACACACTATATTTATTATATATTGTCTTTTAGGACCTATTCACATCTGAGCAATGCAGAATTGTGCAATTCATGCTGCAATTCCAATGTGCAGTGCGTCTTTGGGTGCTATTCATTGTTAATGGCACCCACCCCAAATGCAGTTAGCAGCGTTTTGACACACATTTTGTCATTTGAAAAATGCGCTACCAACCAGCCAAAATGCGAATTGAAAAAAACGTTCAACGCTGCATGTCCAAAAAAGGTTCAATTTGGCTTTTTGGGACTGTTTTTATGTGCATTTTGGTGCTTTTATCAACACACATTTGCCATATTTTATAAACGCATTTTAGCACATTTTTATGTGCATTTTGGTGCTTTTTAAACATGTATTTTGGCTAATATTTTACCTGCCTTTTTGGGTGCATTCTGGAAATGCATTCAAAATGCATGTTATGCTTGTGGTGCCATTAATTGTTAATGGCATCCAAAAGTGGCTAGCAGATGTGCTGCATGCAACAATACACATAAAAACTAAATCAAAATACAAATGAAAAAAGTGCCAAAATATTTGCTAAAAGAAGTGCCAAAATGTGCGTTACAAATGAAACCAAAATGCATGTTAAAATAACATGTGCCAAAATGTGCGTTAAAGCACCAAAATGTGTGTTTAGAAAAGTGCCAAAATACCCACTAAATAAAATCCACGCCATGTTAAAAAGCAGCAAAATTTGCTTAAATAATGCCAAAATGTGCAACAAAAATGGGCCAAAATACACATTTAAAGAATGTGCCAAAATGTGCTTAAAACTGTTTAAAAAAGCACCAGTGATCAGTGCTTACTATTTTATTTTTATTATTATATTATTATTTACACAGTCTTTTTAACTTTGGTTTCACTTATTAAAGCTGCTCTGTAATCACACCGGTATCTCACAAGATCACAGGCAGCCCACCCCTTTCTGCACAGATCTCAGGTGTTCCCAGAGGAAAAACTTCTCCTCTCTTCTCCTTCTGAGAACAAATGTTCTCCGCTTCATTTTTTCTTCGATTTTTCTCTGAGAACTGAAATTAGATAAATTATTTCTGTTTGATAAAAATACACCTTAGTTTAAATAGAGTGTAATGTGCTGCATGGATGATTAGGAGATGTTAGAAATAGGGACTTTAGTGTAGAGCAGTGGTGCTCAACTCCAGTCCTCAGGTCCCACAACAGGCCAGATTTTAAGTATTACCTTGGGGAGATGCAGACTGGAATACTGCAATCACTGAGCTGCAAATGATATCACCTGTGATGTATTTCAGTTATCCTGCAAACCTGGCCTGTTAGTGGCTCCCGAGGACAGGAGTTGAGAACCACTGGTGTAGAGCCTTCCAAAATGTGGGCACTTTAGTCTAAGCTGATTTTAGGTTGGAGACTTTAAGTCACCTACTCAGACAAATGAGACCAGAAGAGCAAAATGCAACGTTTTATGTTTAGATTATGGAGGGAGGTGCAGGTGTCCAATCAAGTGGGAAAAAATTGTGATTAAGTGTAGTTTTCCAAAATGGCCCATGGGTTTTTCTTCTGATAAGCTTCAGCTGGCAGCTTACCCAGATGATCCTTCAGACATTAGAACATTTCCCAGTATGCCAAAGACAGTCATGTATATGGGCATCCACAGTCTGTGTTTTCTCTTGATTGTTCTATTAGGTGATGGTGATATTAAGGCTTTTGAACTATGTCCACTTGTTTTATTTGTGAATAACCTTTGCTATAGTCACCCACTGTGGATTTGGGACATTTCTACAGCCTTCTCTTGGTTGCAGTAACATTTCCTCAACAACCTATAGACTAGTCAGCACATGTGGCAGTATGTCCTGAAGATTCAATTGAATTTAATTTACTTTCCGTTATTTTATGTAACCACTTGCTTACTGGACACTTAAACCCCCCTCCTGCCCAGACCAATTTTCGTTTTTCATCGCTGTCGCAATTTGAATGACAATTGCGCGGTCCTGCGACGTTGTAACCAAACAAAATTTTTATAATTTTTTTCCCACCAATAGAGCTTTCTTTTGGTGGTATTTGATCACCTCTGCGTTTTTTATTTTTTGCGCTATAAACAAACAAATAGCGAGCGACAATTTTGAAAAAATAACAATATTTTTTTACTTTTTGCTATAATCAATATCCAAAAAAAAAATATAAAAAAAAATATTCATTGTATATTCTTCCACATATTTTTGGTAAAAAAAAAATCGCAATCGGCGTTTATTGATTGGTTTGCGCAAAAGTTATTGCATCTACAAACTATGGGAATTAATTTATGGCGTTTTTATTATTTATTTATTTTTTTACTGGTAATGGCGGCGATCTGCAATTTTTATCGGGACTGCGATATTGCGGCGGACATGTCGGACATTTTTGACACTTTTTTGGGACCAATGACATATACATGACTTATACAGCGATCAGAAATTTAAATGTCCACTGATTACTGTATAAATGTTCCCTGCATGTGCTCTAACTGTTTGGAGGCAGGGCTGGCAGGGACATAACAGATCTAACTGATCCCAGTGACAGGGATCAGTAGATCTGTCATGTCCCCTGTCACAGAACGGAGAACCGCGATGTTTACATCGGCGGTTCCCCGTTCTGCAGCCCTGACAGGCGATCGCGGGTCAGGAGCGGACATTGAGTCTGCCCGACCTGCGGTCAAACCCACGCAGCGTATGGCGGTCGCACGTGCGCTGCCACCGCCTGTGAGTGCGTGTCGGGAGCATGCACAAGGGCGGACGTCCACCCGGAAATTGAGATCCGTGCTGTAGCCGTCTTTTGGCTATAGCGTGGATCTGAAGGGGTTAAACAGTGCAATTGGCAACTGGGATGTCTACTGCAATGGGTGTGCCTTGCTGCTAGTATTCATAAATACTTTCTATTTCCACCCCAATCCTGGCAATCCTATGGAATGACATTTCTGTGCAATGCAATAGAGTCAGTTTACAGTATCTCCTTTTATTGACATTGTTATTCCCAGCCTACTTTTTTATGTGTAGGGGAGTAAGGGAAGCTTATAAAAACCTAGATTGCACAAAGCAGTGGCACAGAAAAAAAAGGGAAAAACTCCCAAGCAGGGAGACATGCAGCATTAAACCTGGACACAGCATCCAACCCTTCTCCATATTAAACTAACTTTGACTCAACTAAGGTTGACCTTTGGCTGGGGTCCACATTATTTTCAATATGAAGCTAAGGTCAAGAACACAAGAACTTGACCTCCAACTAGCAGGAGGAAAGTTCAAAACTAATCTTTGAAAGTATGATTTTAACAAAAGAGTAGTTGATACTTGGAATAGACTTCCAGCAGAGGTAGTGAGTCTGTCAACAGTAAGTAACAAACATGATCTATGTTCCTTTTTTCTGCTGTTACTCTTTTATGTTTCAATATTTTTTCTAATAGTGCATTTTGTGAAATTAAAAAAATATATAAATATTTTAACTGAACAGTTATTTCCTACATATAATTTATGCACATTTCTGTTCTCTAGGGACAGGAAATAAACAAGTATTATATTCTCAGTTGTTATCTTCTGCCGAGATAAGTGAAATTGCAATATAATGCTGTGGGACATTTTGTTCTATAGAGACGGGGCAATTGTAAATGTGCTGGAGCTTCTTGTTCTATAGATATAGGACAAATGCTAGTAAAGTGTGCTGGCACTTTTAGTTCTACAGATGCAGGGCAAATACAAGTAAAGTGTGTTGGTACTTTTAGTTCTACAGAAACAGGACACATGAAAGTATAGTGTGCTGCAAAGGTTCACTTATTTATTTTGGCTTCTTTGTGTGTATGGATTGTATGGGTTGTTACCGTCATGTGGTTAAAATGTCATGTCAATAGCAACTTTAGAAATAATTTACCTAGAAAAATGGTGACATGCTCAATACTTATTTTACCTGCTGTGTGTGTATATCATGGAGACTAGCTCTTGTGGTTCAGCTTTCCTGGGAAAAAAAGGTAATGGAAAGGCCAGCTTTATTTACAAAAGGTTGCAAATCATAAAACAAACAAAACAGTAAAACAAAACCTTGCCGTCTGGCACTAAACTAATACAGAACAGGAGGCCTTTCTATACAATGTCAGGGCTTGTCCCTGACACCTCTAAACAAACAAAATGCAAACCTTTCCTTTTTTGCACTTAGCTCCCACAGTTTAGCACACTGAGACCCAGGGTGAGCTCCTGTGAGATCTCTTCCTGGTCCAGGACCTTGGGTTAAGATGGAAGGGCCACAAAGGTGCACCCAGTGGCCTGGCTACCTCCAGGAGCTGCAGGTGCAGAGAGCTCCTGAACCCATTCTTTCAGACGGGTGTAACCTTCCTGAAGGTTCTTAACTGCCTATGAAAGGGCGGCTAAGTGGGCACATAGTTCATCCATAGCAGAGGTGCTCCCTGCGCAGACTCAGACATGGCTGTCCATTGCTGTCACGCACCTGGTGGTGGAGTCTGTCTTGTGCAGGAAGCAAGCACTCTTATAGCCCTGTTTCAGGAAACCCTGGTAGAGTAGACAGAGGGTTCCAGAGCACAGGGGGGCACGAGGGCTGGACAGGAACACTGGTGATGGTGTGATGGGTCCGTCAGCGGCTCGTGCAATCTGTGGAGTAGTGAGGCAGGCTTAGGTCAGCAACTGGCTGGCAAGCGGTACAGAAGGTGCAGGCTCAAGAGTCGTCGGGTACAGTCAGGGTTGTTAACAGGCAGGCAGCGAAGTACAAAGGGGTCAGGCAGAAGAATCGTCATGGGAAAGCTGGGGGTTAGTGCAGGCAGAGATCAATCAAGGTCAGACAAGCTGGGTCACAGGAACGGAGATTAGGATAAAAGATCAGGATACAGGTTTCTCTCAGAGACACACTAATGCTGTAGAATGGACAGCACCGGCTGCTGGGCGTTGAGGGTTTAAATAGAGCTGTTTGGCGCAGTTTCTGGCGCGTGCGCAAAAATGCACGGGCGCACGCAAATGTGCACAGGAGCGCACACAAGCGCACAAGTCCACAAAAAGCATAGATCTTTCCTAACAGGCATGGGCGGTGACCAGCCTAAATTACCTTCCTAGCAGGTAGTACTTCAGGGCCTCTAAGGCCCACTTGACAGCCAGGCACTCCTTCTTCACTATGGCATAATTCATCTCATGCCTGTTAAGCTTCCTGCTTAAGAATACGACTGGGTGCTCCTCACCATTTCTGATCTGGGACAGTACGGCACCAAGTCCCACCTCAGAGGCGTCCCGGTACAACAAGTCCAGGGTCACGAGCACTAGCTGCACACAAAGGGCCTGCTTCAACTTCTGGAATGCTTTCTCTGCTTCAGGATTCCATTTAAACATGACCGACCCCTACCCTTTGTCAGGTCGGTCAGAGGGACGGCAGTGGTGGCAAAGTCAGGTATGAAATGCCTGTAATACCCAGTAATCCCCAGGAAGGCACAAACCTGTTTTTTGTTTACTGGTTGAGGCCACTTTGAATTGCCTCGATTTTGTTGGTCTGGGGCTTGATCAGTCCCCGACCAATAACATTCCCAAGGTACTTGGCTTCCTCCAGGCCTATGGCGCACTTTTTTGGGTTGGCTGTTAGACCTGCTACCCTAAGCGAATCCACCACTGCTTGTACTCGGGGCAGGTGTGATTCCCAATTTGGGCTGTGGTTGACCACATCATCCAGATAGGTGGCTGCATAGGGCCGATGCAGCCTCAACATTTTGTCCATCATTCTCTGGAGAGATGCCGGGGCCCCATGCAGCCCAAACGGCATTCGCTTGTACTGAAAGGACCCCTCAGGAGTAGAAAAGGCCTTTTTATCCCTTTGCTGACTCTGTTAGGGGGATCTGCCAGTAGCCCTTAGTTAGATTTAGGGTTGTTATGTTCCAGGCACCTCCCAACCTGTCCACAAAATCGTCAACCCGTGGCATCGGGTATGCGTCAAACTCAGACATGTTATTCAGCTTTCTGAAATCATTACAGAATCTAATAGTGCCATCGGGCTTTGGGACCAGCACTATAGGGCTCGACCAGGCGCTGTGGAACTCCTCTATCACGTTCAACTCCAACATGGTTTTTATCTCCTTTGCAACCGCCTCCTGTCTAGCCTCAGGTATCCGGTAGGGTTTTACATTTATGATGACCCCTGGTTCTGTAACTATGTCATGTTGGATCACTGAGGTCAGTCCGGGTAAAGGGGAGAAGAAGTCTCTATTTTTACTTACAAATTCTTTAACATCATTTTATTGCACCACTGACAAGGTTTCCATCATAGGAACGCCCGGGGTCATTCGAACCCTGTCCTTTTAAGGGGCTGGCATGGCCACTAACATCTCTCTGTCCTTCCAGGGTTTTAAGAGATTAACATGGTAGATTTTCTCCGGCTCCCTTTTCCCTGGTTGTTAAACCTTATAGTTTCCTCCCCTACTCTTTCCATAATCTCAAAGGGACCCTGCCACTTTGCTAGGAAAGTCTTGGCACCCTGATTATAAACCCTCCTCTGGGCTTCCTGGGCTCACTCCATATATTCCTGGACAAGGGGCAGAACAGCTGCGATTCGATCCTGAATCAAGGAGATATTCTCTATGACGCTTCTATATGGGGTGGCATCTCCTTCCCACATTTCTTTTGAGACATCTAACAGCCCCCCGGGATGTCTACCATACAAGAGTTCAAATGAGGAATATCCCATAGATGCCTGTGGAACCTCTCCTATGGCAACCATGAGATTTGGTAGCAAGTAATCCCAATTTCTCCCATCTTTATCCACCACCTTTTTCAACATACTCTTAAGGGTCTTGTTAAACCTTTCCACCAGACCGTCAGTTTGGGGGTGGTAAACAGAAGTATGGAGATGGGAGATTTTGTACAATTTGCACAATTCCTTTGTAACCCTGGACATAAAGGGGTTGCCCTGATCCATTAAGATCTCCTTAAGGATCCCCACCCAACTAAACACCTGGACCAATTCCTTGGCAATAGTCTTAGCGGAGGTGTTCCGCAAGGGGATGGCTTCAGGATAGCGGGTTGCATAGTCGAGTATGACCAGAATGTGCTGGTGGCTCCAAGCAGACTTTACCACTGGCCCCACCAGATCCATGCCAATTCACTCGGAACATGATTCACAATATTTCCTGCATCTGCATGTAACCCGGGCCAGAAGAACCTCTGGGTTATTCTCTCCTTGGTCTTCTCTATACTCAGATGTTCCCCCATTACATGACCATGGGCCAGATCTAGCACCATCCTGCGGAAGGATTTGGGAACCAGTAGCTGTTCTACTTCATCCTCCGTGCGTTTTACCACCTGATACAACAAATTATTCTTAAGAGCCATTAAGGGAAAAGACGCCTCCCCCCCAATTAGGGCCCACAGGTTCCCCATTCATCACCTTCACGTTTTCTCCGGCTTTAAGGAGAGTGACATCCCGTAGGTCCTCTCTCCTGACCTCTAAGACAGGTAATACATTTGGTTCACTCTCAAGGTCAGGGTCAAAGACATTTTCTGGGTCATCTGCCACCAGCTGGGAGCTATCTTCCGGCTCCTCTGGCTCCTCAGCCATTACAGGAAAAGGAAGAGGGTCTTCGATCCTGCCACCAACCTCTCCGTTTGGCAAAAAGGGTCTGGTGAGAACTCCCGTGCTTCCTCAGCAGGGGGAGCTCTTTCCTCCAGGCTCTCTGTGCCTTCCCACAACCTCCAAAAATGGTGAAAATCCCTCCCCGCTAGGGCTTCATGAAGCAGGGAAGGTACCACTCCCACTGGTGAGAACTCCCGTGCTTGGGGTGTCAACCTTGACCAGCACTGTCTGGTAGTCACGAGTGTCCCCATGGATGCAAACAACCCGACAGTGCTAGGGTGTAACCGTGCCGGATTTATACAGCTGCTTTTGACAAACGTGCCGGATTTATACAGCTGCTTTTGACAAACGTTATCAGACTACCAGAGTCAAGCAGCACAGTGACGGGTTTCCCATCAATAGCAATCACATACATTTGCTTCTCCAAGTGACTTGAACATGATGCTATACATGCAACCTGTGCAAAAAGAGAAATGCGTCTTTTCATATAAGCATTATCACATTGCATGGGTTCATCATTCAGGGGGCAATTGGCAGCAATATGTCCCAATGCATGATATCAGTAGCACGGTATGTGCTCTATACCCAGTCCTCTCAAGACATTCCTGGCTTTTTTGGTTAGTCTCCAGGTCTAGAGCCCATAGTCTCTTTAGCTGCAGCGGTCTTAACAATCTTCCCCATGCCCTTGATCCCTGGAACAGTCTTACTGGGTTCGCCAGGCAATCTTTCACCCCTGGATACATTGGAGCGGGGCACAGATGGGTGAAACGCTTTATTTACAAAAGGTTGCAAATCATAAAACAAACAAAACAGTAAAACAAAACCTTGCCGTCTGGCACTAAACTAATACAGAACAGGAGGCCTTTCTATACAATGTCAGCAGGACCTGGTCCTTCTCTAGAGTGTCCTCGAGTGGGACCCAGAGTCACACGATTTGACACCCTCGATTCACGTTTTTTCCTTTCCAAACGTAAAACAAACAAATCTCCACAGTCCCTGTTCGGGACTGTAACATATCTTTCCGGAGGACAAGACATAATCAAATCACGGTCTGCCGTTCCAAAACAAAATGACAAAACAAACAAAATACTAAACGTTGGAAAACATTTATTTCGCAAAGTGGGTAGACACGGGGCGAGGTTACATAGGTCCCCACTTTCTAACGGACCGCTTGGGTCATTCTGAC
>BLSH010526468.1:215453-227814 GCA_018402905.1 Glandirana rugosa | reverse complement strand
CATTCCAGATCTTGGTATGTGACATTACATACAAGCATTTTGGCTGGGTGTGGGAGGCGGATCAGTGGGGATGAGTGTGCCAGGACAGGTAGATGTGTCTCATCTCTGCTTCCGTGCACCACTCTGCATATCGCGCATATCATTACTTGAAAAGAGGATACAGAGGTGGGGCAGAAGAGCAGGGGGTACAGTGATGGGATAGATGAGCAGGGGGTTACAGTGGTAGGACAGATGAGCAGGAGGGGGGTTCAGTGTTGGCCCAGGTGAGAAGGGGATTACAGTGGTGGGAAAGATGAGCAGGGGGTTCAGTGTAGGGGAGAAAGAACAAGGGTGTACAGACATGGGGCAGATGTGCAGGGGGATACAGTGGTGGGGCAGAGGACAAAAGGAGGTACATTGGTGGGACAGATGACCAGGGGGTTACAATGATGGGGAAGAAGAGCTGGGGGTACAGAGGTGGAGCAGATGTGCAGGGAGTGGTGGGGCAGTGGAGAAAGGAAGTACATTGGTGTAACAGATGAGCGGGGGGTACAGTGATCTGAGGTGTGAACGTGCAGGAATTGAGGTGGATCTGAGCAGTGAAGGTGCAGGACTTGGGGTTGATCCTGAAGCGTGAGAGTGCAGGATGTTAATTTGTCACTATTACAACATTTACTTTATAAAAAATAATTTTCGTGTTTGAGAGCGTGAAGTTGACATTTTTTTGTTATAAAATCGGCATGCTCAATTTCTTTGAAAACATTTTTCAGCACACTGTGCTCAAAAGGTTGCCTACCCCTGACATATACAGTAACATTTCCTCTATTACACAGCAGATGCACTTATACACCTACAGTTTTTTTCATTTGGGACTAATAGTTGAATGAAATGAATGAAGTCAAGCATTGCTGTTTAGAAGACCACAATAAGTAACAGTAAGGTCACTCACTCATTAATTTGTTGTAATGTTTGTTGTAGGTGTCAGAAAACCACTTAACACACAGTTTCCACTGAGCTGAGTTCTTTTTTTTTAATAGTGATTATGATTAATCTGCCATAGAACAAACCCTTTGTTAGTAAAATATGTAAACTGGCATTCTGATTCAGACTTTGTCACCATAAATCACTGAACAGGAACAAGCATGTAGCCAGCAAAATCTGATAAAGAAACATACAGTATGTGTAGTACTACAGTAACTCTCTTTGACCATGGTAACATGTAAAACAATTACAACTAAAAAAAAAATCTCCATCTGAACACAAATGAGTGCCAAAAACTGATGAGTATGGACTCTTCCATACCACTATTTCTCCAGAGAAGTGTCGTTGGCAGTGGGCAACTGTAGGGTGGAGGATGTATATGCACTTAAGCCCGTGCTGATAACTGATGAATGTGCAAACCGAACCCCTTTCCTATGTACCCTGATAAACAATTAAGCAATCAAAAAGACAAACACTTTCTTAAAAAAAAAAGTGAAAATAAAAGCTACCAATATTCCTATCACATCACAAAGAGTTGAAAAAATAAATTGTAGGAAATGTCTATCCTGTGATCTGGGTCTTAAGCTCCCAGATTTTACTCTGGAGCTTCTACCTTCTTATAAATTAAGGTTTCAAAAAATACAGCAGTATTATGACTACTGTACACTTTATTTTTCCCTTAAAAAAGTGCTGTGATTTGCTTGTTCTCATCATGAGTAAAAACATGCTGGAATTAGTAACACATGGGCAAACAAAAAAAAAACTCGTATAAAATAAGTGTTCATAAAGCCATCATATTTTTGTTTAGTTTTGGAGTAGGAAAAGGGGAAGGGTTAAGACGTCTATCATTTTTTTTCAGTCTGTGTCCTGTGGGGACTAGAGTTGAGCCGAACACCCCCTGGTTTGTTTCACACCTGAACATGTAAAAAGTTTGGACCCAAAACCATGAACCCAAGTCTATGGAACCCAAACTTGAAAAATCAAAAGTCCTAATTTTGAAGGTTTATATGCAAGTTATTGACCATAAAAAGGGTATGGGTGCCCGGGTACTGCCCTATGGGACATGTATCAATGCAGTTTATTTCTTTAAAAGAGATCGTTTTTGCAGGAGCAGTGATTTTAATGATGCTTACAGTGAAACAATAAAAATGAAAATTGTGTTTAAATATAGTGCCTGGGGGTCCCCTTAGTCTGCTTGAAAAGTGGTGCATCTAGAACCTTCTGCAGCAAAACTGCCGTTTATAAAGAAAAAAATGACATTTACAATGGTGACAATACAATACCATTGCCGGCAATAGAAAAATGTTTAAAAAATTAGCGTGAGGGTCCCCCCAGTCCATACCAGGCCCTTTCAGTCTGGCATGGATTTTAAGGGGAATCCCATGCCAACTTTTTTAAAAAAACAGTATTGAGTCCCCCACAAAATCCATACCAGACCCTTATTCGAGCATGAAGCCTGGCAGGCCATAAAAGAGGGGGATGAGTGAGCACCCCCCTCCTGAACCATACCAGGCCACATGCCCTCAAGATGGGGCGTGCCTTGTTGGGGGCATGTTGATGGGGAAAATGGCCTCTTCCTGACAACCCTGGGCTGTGGTTGTAGGGGTCTGCGGGCAGGGGGCTTATCAAAATCTGGAATCCCCTTTAACAAGGGGGCCCCCAGATTCCAGCCCTCCTATAAATGAGTACATAGTACCCCTACTCATACACTAAAAAAGTGTCGAAAAGAAATAAAAACACACACAGTTTTTGACAATTCCTTTATTAAAAATAAAGAAAAACAGTGTCCTCTGATGTAGATTCATCATCAATTACAACGCCTGCTGCCACCGCCGGACCCAAAAGAAGAAAAAAGGCTCCTCCGGAGAGGAAGACTAACTGTCAACTGCAGGTTCCACCCTTTGACAGTCCTTATATGGGTAAGGGGCGGGACCACCTGTTGATGTCACCTGGTAGCACTGCCCCCATCTGATGTCACCAAACTGTGCATGCTGCATACTAGACTCAGACGGCCTGGTATGGATTGGAGGGAACCCCCACACCCTTTTTTTTGCATTTTTCTGTTGCTTGAAATGTTTTTTTTCTGCTGTTAAGGAGGCCGCGGCCAGCTTCCTGATGCACTCCTTAACCAGCTATTCACTGTGCCCTGATTGGCAAAACTTTACCAAATCAGGGCTTAGAATACACTGTGCAGTGCTCAGTGCACTGTGGGTCACTCAGGTGTTCGCCAAACGGGCAAACAGGCGATGTTCTGGCCAAACTTTTGCTCAGCTCTAACTGTTACCCAACTCTAGTGGGGACATTTAACTTTTCCTTCCTGTCCTGGAAGCAAGCAGTAAGAAATTAGAGGAACAATCTCCAAAGTGAGCAGATTTCCCTTCGTTCACAATTATTACTATAACTGAGGTTCAGTGGCCACTGGTAAATTTTTGTTTGGGGGTGGCAAACAACCACCCCCTCGATGGCCGCCTCAAAGTCCCCCCCACTTGCTGTCTGCCGTTCAATCCCATAGGCATTTAGGTGGCGGGCATCAGGCGGCGGCATCGGGCAGCTGCATCGGGCAGTGGTGGGCATCAGGGAATCAGCGGAAATCAGGCATTGGCGGGGATTAGGGCATCAGAGGACATCAGGCAGTGGTGAGGATTGGGGCATTGTCGGGCATCGGGCATTGGGCAGCGGCTCCTGTGTCTCCTCCTCCTCCTTGCTTCTGCCATACGTCTCCTCCCCTCTTCCTAGGTGTCCAATAGGATCACCTGTCCTTTCAGCCAACTGGGTGACGGGTATCAGACCTGCTTCCTGATTGGCTGAGAGGAGGATCAGTGTTACAATTTATTCACTGTTGCAACACACCTGGGTGGGCTCCAGACGCAATGCTCTGCACCCCGAGCCCACCCTTTTTTGAAGCCCATAGAGCCTCTGGCTCTAATAATCAGTGCTTCAAAAAAAAAAAACAGGAATTCATGCGCCCGGCATCCTGAAAGGGGCCGGATGCATGGATAGGGAGGGTGGAGGCATGGATGGGGGGGCGGCGCCTGTGCATCCTCAATGGACGGACCGCCACTGCTGGGGTTCCTTTTGGACAACATCCTCTTTCTTCCTGCTCTGGTGACATCTGTAAAATGTTGGTTTTCCCAATGGTCACGAGGACAAATAGAGAAGGTAATCTTCCCAAAGAGAACACAGACAGCAATAAAACAGTTGTGGTTATACATACAACTTTAAGGTCTAAAACATTTTAATGCTGAAAAAAGAAGACACTATGGGGTTGATTTACTAAAGCTTGAAAGTGCAAAATTTGGTGCGGCTCCACACAGAAACCAATCAGCTTCAAGGCTTTATTGTCAAAGATTGATTGAACAAGCTGAGGTTAGAAGCTGATTGGCTAGCATGCAAAGCTGCATCAGTTTTTGCACTCTCCAGCTTTAAATAAACCCCTATGTAACATTTTAGTACATTTAAATCAGGGGTCTCCAAACTATGGCCCTCCAGTTCTTCAGGAACTACAATTCCCATCATGCCTAGCCATGTCTGTGAATGTCAGTTTTATAATGCCTCATGGGATGTGTAGTTCCGCAACACCTGGAGGACTGTAGTTTCGAGATCCCTGATTTAGATCAAGGCACTTATTACAAACTCACAGGATGCTGTGGAGTTTTAAAAAGGAAAGCATGGCTAAAAGGGCTGGAGCTACCAAGATGTGGCAGAAAAAGACAACACCGTCTTGAAAATAATAATGCTCTTGAGAGATGTACACAGGTCAGAATGGAGTAAAGTTGTTCACTGTGGCTGATACTTTTAAACTGATTTTAATGAGAGAAAAACAGTAACTCAAATCTACGACAAGAAATAAGGTTACTAAAACAACCTCTATTCAGCATCATAAAAAAGTCTGCATAAGTTCACAGCAGGCCTATGGAGCAAATGAAGCTCAGACAGAGCATTTTATAGAAAGTATCATGCAGCTGCTAGTACACTCTTGAATAATGAATCATCATCGCAAGAGTTTTATAGGTAAGTATCAAAACTTTTTCTTTTAGTGAAATTGATATGGAAATTGATATATGTGGGCATTTGCATTAATATAATTCTTGCAAATGCTTTTAAAATATTAAAATAATCATAACACAAGTCATTTAACTTACATTCAAAAACACCTGCTTGATTAGCTGAGCCATGCTTATTAAATTTTATGTTATATAAATTTGCTTGCAGATTAAAGCACAATTCAGAAAATAAAGTAACATAATTTAAAGATGATCAGTAACATATAGCAACTTATAAAAATTAGTTAAAGTGAAAAACAAAAATGATTTCATTTATGGTGTTGTACGCAAACAGATCCAGTGATTGCGAGCACAACTATGCTTAGGGGCAGTGTCCTGGCTGGTTCAAGTGAACAGATGCGCCAAAAACTCCAATGCTCCACGTACAGTTGTGTTCACTAGGAGCATTGTATGATCTGTACAGTAAGTTGCATCAGTTATACAAAAAGTGAGCCACTGCCCCCTTCTATAACTGGCCTATACAGCAAGGAGCATTGGAGGGCAACAAATGACAAAAAAAAACAGCCAAGGAAAAATCTAAGCTCTGCTTACCAACTAGCTTGTGACCAACCAAATTAACCTGTCCAACAGTATGCGTTAAAAACAGGGGTTTAGTCTGCACACATTTGCAAATACATCCGTAAGCTACAGGCCCCGGTAAGGCACCCTGTTAGCTATAGTTCCTACCTTACTTAACTTATAAGAGGCTCCACAGTGGAAGCACATGCATTCTGATGAGATAGATGAAGAGCAGATAGGCTGGAGGGAGCCCACTCCTCCTTAAAGGTACAAGGACACAGTGAACACCTTTCATCTATCTTAGCAGAATGCATGTGCTTCCATTGTGGAGCCTCTTATAAGTTAGAGGTAGGAACTACAGTTAACCAGGTGCCTTTCCGAGGCCTGTAGCTTATGCATGTATTTGCTAGTGTGTGCAGACTAAACCCTTTTTAAATGCATACTGTTGGATAGGTTAATTTGGATGGTTGCAAGCTGGTCAGTAAGTAGAGCTTGGGTTTTTTTCTTCGATTTTTCCTTGGCTGTTTTTTATCAGGTAGCATCAGTTACATACAGAATACAGCACTTTGTTCTGGCAAGGAGATGGAGACAAAATCAAGCTAGGATGAGTGCTGCTTAGCCATTCACAGCAAGCTTTGTATTTTTTCATTTCAATACCTTTTATTGAATTTTGCATGTTTTACATACATAATAAAACTCAAGTGTTCATTTAAGACTCGATTCGCAGATCATAGGTTATATGTCATAATATCTATGTGGGTTATATTAATAACATTTACTAAGTTTGCAGTATGCTAAACATTCACTGAAATTGTATGTTATGAGTTTTGCATACCCACCCATAGGTACCCCAAGTGGGAGCCTACTGTACCAGTGGACGGGCAGCCATCATTAATTGCATTGATAATTTGTACTGATAACCATGTTATCACTATTACACTCGGTTTCATAACTAGGTCAAGTTTGAAAATATATGGTCAAAACTGGAAGCTTAATTCTATAGATAGTATCTTTGAGAGTCTGCAGTACTATTCAAACTATTTGTATCTCTAAGTAATGGCAAGTAAACTTTCTATCAATGTATGCTGTTTGACTTATACTAGTCAGTCCATGGTTTCCAGAGGAGGCTTGCTGTATGGTAATTACCTTGGGATGAGGTGAACATCGTTTCATATGTGACATTGTTATTCATCATCTGGATTATAGAGATTAAAGAAGGGGCATTACTGCTTTTCCATAATTTCATCAGTGCAAGTCTTGTGCAGATCAATATATGGGACACTACTACTCTGCATGTTATTGGGATAGATTTGATGTCAAGGGATAAGAGGGCTAGCCCAGGGTTTAAATGTATCTTTGATCCTAGTACCTTTTCTATTCGGTGGGCAATTTTATCC
Organism: Glandirana rugosa; assembly: GCA_018402905.1. Classification (NCBI taxonomy): domain Eukaryota; kingdom Metazoa; phylum Chordata; class Amphibia; order Anura; family Ranidae; genus Glandirana; species Glandirana rugosa. Next base: position 220,895 of record BLSH010526468.1, on the reverse strand, counting down.
CAAAAAGGTTGGAGAATTGAGCAAGTCCATAAGATATGGAAAAATGTTCCTTTATTGTTACAGTTTCTCCAACGTAGAGGATAGCTGTTTGCAAAATGTGTTAAGCTTGGTGGGTGTGAGATACCACCTAAGTAATTGTTGACACATTTAGTTGTTGAGTAGGAGATGTGTGCGCTGATTCCCATTGCTCAGAGGAATGGGTTTCTGGTTCAGGATGTTATAAAATAATAAGAACCTTGGTGACGTTATTGAGGTTCCTCCTTTTTTGCAATGTATATTGAGATAAATCTGCATAAAATTGCAAGTTTTGGTACTGTGAGGGGATATTATCAGGTTTACGCATTACCAACATCAGTTGCTCTTTGACATGGTAAAAATGGAGACGAAGTATCACATCCCTGGGTACTTGGTCTGGTAGGTGTGCCGGTTTGGGTAAACGGTGTATTCTATCAATGGTGACGTCAAGATCTGATAGTTCCGGCAGGAGTGATTGAAATAAAGAGGAGGTGTATGATCGTAAGTCAGCTTGTTGAACCGACTCAGGAATCCCCCTGATTTTTAAATTGTTTCTCCACTACCTGTGTTCAATATCCGCTAATTTAGCTTTGATCCATTCTGTTTCCTCCTCTTTTCCTTCATTGGCGTCATTGATGGTAGCTGTGTACTCCCCCATCTTGGTTTCAATGTGCTCTACTCTGGATACTCTCCACTGAATTTGTGCATACATGACATCATATCTGATTGAATTGTGTTTCTCAGAGAAAGCAATATGTCTTTTAAAACTGTATCTGTGACAGGTTTATTTGCTGTAGGGAAGGATTCAATTGAATCGGGTAGCCCCGGCGTGTCATCTTCTGACTCCGCCGCTGGGCTGTTGGTCGGACTGTATCAAGTGCCATCCATCCTAACTCTGGCTTTGGCCGGGCTGCTAGATGCTGGGGTGGGTGGGTAGGAGTCAGACCTGGTGGGAGATCCTTGTTTGGGGAATGATGATCCCTTTTTTGAGAAGTTATGGAGCGTGCTAGCGGCTAGGAGTGAGTAGGCCGCAGCGCCACTTTGCTTACCTTCCTGAGGCTGATGAAAGAAGTCCATAAGGAGCTGTGGTTTTCTCTCCTCCTTTCTCTTCCTGGATAAGCTTCTGCTCAGCTCCGCATCGGGCCATGCCCCCCGCTTTGTATTTTTTGAATGAATACAAGGCTACCTCTGATTAGCTGAGGTGGAGATCAAGACATCATCTGCCCACCTTTTCATCCCAGCCAACCAGAAGAAGCCTTGTATTCATTCAGAAAATAAAAAGCTTCCTATGTATAGCTAACCAGCACTCAGCCCAACTCAATTTCTGGGAGTGAGACAGAAAGTCCCCATCCTTCTGCCAGAACACAGTGGTGAATAGTGTATCTATGCTATGTACAGTTTATACAGTGCTCACAGGAGTCACATCTGTTAGACCAGCTTGGTCCAAATGGACTATTTTAATGTTTTAGAAAGCTATAATTAAGCTTTAATTCTTGTAGTAAAACAGTAGACACTTGTCTGCGCACTTTGTCTCCAGCACATGTACAGGGCTGGTGCAAGGATTTTTGACACCCTAGGTGAAACCTCATTTTGCCGCCCCCTTGGGTTTGCCTCTGACTCCACCCCCTTTGCCCTGCCCATGTTTGTACAGGGATACTTTCTCATCTCCTTGCCAACATTAACTCAGTTAGTGGGGGCAGTATGCAGCGGGGCAGTGTGTACTGGGGCAGTATGTAGTGAGGGCAGTGTATGCTGGGGTCAGTGTGTACTGGGGGCAGTGTGAACCGGGGCAGTGTGTAGTTAGGGCAGTGTGTAGTGGGGAAGTATGTAGTGTGGGCAACATGTAGTGGGGACAGTATGTAGTGTGGGCAGCATGTAGTGGGGCAGTATGTAGTGAGGGCAGTAAGAAATAAGGGCAGTATGTAGTGGGGACAGTATGTAGTGGGGGCAGTATGTAGTGGGAGCAGTATATGGTTTGGGCAGTATAAAGTGGAGGCAGTATATAGTTTGGACAGTATGTAGTGAGGGCAGTGTGTAGTGGGTGCAGTATGTACTAGGGGCAGTATGAAGTTGCACCCCTGGGATCAGTTCCCTGCTGTTTGAGAGGGGGTGGGAGAGAGAGAGGGGGTAGGTGAGTAGGTGAGAGAGGGGGTGGGTGAGAGAAAAAGTGGGTGAGAGAGAGAGGGTGGGTGGGGGAAAGAGAGGGTGGGTGGAAGAGAGGGGGGTGGAAGAGAGAGGAAGGTGGAAGAGATAGTGGGGTGGAAGAGAGGGGGTGGGAGAGAGAGAGGGGGTGGAAGAGAGAGAGTCCTCTGGGCCCTCAGTCAGCCTGTCTTTCTTCTTAATGACCGTCACAGCTGGGAGAAGGAGTGAAGTCTCTGGGAGGTGCTGGGGACGCTGCGCTCACTGCCACTCAGGTCAGGGTGGCAGTGAGGTCTTCTCCCTCCCAGTGCTGTTCTAGACAGCCTTATGCTGCTCCCCAGGTCCGCGGCTTACTGCTTAGAGGGCACTGCTGTTGGCGCCAACTTTACCACCACTACACAGGCTCATGGCATGAAAAGGGGGCAGCAGCAGAGCTCAGCTCAAGGGGCTGGGCAGCTGCTTTAGGCCCCAGGAGCACTAGCGTGGAGAAAGAGGAAGTGAAATCCTCCTCTGCTTTGAATGCTGGGCAGGAAGGGAGCCGCGGCCGTGACATCACTGGCTGGTAGACACCAGGTGGCTCTAGCAACCAGTGGCCAGGACTACAGACAGGTGGCGGCGGAGCTGGAGCCAGCGCTATGGCGGCTCAGTCCGCCCCTGTTCCCTGAATTCCTGACTGTTCCCAGTGAGAGTTTCATTCCGGGACACTGTATTGTCCTGGAATGAAGGTGTCGGGCAATCTGGGACATGTGGGCACCCTAAACTGCGTCCCTAGGCGGTAGTGCGCACATGTATGCCTATTATTGCTCATTAAAACCATCCTACTACTGTCAAATTTTACGCTGTTCTGCAATTTGATAACTTTTGTAGTAAAACCTTGCTCAATATTTTAGTGCCTAGTAAATTTGGGCCTAGCCTTGCTATTTAAAATAATCCTACTGTTGGTTCATTGTACACTGTTGTATGATCTAACATCTTTTAATTCTAGTATAATATTTGCCGTACACTTTGGGGGGGGATTTACTAAAACTGGAGCACTCAGAATCTGGTTCAGCTGTGCATGGTAGCCAATCAGCTTCTAACTTCAGCTTGTTCAATTAAGCTTTGGCAATAATACCTGGAATCTGGTTTCTATGCAGAGATGCAACAGATTGTGCACTCTCCAGCTTTAGTAAATAACCCCCAGTATCTCTAGTATATTTCAGCATATTATTCCTCATTAAAAATGACATTCACTTACGTGCAGCGCGTCCATTGAGGGCGCAGGGGTGACGCCTCCCCATCCATCGCCGCCTCCCCCTATCCATGCGTCCCTCCCCTTTCGGGGCACCGGGCACATAAATTCCAACGGGGGATTTTTTTTGATGCACCGACTAGAGCCAGAGGCTCTAATAGGCTTCAAAATAGGGTGGACTCTGGGCGCAGAGAGTGCGCTCTCAGCCCACCCAGGTGTGTTACAACAGAGAATGAATATTTGCTGTTGTAACACTGATCCTCCTCCCTGCCAATCAGGAAGCGGGTTTTGACACCCGTCACCCAATTGGCTGAAAACACAGGTGATCCTATTGGACGCCTAGAAGGATGAGGGCCACACTGGAAGCCACTACACCGCCATGGAGGAGACGAGATGGAGCCACTGCACACTGCCTGCTACCCGCCACCCGTTGCCACCCCCCCCCCCCCAAAAAAAAAGCACCAACCGCCCCTGCATTCAGCTGGTCAAATTTACATTGCTGTATCATCTGTGATATCTTAATTCGTAATGAGAGCTTGATAGAAATTGGCCATCAGAGGACAGTTTAGCATTAGCAAAAACAAGGAGCGTCTTGTCAATCTTTATCTGCAGGGCAAAGCAGGTCTTGATGAAAAAGCATGTATTGCTCATAATATGTTATTCCTTTAGACAAACATTTCTATTGTGCCAACAATTTACACAGCACTTTACATATTTATATCAATATCAGCCCCTGCCCTCAAGGAGCTTACAATCTAAGGTCCCTATCTCACAAGCATAGATATACACACTCATACTGTATGCTGGAGAAAAGTTAGACAGGAACCAATTAACCTACCAGGGTACCCCTAACTTTTATTTTTACTATGGAGATGTGGGAAGAAACATGGAAAACCCACGCAAGCACAGGGAGAACATGCAAATGTGATGCAGATAATACCCTGGATAGGATCCAATTGAAAGGCAGAAGAGCACACCACTGGGGCCCAACCCCACATAAAAAAAAAAAAAATCAGGAAATAAATAATTTGGGTATGTTCAATGTTGATCTCAAAGCTGCAGGAAAAGACATTCTGCCCCACTGTATGTTATTTTAATACAATTTTATTTGTACATGTTGCCCTTTAGTAAAAGACATGCCTCCCATAAATTAATTTGCCACTAAGTTCAGGGTTGTCAAATTTCAAACAAGATTTGACAAATCCTAGGTGAATTGAACCCACGCAGATTTGCTTATTTCTAGTGATGATTTGTTATTACTGATATGTGCCAAACTAGCTTGTATAAAGTATTCATTCTGATGATAGGTTCAGATGGCTAAGTAATAACACCATTCTTACACTTCAAGAACAATAGTCCTTTGTTCTTTCCATAAAATTGTTTTCAGAATCTTTACAAGAGTAAGTCTCTACTATTTATCTATTACACAGTGCATGAAACGGCATATTAATCAAGTCATTGAAAGAAACATGGGCCCATTTTACTGTTATTTTCCTGTTTTCCAGCAGTTTTTTGCACTGGCACTGGAGAATAATGTATTTTAATAAAGCTTGGAAAAAACAATGTGTAGAAAGTTAAATATTTATACCTCAACATATTAGGATTAGAGTTGAGCGAACCTCTGGAAGTTCGGGTTCTGCTGGTCCGTCCGAACTTCGGGACAAAGTCCGGGTCCGGGTCCGGACGGAACCCGAACGATCGCACGGAGTCTGTGTCAAACTTCTACTAGGTGTAAGTGGAGGTAAAAACGAAAAAAATACAAAAATAAAAAAATTTTTATAAATGTCAATAAAGGGACAGGGGTAAAAAAACATCCCGTGAACGGGATGGGAATGGGGGTAAAATGAAGGAAAACGTCGGGAGATCCCGAAAGGTCCTGAAACAATGTCGGTAAAAACACGTATTTTCAAGCCCAGGGGTAACTAAAGTTACCCCAAGCAACAGGCACGCTAGCAAGCCCAAGGCAGGCCTGGGCCTGGGCCTGAAACAGGGCTTCAAGCCTGCCTGGTCGTCTTGGGCTTGAAGGTCTCCAAGCGAGTTGAGATTAGGATTATACA
>BLSH010526468.1:195676-211316 GCA_018402905.1 Glandirana rugosa | reverse complement strand
GTGAAATCTCTAATTTCTGCTATCTGTCCTCAGAGCAACAGCACAGACAGCAGTAGTAAAGTAATCTATCTCAGGATGCAGGATCAGGTCTTAAAATGGCTAAAATCTGTCCCTCACGCCGTCAGCTACCTTTCCCTATACTAACCCAAGGAGCATGTGACTGCAGCACTGTGACTCCAGCTTATAAAGAGGCTGGGTCACATGATGCACCGGCCAATCACAGCCATGCCATTAGTAGGCATGGCTGTGATGGCTTCTAAGGGCAAACCAGTGAAACGCTTGTTGATTGGCTGCCCTGCAGCTTCTCAACACGTGGAGTAAAATAGCAGAACCCCGGACCGAACCCGAACGATTTTTGAAATGTCCGGGTCCGGGTCCGTGCCACGGACACCCAAAAGTTCGGTACGGACCCGAACGTTACAGTCCGGGTTCGCTCAACACTAATTAGGATGAGTGCCTGACATATGGGCAGGAGAAAAAGAGATACAGTGATCTATTGTACAGTAAGTGGAAACCTATATAGCGATAAAGAAAATACAGCAAATCTAGCAGTTTTTAAATAAATACACATGTACACTATATATAAGGAATGATATATTTGGCTGTGTTGGAATGAAGGTCACCTTTTCTCTACAACTGTAAGTTAGTTGTTGTGCAACACAGACTGGCATTACATTTAATGAGATACTGCATACAGCACATAACACGATAAGACAAACACCTGCAACTCCAAATAAGAATTTTCTGCTTCAAGCAGACAAATGATTCACAGACATGCTGACTCTAAAGGAAAGTTGTTCAACTTCAGAGGCTCATTATACATTAATGTAAATACTACTGTTGGCTTGCTTAAGGTAAGATGTGGCCTATCTTTATAGTTCAAATGTTAGTTGCAAATACTGTAAATTCATGTTCATATTTACTAGATTGAAATTTTTGAAAAAGACAGCTCATGCTTTGATTAGGCAAATTTAGGGAAATATGCAATTCATAGGCAACTTATTCAATAATATTTTAGCATCAAACAAAAGAAATGGCCCTCCTTTTTGCCTCCATTTTAGACAAGTTATTAAACATAAAGAGTGCCGACCAAATTTGGAGTCTAAAACAGCTTAACCACTTCAATACCATGCACTTAGAACACTTCCCTTCCAGACCAATTTTCAGCTTTCAATGCTGTTGCGATTTGAATGAGAATTGTGCGGTCGTGCGACGCTGTACCCAAACAAAGTTTTTATCATTTTGTTCCCACAAATAGAGCTTTCTTTTGGTGGTATTTGATCACCCCTGCTGTTTTTATTTTTTATAGAAAAAAAAAAGACCGAAAATTTTGAAAAAAAAAAATTTTTTCTTTGTTTCTGTCACAAAAGTTTGTATTAAGTACATTTTCTCCTTCACTGACGGGCACTGATGTGGCTACACTGATGGGCACTGATGAGGCTACACTGACGGGCACTGATGAGGCAGTACAGATTGGCACTGATGAGGTGGCACTGATAAGGTTGCACTGATGATGGGGCACATATACAGCACTGATGGGCGGCACAGACAAGCAACACTGACGGGCACTGATACGTGGCACTGATATGCGGCACTGATGAACACTTATAAGTGGCACTGATAAGTGGCACTGGGCACTGATGGGCACTGATAGGTGGCACTTTTAGGTGGCACAGGTGGGCACTTTTAGGTGGCACAGGTGGGCACTTTTAGATGGCACAGGTGGGCACTGATAGGTGTCACAGGTGGGCACAGTTGGGCACTTATAGGTGGCAGTGGTGGGCACAGGTGCAACAAGCACTGTTAGGGATGGCACTGGCAGGCATCATACATGGGCACAGTGCCATCCCTACAGTGCACAATAATGCCCTTACCTGGTGGTCTAGTGGGGGCTTCCTGGTGGTCCTGGGCGGCCTCTGTGGTCCTTCCCTGGTGGTCCTGGGCGGCCTCTGTGTGATGTCCGGGGGGGCTCCCTGGTGGTCCTGATCCGGCTCCCTGGTGGTCCAGTGGGGTGATCCTGAGGGTGGCTGCGCTGATAAATGTTAAGCACAGCCCCCCCTGTCAGGAGAGCAGCCGATCGGCTCTCCGCTGCTCAGGTCTGCAGACCTGAGCAGAGGAAAAGCCGATAAACGGCTCTTCCTATTTACACTGTGATCAGCCGTGATTGGTCACGGCTGATCACATGGTAAAAGGCTTCGGATCGAAGCCTTTTACCTCAGTTGGTAATGCGGTGGGTCAGCCTGACCCACAGCACCACCGATCGCCGCGATGTGCGCCCCCAGGGGCGCGCAATTGCGGATTATCCTGAGGACGTCAAAAGACGTCCAGTCAGGATAATGAACCCCCCGCCCGGACGTCATTTGTCAATGCGTCGGGCGGGAAGTGGTTAAGTGATTTACAAGACAGGCAATGTGTTTTGGGGGCAAATGCACTCAACCTTCATCAGGGCTACAAGAAAAATATAAATACATAGATGTAAAATTAAAAATTTTAAAATTGTTAATCAAAACATTTTGGGATCAATATCCACTTATAAAAAATGTATTGCATAATCCTGTAAATCCCTGCAAACAATGTAGATATAAAGACAGTTATAAAGATGTTGTAGTGGATTAGATAGTTCTAACGAAATTAATATGTAAGAATAAAGGAGTAAACCGCGCTAGGCAAAAATACTAAAGGCTAAAATAAAAGATAAGCAGCCATGCAACGACTAAACAAATCGTAATAAAGATACAGTATTAAAGGAGATGGCGCTAATCTAGATAGGGAATGTGCATTAAAAAGCAATAGGGGGCAGCCCATGTACATCTACACATTCAAAGCAAACCTTTTGTTTAAATTGTGGTAAACATGAATCTACCGTAACATATTAATCCACAATATCAATTCTGCAATTAAACATGTGAACAACCTGAAGTGCTAGTCCAGTGCTAAATAAACATGGATAACAGTGAAAATAAGTGCTTCAAATTCAAATGAATATATGCTTCAAATTCAAATAGATATAAAGTTCATCCAGGGTAATAGAGGAAAATTGTACAAATATAGTTCCAGCCTGGAAATCAGTTCGAATAAAATCAGTTCAAATAAAATAAATGTGCAAGAGTAAAGTGTTCCAAGTGACATCAAAATTAATCCAAAATATGGTGAAGACAAAATGGAATGGGTTAGTCTTGACAATCCAACCCCTTATAAATTCAAGGCTTACCAGACAGTAGATATATTCGTGCCTAATATATTCAGGCACGAATATATCTACTGTCTGGTAAGCCACATTCCCTATCTAAATTCATATGTAGCAGTCATAATTGTAACAGATTGTGAACAACATACAGTGCCTCGTCATGTTCGCAAATGTTTGAATGGATTTTTTTGAGGTATTTTTGATCTATTATGATCAATTTATGTTGAGGTCATCCTTTTAAGGATTTTAGGATATCCTGTTTGGAGTTGGAGTCTTGTCCATCATTACATTATACAATTGTTACACATGACTTCAATTGGACTTTTTTAGCACTTTCTATATACTCTTGAATGTATTGATTATTATTTATAATTATTATTATTATTTAGTTATTTGGATATTTTTTTCCAACTCATCCATCATTACAATTTGCAGCACTATGCTTCCAGCATCCTTATTGCCACATACTGTTAAACACATGTGTCATATAAATAGTGCCTTTTCACCATTTCACACATTGTTACAGTTCCATTTAGTAGGAAAGTTTGTAGAGTTTGCCTATCCTTGATCAAGTCCTAAGTAACAATAGGTGTAGGGTGGAACGTATTTAGAGCTTTGCTAGTGCATATTTATTGGAGCAAAAAAGGGAAACAGTATTGCCTTTTCTTTTAGTCTGAGTGCCTAATTTTAAGGCAATGCCTTTCATATAGACATTATGGGTGTTCCAAATACTAAAACAGTCAATCCCATTTATATAATTATGTAAAAAATATTATCTAAAGCTTTTATCAATATATTGTGTTTTCTGACTGCTATGAAGAAGATAAATATTCAACCTCCATAGAAAATGTGGGGAGGAATGGGGAACCTATGAGATCTCTACCATCACAGGAGTATGGTCAGACCACAAAATGGTTCCTATGATAGATTAATTTTTTTTATTCAATAATTTTTTATTGAAAGATTAACAAATATGACAAAAATGGTACACATCAAAGAGCAAAAGTAGTTATGCAATAGTATCATGTACAGTATAAGTATCATGTACAGCATAAGTTTAACCAGACTATGATTCAGTTTATAGTAACGTATTTATCTACCCAGGGTGACCAGTTCTCATCAAATTTATTACAACACATGGAATTGATAGCCAAAATTTGTTTGTGTAGTTAAAGTGTACATTGTTGGTAACTTCAGATAGGTTCGGGAATCCTGAGAATTCCACTTTTTAAGGAAGGTATTGCGTGCTGCTAATAGTATGTGGGTCACTATGGGCCTCATGGAATTTGGGTAGGTGTCTATTCCTGAGTTAAGGATAGCAAGTCCCAGGTTTGGAGTTTTGAGAATTCCTGTAGGTGAGGACAATAGACGGAATACCTGCCCCCAGAAGCTTGTGGAGCTTGGACATTCCCATAGGATATGTAGTAGGCTGCCTATTTGTCCACAGTTGTGCCAACAATTGGGGGGTCGGTTTGGTGAGAATTTGACTATCCTGTAGGGTGTGAAGTGCCACCTATGAGTGATTTTAAGCGTCATTTCCCAGTGGTTACTACATTTTGAGAATTTGTGCACCGACTGGAAGGCAGCTTGCCATTGTTTTAGGGAATATGATTTATCCAGGTCTTTTTCCCATTTTTGTAAGGAAGGGATTTTTTGGAGTAGAGTTTTGTCATGTATTGCATTGTAGAAGAGTAAAATACCCTTCTCCTGGGATGTGTATGAGGAGAGAAAATTCCATATGTTAGGGGAAATGTTTATTGTGGGCAACTGGGATTTTTGCCAAGAAGTGTAGGATATAGAGACAGGTAAAGTGTGTGTTTTTTGGGTGATTAAATTCTTCTCTTAAATATTCCCATGTTTTAGGCTTAGTGTTAGAAAATACGTTTTGTACTTTGCTTAAACCATTCACATAAAGAGATTTAGTATATAAAAAGGAGATAATCAATTCCAGTGTTTGAATTGGGAGGTCAGGTAAGCTTATCTGTGTAGAATGTTGTGACTGGCTCAGTACTCGTATAGAGGCCGCTATAGGGGGAGAGAGGGAAGATGTGTCCCACGGCCTCCAAGTGTCGTATATTAACATAGAGACAAGGTCTTATGTATTGGACAGGGCTATTTCAATGTCAAACCATAGTGGTTCCTCCTTTTTTCTAAACCAGTATTTGATTTGGTCTAGTAATGCTGCTTAATGATAGTCTTGAATGTCTTTAATTCTCAAGCCTCCAGCCTATCTGTGTTTAACTAAGTTTGCACAAGCACATTTTGTTTTATTGCCTTTCCTTAAAAAATTAAAATTGAAATTATTTAAGCGGTCCATTAAGGGTTTGATATAGGATGTTGGGACTGGAATGGGGAGCACCCTAAAAAGGTATAGTATCTGGGGCAGAATCATCATTTTGAAGGCTGCTAGTCTACCTACCCAAGTGAGCTTGCATTATATCCTGTGCTGAAGCTAGCTTTTATTTTTTTTTTGTGCGGGGTATGAATTTAGCCTGTGGCAAGGCTGTTGTTGAAGCTGTTAGAGTGATACCCGGGTATGTTACACCCTGTGAATGGTAATTGTTCTTGTAAGTATTGTTTAGCTTTGGGAGGGGCTCCTAAGTCAAGCATTAGGGACTTAGAGAAATGAACTTTATAATATGAGATAGAGCTGAATTGTTGTGGTTTGGTGTGCTTGAAGCAGCAATTTCATTGGGCTCATTAAAAGGAGGATAACGTCCTCTACAAAGAGATTGATAGGGTGCGATCTTTGATTGAACTGGAATCCTGGAATGAGAGGGTTTGTGCGGATAGATTCTGCCAGTGGTTCTATCATGAGATTAAAGACAGAGGGGGATAGAGGACAGCCTTGGTGAGTGCCATTTGATATATTAAATGTTTTTGAGAGGAGGCCAGAGGTGTATACTTGTGCTGAAGGGCAGGATTGCTGCCAGGGTGGGACCCTGAAAACCGAACTCAGTTATTGTGCTGGTCATATAGTGCCAGTGAACTCTATTGAACACCTTCTCTGCATCAATAGATAGCAGTAGAGAAGGTGTTCAAGTTTTCTCTGCAAAATGTATAACATTTAGGATTCTTCTGGTTCCGTCAGAAGGTTGTCTCTCCTTTACAAACCCTATCTGGTCGCTTTGTAAACAAATAGTTTTGTAAACAAACAGCAAAACTGTTTATATCTGAGTTTAGAAGGGATATAGGCCTGACATTTGCCAGAGTGGTAGGATCTTTTCCTGGTTTAGGTAGGGTTACTATGTAGGCCTTTAGCATCTCATGTGGAAAGGCTGAAGTCTGATTTGCCACAGAGTACACATTGGTCAAGTGGGAAGTTAGTAGTATGCTAAAGGCTTTGTAATATTCATTTGAGAGGCCATCAGGACCTGGTGACTTGCCATTGGGGAGAGATGCTATGATTTTCCCTATTTCACTGGGTGTGAAAGGAGAGTTTAAGTGTATAAGTCGTGAATCTGATTCTTGGTAGGTTCATTTTCTCCAAAAAAGCAGCTATGTCCTCTTTGGAGGGTTGAGGAGTATGAGGGTCATTCTTAAGGTTATATAACGCCCCATAGTAATCAGTGAACTGATCAGCAATTTCTTGAGGATTAATAGTTGTATGTTGTGTAGTAGGGTGCAGCAAGTATTGGATCCTTGATTTAGATTGTGCCCTCTTGACTTTGTTGGCTAGGAATTTACCTGCACGGTTAGCGTTGGCATAGGAGTTAAGCTTTAGGCATCTTAAATATTTGCCGTATCGTTGCATTAACAGGATTCTCAATTTCTCTCTGAGTTTTTGGAGGGAAGCAGACAATGTGGGTAACAGTGCATATTTGTTATTCCTTTCTAAGCTATGGATTTTGGTGATAAGTTAATTTAGAGGAAGAGCATCTCTTAGCTCTGGCTCCCTGTTGTATAAGTATACCCCATATGTACGCTTTGTGTGCATCCCACAGTGTATGCAGGTCATCAACGGACCCCGCATAGAGGGAAAAGAAGTCTCTGAGATGTTGGGCAATTCATTTTGAACTTTCAAGTTTATAGTTTTTATAGTTGTATTAATCTTACATTGCAGCGCCAGATGGGGGGGGTTGAGGGGAGGGCACCCCTCTCAACAATAGCTATAGATACGGGAGCATGATCTGACCATGTTATTTTATGTATACGTGAGGGGGACACCTTTTGTAAGAACCATTTGTTAGTTAGAAACATGTCAATATGGGGGTGTGTATTGTGTCTGGGGGAAAAATAAGTGAAATCTTTTTAGTTTGTGCGTTGACACCTCCAGACATCATACAGTTCCTCGGTATGCAAAAAATTACAAAGTGAGGATCTGCGGTTTGGGTCGTTGGAGGAGGAGTCAATGTGGTGATCAAGTGTGAGGCTGAAATCTCCACAGAGTAGCAGTTGTCCATACTTAATTGAGTTTGTACATTTGAGCAGTCTACGTAGAATCTCAGTTGGTGCTGGTTGGGAGCATATACTGCCACCAAATGCAAGGGCGAGAGTTTATGTCACATGTGAGGATGATATAACAACCCTCACTATCTAGGACAGAATCTTTAAGTTGAAAGACCAAGGTATTTCTTATAGCCAGGAGCACCCCTCTTTTTTTCTTGTCAGATGCACAACAGAGAAAGACATCTGGGTATTGCTTGTGGGAGCATTTGGGAGTTTTAAAGGCCAGGAAGTGCATTTCCTGTATACTTAAGATATCAGCATGGTGCTTTAGGGCCTCTTTCCACATTGAGTATCGTTTGGCTGGGTGGTTTAGGCATTTAGCATTCAAGGACAAACAGTTAATGGTCATATTGGGTATTTAGGTGTGGGGTGTGTGAAAGGAATTCAGCACTTACTGTGGGGTTTGCGGTGTGGATGATGCCCACATGCAAGGATATGTCCTGACATCCATTCATGTGTAGAGGTGGGAGGAAGTCTTGGTATTTGCTGAGGATGTAGCCTGGTGGGATGTAGATTTGTGGTAGTTTGTCAATAGGAAGCATGAAGATGTCTCTGGTGATGGTTGTTGTACTCGAAAAACATATGAGAGAACAAAGCAAAACAAAATGTAGTAGTAACAAACAAGGTAGTAGGATAAAGAGAGAATCCTCAGAGGGATTCCTGAACATTATAAACTGTTGATAGGATATGGGGGAAAATGGAAGGATATCCATGCATGACCATAGCCAGGGGATGGGCTGTAATGGATCTGAGTATGGTTATTTAGGAGCCTCTGTTGGGGTGTTTTTTCTTAGAATATCTTTTGTGAGACACAATCTGCCATCCAGATTGGATGCTTGAGGAACTGTCGATCTGGATGGGGTCTGGGGTGATTCCAGTATGATGCCCCATTGCCGAAGAGTGGTCAGCCCTTCGTCAGGAGTGGATACAGTAGTGGTAGTTCCATTGTGAGTGATGTTGAGTGTTGCTGGGTATTTCCACATATGTGGAATATGGTGATTGCATAGATCTCTGGTTATAGTGCCCAGATTGTGATGGTGCTGAAGGGTGTACCTACAGAGGTCAGGTAGCAGTTGCATTGAGGCATATTGAGCTGGGTGTTGGTCAGGTTTGCAAAATGCCTCTAGAAGAAATTATTTTGTGCGGTAGAAGTGCAATCTCTAGGTACATCATCTGCAAGGAAGGATGGTTTTGACACCCTGTGAACTCTGTCTACCTTGGGCTCCAGTGCAAATAGTGAGGGCGCTAGGCTAGTGTGGGTGCATATTCTGAACATACTGTGGGACGTGGGCAGCAGGTACTGTTTCAGGTATACCTCTGATTTTTAGGTTATTCCTTCTGGATCTGTCCTCAAGGTCCGCTAATTTATGTTTGATCCAGGAGATTTCATTGTTATGTGCACTATGCGCATCCACCATAGTGTTGAAGAAGGTAGAATATTCTCCCATAGATTGCTCCACTTGATCTACTCTCTCCCCTAGCACCTGAACCTCCTCTTGGCATTTTTTGACTGTGTAGATCATGTCGTTGTGCAGCAACAACCTAAGGGACATCAGCATGTCCTTTAGGACAGTATCTGATACTGGCTGATCAGATGTTACATAGTTACATAGTAGGTAAGGTTGAAAAAAGATAATAGTCCATCCAGTTCAACCTGTGTAGGTGTACGTGTGTCAGTGTCTGTCATACTTTCCCATATTTCTTTATGTTGTTTTTTAAGCTATACATCCAACAGTCTTTTAAAAATATCCATACTCCCTGTGGCCACCACCAATTGTGGGAGAGAGTTCCACATCCTTATGGTCCTGACAGTGAAGAATCCCCTGCACAGTTTAATGTTAAACCACTTCTCCTCCATTCTCATTGTGTGGCCCCGTGTCCTTGTACAATCCCTGGGACTGAATAGGTTTTTTTCCTATGTTGGGATCCCCATTGAGGTATTTGTAGATTGCTATCATGTGCCCCCTCAAGCAATGCATCTCCAGCGAACACAAATTTTAAGGTTTGCAACCATTCCTCATAATTGAGGTCCTCCAGTCCCCTTACTAGTTTTGTTTTTCTTCTTTGGACTCTCTCCAGCTCCAGCACATTCCTTCTGAGGATCGGTGACCAGAACTGGACAGAATACTTCAGATGTGGCCTAACCAGGGTTTTATAAAGTGGCAGAATTACAGTTTTATCCTGGAGTATATCCTTTTTTATGCATGCTAATAATCTGCCCGCTTTGGTAGCAGCAGCTTGACATTGCATGCTGTTGCTCAATCTGTCTTCTATTAGGGCCCCCACATCCTTCTCCATCCTTGATTTTCTCAGAGGTTTTCCCCCTAGTGAATAATTTTAATTTACGTTTTATGCCCCCAAGTGCATTACTTGACATTTCTCCACATTAAACCTCATTTGCCATTTGTCTGCACATTCCATTCGTTTATTCAGGTCATTCTGCAACATTTCTATGCCCTGATGTGAGTTTATTGCTCTACTTATTTTTGTGTCATCCACAAAAACTGAGACTGAGCTATTTATCCCATCCTCTATATAATTTATAAATAAATTGAAAATAATTGATCCCAAGACAGAGCCTTGGGGTACTCCACTCACCACTGTAGATCAGTCTAAATACATGTTATTTATCACCACCCTTTGGACACATCCCTATAACCAGTTCTTTATCCAAGCACAAACCTTATGGTCCATGCCTGTAGATCTAAGATTGTGTATTAAGCGTTTATGGGGGACTGTATCAAATGCCTTTGCAAAGTCCAGATACACTACATCCACCGGCCTTCCCCTATCTAGATGGCAGCTCACTTCCTTGTAGAATGTTAGCAGATTGGTCTGGCAGGAACGACCTTTCGTAAACCCATGTTGATTACCACTAATTATATTATTTTGTAAATCTTTGGATATAGTCCCTAATCATCCCCTCCAATAGTCTACCCACTATTGATGTTAAGCTGTCTGGTCTGTAGTTCTCAGGAATATGTCTATGCCCTTTTTTGTATATTGGTACCACGTTGGCTTTTCTCTAATCAGATGGTGCCAATACTGTCATTATGCTGTCCACAAATGTGGGAGAAGCCAGTGAAGGGGCCTGATGCAGCAGAGGTATTAGGCCTCTGTGATGTGCTTGGCCCACTCATCTCCATGTCCTGGTTCTGGATACTGCCGTGTGGAGAGGCCATGCACTGCCTAGATTTGGCAGGGCTTCTTGTTGTAGGAGTGGAGGCTGCAGATGAGGATCCACTGACAGGGGAAGTTGGATCCTCCGATCTGGTCCCAATCTGGCCTGATTCCTGTCCAGCCTCATGCCTCGGACTCGGCCGCCATTTTGTTGTGGTTCACGCGAGGTGAAAAGGAAGAAGCCTGTCAGCTTCCAGCAGCTCCTTTCTTCTACGTCTCCTCCTGATCAGTCACTCTGGCATGCGCCCCCTCAAGATAGAAGTGCAGGTTCATGAATATATACGTGATCCGGTGCATAGCTGCCACCCTGTAGCAGTAAAACTGCTATAGGGTGGTCAGCAAGTGGTTAACAAGGGTATACACAACATTATTAATCTTGTATAACAATAGAATACATAGACCATAAGGGTCTTCTAAAGAATGAATGAGTTTATAGGCCACAGTATTAGATATAGCTGTCAGTATACCTCTTTTTTTTTCATTTTTCAGTAAAAAAAGATATCAACCTCGTGGGACTTCAAGACTTTTAATAATGCATTTCTTTTGTAAGGGTCATTCAACCCTCATTAATAGACCAAATGTTTAAAATTCACGCTGAAAGTGCAAAAGTGCTGTACACTGTTGCATTAAAAACATTGTTGTAGAAGACATACCCTTGGAGTGGTGATCAGTTGTATGGCAAAGCATTAGAAGTTGCAGAGCAAGGAAGTCATAGAAGGCAACACAAGAGAATATTGAATCCTGACAACATTGATGAGTGACATAAAATAATTGGGCTTAAAGAATATATTTTAACTAGCTCAATCAAAACAGCTGTTCAGATAAAATACAAAATCTGTAAAAAAATATGCTATCTAACCAACCATTTGTGTTTTTTCTTTGTGGGCTATAAATACTACAACACTTTTTAATGACACTGATTTTTACTAAGTAAGTCATACACTTTGATACACAATGTAGTTACAGGAAACCACCAATCTGCAGTTACTAATTTATATGTACAGTGATTAGGGATGGGCCGAACATACCCTGGTTTGGTTCGCACCAGAACACTGTGAACAGGCAAAAGGTTTGGGCAAACATGCAAACCCTATTAAAGTCTATGGGACATGAACATGAAAAAATGAAAGTGCTCATTTTAAAGGCTTATATGCAAGTATATGCCATAAAAAGTGTACAGGGACCTGGGTCCTGCCCTAGAGGACATGTATCAATGCAAAAAAAGTTTAAAACAATCGTTTTTTTTCAGGAGCAGTGAAATATAGAATAAATGGTAAACAGAGCTGGCTTACCCCTATTACCCTTATACATAACCCTCTAAAAATGATTAATTAATAATTGCATTTAAACATTCCATTATAAGGTCACAGTGAAACAAAAGTGCTATATGTGCAATACTCTAAATATTGTGCACAAGAGTATAGCACTTATTCTATACATCTGGTTCCCTGTTCCAGGGAACGTTTATACAGCAGCAGGCCATCCATTTTATTTAGTTTAATTCATATTTTAATACAATCAAATTCCCTATTTTTTGGCGTGAGTACACACATATATATTTAAATTAAAATGAAATATTCATTTAAATATTGTACCTGGGGGGGTCCCCTTAGTCTGCCTGTAAAGTGGCGCATCTGTGTGATGTGATGTGTAGAATAATGCCACAGAAAAATGACATATTTAAAGGAAAATGTATTGGTGTATTGGTTAAGGGGAACCCTTGACAGAATTAAGAAAAAAAATGTCATGGGGGTCCCCCAAAATCCATGCCAGACCCTTATCCGAGCATGCAGCCTTAAGGTCAGGATGGGGGGGCGAGCGAGTGCCCCTCTCCTGAAACATACCAGGCCACATGCCCTCAACATGGGGGGGGTGGGTGCTTTGGGGCAGGGGGGCTCTTGACAAAGGAATTGTCAAAAACTGTCTATTGTGGTTTTTAGTTTGTGACACGTTTTTTGGTGAATGGGTAGGGGTACAATGTACCCGATACCCATTCACATGGGGGGGGCAGGATCTGGGGGCCCACTTTTTAAAGGAGGTTTCCAGATTCCAATAAGCCCCCCACTCGCAGACCCAGACAACCACTGGCCAGGGTTGTTGGAAAGAGCTTTGGGGGGACCTCACCATGTTGAGGGCATGTGGCCTGGTATGGTTCAGGAGGGGGGCACTCGCTTGTCCCCCCATCCTGACCTTATGGCTACATGCTCAGATAAGGGTCTGGCATGGATTTCGGGGGGGGACCACCATGACATTTTTTTCTTAATTCTGTCAAGGGTTCCCCTTAACCAATACACTGTGTTATATATACTACACTGACTGTACTATATATTCTCCACTGTATTATATATACTACAATGACTGCACTATATACTCTGAACTGCAATATATATAATATACCGACTGCACTATATACTCAGAACTGCATTATGCAGTAACTCTCAAAACTGAGTACACCCCTCACATTTTTGTAAATATTTTTTTATATATGTTCATGTGACAACACTGAAGAAATGACACTTTGCTACAATGTAAGGTAGTGTGTGTACAGCTTGTAAAACAGTGTAAATTTGCTGTCCCTTCAAAATAACTCAACACACAGCCATTAATGTCTAAACCACTGGCAACAAAAGTGAGTATACCCCTAAGTGAAAATGTCCAAATTGTGCCCAATTAGCCATTTTCCCTCCCCGGTGTCATTTGACTCCTTTGTGTTACAAGGTCTCAGGTGTGAATGGGGAGCAGGTGTGTTAAATTTGGTGTTATCACTTTCACTCCCTCATACTGGTCACTGGAAGTTCAAAATGGCACTTCATGGCAAAAAACTCTCTGATGGCCTGAAAAAAAAGAGTTGTTGAAAATTGCCAAAACCCTGAAACTGAGCTGCAGCACGGTGGCCAAAACCATACAGTGGTTTAACAGGACAGGTTCCACTCAGAACAGGCCTCACCATGGTCGACCAAAGAAGTTGAGTGCACGTGCTCAGCGCCATATCCAGAGGTTGTCTTTGGGAAATAGACGTATGAGTGCTGCCAGTTTGCTACAAAGGGTTGAAGGGGTGGGGGTAAGCCTGTCAGTGCTCAGACCATATGCTGCACACTGCATCATATTGGTCTGCATGGCTGTCATCCCAGAAGGAAGCCTCTTCTAAAGATGGTGCACAAGAAAGCCCACAAAGAGTTTGTTGAAGACAAGCAAGCTAAGGACATGGATTACTGGAACCATGTCCTATGGTGTGGTGAGACCAAGATAAACTTTTTTTTATTAATTGCAAAAAAAGGTTTTATTGAGTATAAAAACCACCAGAGAGATATGCAAGTATAAAACAACAGTGCAACAGGCACTACAATAAGGATACATTGTTGAACATGCATAATAAGGCTTTTCATAGTACGTAAAAGCATTAATTACATCTTTGGTTGCCACTCGGGTAGGAAGCATATGTGTAACTGTGAAGCATATTGCGGGACCAGGCTAAGGGGATAGAGACCAGAGGCATTACCATCCTCCAGCCACCTGTCCCATATGTTGTGGTATTTTTTGGGGCAACCGCTATGCATATAAAGGACTTTTTTGTATGGAAGGACAGCGTTGACCGCTCTAATCCATTGCTGTAGCGTGGGGGGGAGCTTCTTAGCCACATTCTAGCTATTTTCATCCTTGCTAAAAATAGTGTTTCCTGAAGAAAGATATTCAAGTACTTGTCCTCCTCAGGGAGGGAGAGGATCCCCAAGATGCATTGACGCAGGCAGAGTGTTAAGGGGGAGCCCATTCTGTCATGCAGGAAGCCGGTGATCTGCAGCCAGTATCCCTGGATGTCCGGGCAAGACCAGAGGAGATGGAAAAAGGAGCTTTCAGGGTCAGCACATCTAGGATACAGAGGGCTATAGTTCGGGTCGTATTTGAGGATGCAATGTGGTGTGCTGTAGGACCTATGCAGGATATATAGTTGTGTGAGGCGATCAGATAGTTTGGGAGATGCTAATTTACAGACCACCAGTGCCTCCTCCCAATCATCCTCTGCAATATCACCCAGATCTGGCTCCCATCTAGATTTGAGCTGGTGCCCCTGGGCGGTAGCCCCGGGGATCAACAGGCTGTTGTAGCATACTGATATGAGCTTTTTGGAGTCCTGCCTCAGCAGGATATCAACCAGAGGCAGCGTCTCCAGCTGGGGGACAGACCCTCGGAATTGGGACTGCAGAGCGTGGCGGAGTTGGAGATAGCGAAAAAACATAAAATTGGGGAGGGAGTACCGATCCTTCAGGGCTTGAAAGGTCTTTACAGTTCCATTTACGATGACCTGCGAAAGGTACACAATGCCCCTGGCAGCCCACACCCCGTGATCCGGGACAGAGGACAACTCAGGAATAGTGTTGAGCGAACCCGGACTGTAACATTTCAAAAAATCGTTCGGGTTCGGTCCGGGGTTCTGCTATTTTACTCCACGTGTTGAGAAGCTGCAGGGCAGCCAATCAACAAGCGTTTCACTGGTTTGCCCTTAGAACGACGGTCCCCGTAACACATGGAAAGCGTCCAGTAGCATTTACCTTGACATTTCTGGAAAGTTCGGGACTTCCTAGCCATGAGGGAGGGGTTAAAATACAAAAAAGCGATAGAGGTTGAGGCGGTGCGAGACGTCAGGGTTAAGGCTCCCAGACAGGGGGTCGACCTCTGCGACGGAGACCAACTATAGGACGACTCCGTCCTGAGGTTTTTCGAGTATAGTCATACGATGTTGTCGGACAACTAGGGGCCCCGATGGCGGGTCCCCGTGGTCGAGTTTAGATCTACCCTCGGTCTAGACCCACTATAACGTCTCCTACT
>BLSH010526468.1:135898-161992 GCA_018402905.1 Glandirana rugosa | reverse complement strand
TACACCATGTGAAGTGGACTATATACCGTATGTACAGTGTACAGTGATATATATATATATATATATATATATATATATATATATATATATACCAGACTCTATATATATTTTTATACACCACGTGAAGTGGACTATATACCGAATGTTCAGTGTACACTGATATATAGCACACTGTGTGTATATATATATATATATATATATATATACACCAGGCTGTATATATTATTATACACCACGTGAAGTGGACTATATACCGCATGTACTGTGTACACTAATATATAGCACACCTGTGCGTATATATAAATATATACTAGACTGTATATATATATTTTTTTTTCCTCCCTACACTAACCTGTCTGCACTAACTGACAGATATATTTTAGATATCTAACTATCTATCTAGTTAGCTATCTATTTTCTGTGATGTTTGTCTGTGTTTTACATTTTTTTAAGCTATCTATCTAAACTGCCTGATACAGGAACCTACGCTCTCTAACTACAAGCAGCGCTGACACACTATCATAGAGCCGATGTACGAGCGGCTTTATATAGTGTGGGGTGTGGATTGAGACTGCTGTGCAGTGATTGGCTAAAGGCATCCTGCCTTTAGCCAATCAAAGCTCTCACAGCAGGTCGCTCGCTGATTGGCCAAAGCATGCAGGTCATGTGCATGCTTTGACCAATCAGCGGGCGGTATTCCGCCACCATTTTAAAACATTATGGGACGCGCGAAGTTGCCGCGAACGCCCCATAATGTTTGGGAAAACCCGAACTAGCGAACAGGGGATGTTCGGGTCGAATATATGTTCGATCCGAACACGAACCACATCCCTAGTGACATTCATATTTTATTCCATTAATTACAAGCAAAATAACCATTCACATTGTCTCTGCTGCTATCAGAGATGCATTTACACATTTCAGCTGCTACAGTTTCAGAAGATGAACCCTGGAAAACGCAAATATTGCATAAATACAAGAGGCATGTGTATTCTCACTTGAATCTTGGTGTGCTTTGTGTATTTTCAGAGATGCAGAGTAATCCAGTGTGAAGCTTTGTCTCTGTGTAGGAGCTTCCAGTAATAAAGACTGGTTACTGCTGCTCTCTCCCCTTGTGCAGGGAGAGTGGTGTTTTTTCCACTCCCTCCGCTACAAGCAGTCCGTAGTATGAGGACCTGCTGTGTCTCTTCCATACATCTACTATGAAAGGTATTACCTGGACGAATCAGCTTCTGGGGGCCAACATCGCAGGATCCCTGGACAGGTAAGTGTCCTTATATTAAAAGTCAGCAGCTACATTACATTTCATTTTTTCTAGAGGCAGGAATTCCGCTTTAATGTAGAATAACAAGAAAAAATGCATGCAGTAAATTGGCCCGACCCATGCATTAAAATGTAATGAAATCCAAAGATCACAAATGTATTTATTGCAGCTTATCAATCTTTAGATATGGTGGCTACATTCATTTTCTTTTTCTCAGACTTTTTTCATTTATTTTCACCTGGTGATTATTATTATTATTATACAGGATTTATATAGCGCCGACAGTTTGCGCAGCACTTTGATTCTGCCAGTAACACGTTTTTTGTCCTAGTGGTCACAATACTCACTGTACATGGAAGGGCAGTGTTGTCACCCTAGGGCAGGAAGTGTGTTAGGTTTACAGAATAGTTTTAACATACTTCTTGATAATGTTGCTTGAGATATGACTGTAAACTTAGGCTAGGTTCACATCTGTGCTAGTGATTGCTGCTGCGGTACTGCACCTGTTCCAACAGCTGCAGCCACCTACACAGAAAAACACAGGATATGTGTGCAGGTGACATTAATCCTAATGGCATACTGCATGCAATGGAAATCGCTCCCACACTGGGAACCAGAGGCGTAACTACAGCGGTTGCAGAGGTTGCAAATGCAACCGGGCCCCATGCTCCAGGGGGCCCGTGTGCCTACCTTGTACACCTGGATAGGAGGGATGGTGGAGGCAGCATTTAGAGGAACCAATCTCCCCCATTTTCCTCCTAATGGAGGAGATTGGTTCCTCTATCTGCGGTCCCCGCCGCCCCTCCTATCCAGTTTAGTTGTCTTCTGCTGTTCCCAGGGTCCCTGTGTGCTTCCCTGGTCCCCCCAGAGAGCTGCTGTCTTCCCCCCTCCTCTCTCCTGCCAGCTGCTGTAGAAGATGTGTTATGATGGAGAGATGGGAGCGGGTCTGAAAATTTGTCATTTCCCGGCTCCTTCCTTTTCTCAATGGACAGAGCCAGTGATTGGTAACAATTGGTTCATTCATAACTGAAACATAGTAAACTGTTTTTTCTATACTTCCGTTTCTGAATGAATGGGAGGCTCGGTACTCAACTATTCCTGTCCATAAATTCTGTGCAGCTGAGGCTACACAGATGGAGATTGAGGGCTGAGGTTTGTTTAGACCCCTAATATCTCATCAAACCCCCCAACAGGGCTCCTAAAAAAATGTAAAAAATAATAAAAATAAAATTGTAAAAGAAATAAAATGAAATGGTAAAAAAATAATAAAACTAAAATAAAAATTAAAAACTATTGACACCAGTGAGGGAACTATCGGGATTGCAAAGGTTGCAATTGCGACAGGGCCCTGGCATTTCACCATCATGGGGAGGCCTGAAGATGACAGAAAGAGGGCCCGCTGCAAAACTCGTGAAAGGGTCCCGCTGCGGGATCGTAATAAAGAGACCCGCAATGGGAGTCCCAGAATCAGTGGGAAGAGGGAGGACCCTGGCCAGGGGTCAGGGGGCCCTTCATAATTTCTTGCACCGGGGCCCTGAAGGTTCTAGTTACGCCCTTGCTGGGAACCACACTGCGCTTGCAGTTCCTGTGTGGGCCGTGATTCCAAAAATGAAGCAGGGATCTTTTCCCTGCATGTCAAGAGGCATAGCAGCCCATTCAAATGAAGGAGCTGCTGTGCCCATGCAAAATGGGGCCCACAGAGCCACATCAGTGTGAACCAAGCCTTAGGTCAGTACTGGGTTTCTGGCAGAAAAGGTATTTTAATACTTATTAAACATATATAAATACAAAATACCTTCAGAGCCCGTTCACACAGGGGCGACTTGTACTCCGACTTGTGTGGCCTCAAGACAACCCAAGTCGCTTGACATCTTAAAACCCATTAAAATGAATGGGAGCCATCTTAATGTACACTATTGAAGTCCCTCCGACTTCAAAAAAGGTTTCTGTACGACTTTGAGGCAACTTCTATCCTACTTGTGCCCCATAGAATTTAATGGAAGTCGCCTCCAAGTCGGATCCCCATCTATATTGAAGCGACTTACAGGAAAAATAAAATAATTTACATAGTTACTCCCCCTGAATTACCCAGGCAACCCCCTCCCTCCCTGCTCTGATTGGCCACAGGCAAAGTCGCCTGGCATGGAGTTGTGTTGTAAGTTGCCCAAAGTTGCACTGAAGTCACATTGAAGTTGCGTTGTAAGTCATCTAGCAAAATCACTCCAAAGTCGAATCGCCCCTGTGTGAACGCAGCCTCAATGTTATTTTTAACAGACTAAAAGGAGCAAATAAAATAAATTTGTTATGAGGGTTTTACCAATATACAGTGGTTAATTAATGTATGTAATGTATTAATGTATTATCTTTTAGTGAATTGTCCCCTTTCTGGTTGAATTTGGGATATGAGTTCTCTAATCATGCTGCTAAAAACTGTATGTGTAGCTCTAGACACAGCCATGGCAGAATGGATCAATCTGCTCAGTAGGAGAAAGGTTGGGAATCTTGGGGAAGGAGAAGATTTACTAAGACAGGAACACCCACAATCTGATGCAGCTGTGCATGGTAGCCAATCAGCTTTTAACTTCAGTTTGTTCAATTAAGCTTTGACAATAAAACTGTCATAGTGAAATTGCATATTATACTTTTCCTTATTTAAAGTTATCTAGTTATCTCACAATATTTAAGAATGCCTCCAAGCCTTGGTTAAGGGACCGTTCAAGGACAAATTCTGGTTACCTTAGCTGACTTCATACTATAGGAATATCTCTGCAAAACTCAGCTGCCATCAGGCATGCACCTGATCCTGATCCTCTGCGCTATGCCATATAATGGGAGCGACCCATGACGGAAACAGCATCTTTAATTAAGTACTATTGTTATATTTTCTATATCTTTATCTGTATCTGTCATTACTTTTATTAAATGTTATACTTATAAGTATTTGCACATATTGAATATAACCCCAAACATGTAAACTATTATGTATCCGTGATAAAGTAAACCTAAATGCTGACTGGTTACTATGCACAGCTACAACAGATTTTGCATGCTCCTGTTTTAGTAAATTCCCCCAAAATACAAAAAAATTGCAGCATTGTGCGGATGGGACAAAATTAAATGTATTCCAGTTATATTCCCTGCTGTTTGAATGTATGAATGAGGAAAATACAGCATTATGGCTCCAAGATGGCACTAGGGAGCATACCGATTACCTATGATAGTAAGCACCATCTAGTGGCCATAATACGGTATGCAGCCATGCTAATTTATATATAGTACATACACCCTTTAAAGTAATTCAAAAGCATCTAAACTTTGTAACACAAGTAATACACACACTTTAGAGAGAAATTTGGGAAGCCATTTAAGCTAATGGTGCCTTTCTGGATTTTGTATGGGTATAATTCATATATATTATAAATAGGTATGGCATTAATATATACACTATATATAGGCATTGCATGCATATAGATTTAAATATCTAAGCTTGTAACAGCACGCAGAGCAGAAAGAGGAAAAAAGTGAAAGCATGCTGACTTAGCACATCATTCCTAATGAGTGAGACATTAAGTTAATGGAAGTCATTTACCAAATAGTAAAAATGCATAAATTGCCATAATTTAAAAGAAACGTGTGCTGAAGGAAATATGTAGGCTTCCATAGCTGATCTTGGCTTCATCCTGGCTACTCTTGCAATATGCCTGTTTCAGTGCCAGTGACTACAAGTATTAAGGCCATAGACTGCCAGAGGGAGTTTTGCAATGACAGCACCAACCCTCCTAATCTTATGAGTGAAACCATATATGCCCAAGAAATGTAGAGTCTGGTGATAGTTTCTACCATCATTGTAAAATGTCCAGTTTGTGTCAGCACTTCTACTACCCTTGCTCCCCGGGCACCCATTGGGAGAAAGATTGCTTGAGAACAAATTCATTAGCATTTGGCAGAGTATCCCAAGACAGATAATCTTGCTTTCATTCTGAATTATCATAGGCAGTATGCTGTTTGTGATAGACTATAACACAGATTTCAAGACATTTGTGACCCTGTGAATCCTTATGAGCTAGCCCTATGTATTGTGCTGGCAATCATACTGTGCAATGAGCACTGACTGTCAGGACAGTTCCACATCTTTGCCCTCTATCCCACTAATGCTGTTCTGGGTTCAACAGCACCCTCAATACTGTACGCTGTATGCTGAGTAGAGACACTCATTATGCTGAAGGAAGGAAACTCATTGGTTGAGACAGCTTCAGTGGAGGGTAGAGTAAACCATCAGTCATAAGAAAGGCTTATTCTGATTGGGGTGGATCTACTAGGGATGGACTGGGCAAGGAAGGAATGTTCCTCTATAATTTGAGACTTGCAGCTAATGAATACCTTCTGCTGCCTTTAGATCGCTGCCAAATTGGCATCTGCCGCCACAAGTACTAGCATCTGATGCTTTGCAGAAGGAAACCTGTCACTGGTGCTCTGCATTAGTTCCTTTGAGAAGTCATCACTGCAAAGAAATTCAGGAATGACAGACATCCCTCTGCAAAGTGCCTAAGCAAAGTGAATCGGCAGTGTCAGCAGATCTTATTATATGCCGTTGCATATGCTGCTAGAGGTCTGAAACAGGGATTAGTATTGCTGACTGTACACATTTTTAGTATGCCCTCGCATTTTATTACCTTTTTGTACAGATTTTTATTTGTCCTTTGTGGAAAAATGTGTCCAATATTTTAAATAGGGGCTTTGCCAATAGGATATATATCCATGGAAAGGATGCACTGCATTGATTTTTTCAGTGCAAAATATAGAGGTTGGCTTTATTATGATCAATAGTTTAGTGGTTCAGTGTGGCAGCTGGTTCCTAAGAGGAAGAATCAGAAATATTTCATGTGGTGGGTTTTCACAGTCAAAAGGGTTTTTCCCCCTTTCCTCTAATGGGGAAAATTAAAGAACTAATGATGGAGAAATTGAGGGAGGTCAAGAATAAATCTGCATTGACAAATCACTTCTCACAATTATATCTGCTAAAAGAAGATACTCACTCTTTGGATAACACTTCCCTGGTTGAAGTTTCAGTTAGGTGCCTGGCATGTCATATCAATATTTTGGTGGATGGTGATGTTTTAATAAAAGATTCATTAGATGGGGAAGTCAATTTGGATTTTAAAGAAGTCTAGACACCTGTGGTCAGTGCATGTAAGCCAGCAATAACTCTGACCTCAGTTGCCAAGGCTGAGAGGCTATAGCAAGAAAGCATTAAGGCAGTTCTCAAAGCCAATGTCCAGAAGAAATCCATGGTCAGCCAATCTCCCACGAAGGAATATTTGGTGCCAGATTCCCTTCAAGGCAAGTCAAGGCTTGTATCACTTGACAAAAGATCAGGTTTAGGGTGGTCATTTGACTTGTCACCTTGGGACATTCTCAAAGATGTTTCTACCAGTTATATCACTTGCTGGGCACTCTTTCATTGGGTGGGGGAGGTTGGAGCTGGCCACTTGATACCGGAGCTGCAGCAAAGATTGACTTGTCACAGCAGTGCCTCTGCACTAAACCACCCGGGACCTGTCGGCACACATTCTGCAGCTCCCAGTGATGCCTCAGATTGCATCCACCTGCCGACAGCCAGGTTCAGCACAGCCCAAAAGGCTGACAGATTTTTTCCCAGGAGCAGCCAAGATGGCAGACTGGGATGGAGAAGAGGAGCATGGAGCATGCCCCTTCCTCCTGTACTACACAGGACATAGCCTCCATTCATCAAAGCCCTGAGAACCTCAAACCTCTGCCGCAGAGAAGATAATGTCTCAGAAAAGGCCAGCCATGTCCCTTGCTGCATCACCTCTCTCCATGGGCCGGTGAGTATGAAGCAGCTTGCTTCCACAGGTGATTCTTTTCCTGCCTCCCACTCCATTGCTGCTCACTCCTTGGGTCAAGTTTCTGCCTCAGACCAACTTATATCACTAATTTGTTAGCAGAATTTAAGATACAGTATCTCACAAAAGTGAGTACACCCCTCACATTTTTGTAAATATTTTATTATATCTTTTCATGTGACAACACTGAAGAAATTACACTTTGCTACAATGTAAATAGTAGTGAGTGTACAGCTTGTATAACAGTGTCAATTTGCTGCCCCCTCAAAATAACTCTACACACAGCCATCAATGTCTAAATCGCTGGCAACAAAAGTGAGTATGTCCAAAGTAGGTTTTTTTCCCTCCCCGGTGTCTTGTGACTCGTTATTGTTACAAGGTCTCAGGTGTGAATGGGGAGAAGGTGTGTTAAATTTGGTGTTATCGCTCTCACTCTCTCATACTGGTCACTGGAAGTTCAAAATGGCAAAGAACTCTCTGAGAATCTAAAAAAAGAATTGTTGCTCTACATGAAGATGGCCTAGGCTATAAGAAGAATGCCAAGACACTGAAACTGAGCTGCAGCATGGTGGCCAAGACTATACAGCAGTTTAACAGGACAGGTTCCACTCAGAACAGGCATCGCCATGGTCGACCAAGAAAGTTGAGTACACATGCTCAGTATCATATCCAGAGGTTGTGTTTGGGAAATAAATGCATGAGTGCTGCAAGCATTGCTGCAGAGGTTGAAGGGGTGGGGTATCAGCCTGTCAGTGCCCAGACCATATGCTGCACACTGCATCAAATTGGTCTGCATGGCTATCATCCCAGAAGGAAGCCTCTTCTAAAGATGATGCACAAGAAAGCCTACAAACAGTTTGCTAAAGACAAGCCGACTAAGGACATGGATTAGTGGGACCATGTCCTGTGGTCTGATGAGACCAAGATAAACTCAAGCGTGTCTGACGGCAACTAGGTGACAAGTACAAAGACAAGCATGTCTTGCCTACAGTCAAGCATGGTGTCGGGAGTGTCATGGTCTGGGGCTGCATGAGTGCTGCCAGCACTGGGGAGCTACAATTCATTGAGGGAACCATGAATGCCAACATGTCCTGTGACATACTGAAGCAGAGCATGATCCCCTCCCTTCAGAGACTGGGCCGCAGGGCAGTATTCCAACATGATAATGACACCAGACACACCTCCAAGATGACCACTGCCTTGCTAAAGAAGCTGAGGGTAAAGGTGATGGACTGGCCAAGAATGTTTCCAGACCTAAAACCTTTTGAGAATCTGTGTGGATTCCTCAAATGGAAGGTGGAGGAGCGCAAGGTCTCTAACACCCACCAGCTCTGTGATGTCATCATGGAGGAGTGGAAGAGAATGCCGGTAGCAACCTGTGAAGCTCTGGTGAACTCCATGCCCAAGATGGTTAAGGCAGCGCTGGAAAATAATGATGGCTACACAAAATATTGACACTTTGGACATTTTCACTTAGGGGTGTACTAACTTTTGTTGCCAGCGGTTTAGACATTAATGGCTGTATGTTGAGTTATTTTGAAGGGACAGAAAATTTACACTGTTATACAAGCTGTACACTCACTACTTTACATTGTAGCAAAGTGTCATTTCTTCAGTGTTGTCACATGAAAAGATATAATAACATTTTTGTAAAAATATGAGGGGTGTACTCACTTTTGTGAGATACTGTATATATTGCCTGGATGATATTCTCTCAGTGGCTCAGAGTCACCAGAGTATCCTGGAACATAGGGGCTATTGATTTAATCTGTAGAAAATATTGGATTGATCATTAACTGGGAGAGAAGCCAGATGGTCCTTTCTCTGAGAATTTATAGTTTTGGTGAATCAAAGCTCCCAAATATGCCACATCCTATTTAACTGAAAACGAATTGCATACCCATTGGGTTGGACTTTAAAGGCACATAAACGTAAAATATAGTAAAAATACAAATTGTATTGATTTGTATTAAAAATAACTTATGGAATATACACAATTAAGAAAATATACATCAACACTGGAATATGGTAGGTATGATATTCCTCCACCCGACGCATTTCAGAGTGTAAGTTTCTTTTTCTTCAGGGGTGTTTGGAGGTTGATCATACGTCTATAATATAAATATCAGAAAAACATGTTTCTGGTTGGATGATGATTTTTTGATATTTATAGTATAGATGTATTATCAACCCCCAAACACCCCTGAAGAAAGAGAAATTTACACTCTGAAATGCGTCGGGTAGAGGAATATTATACCTACCATATTCATGTGTTGATGTATATTTTCTTAATTGTCTACATTTCATAAGTTATTTTTAATACCAATGAATAAAATTTGTATTTTTACTATATTATACATTTATGTGCCTTTAAAGGCCAACCCAAGGGGTATGCAATTAGCTTTCTCTGAGAATGGTCTTTTTGGGAGCTGTCCTGGATACAGTAAGAAATTACCAGCAGACATAATGCAATGATAAAAGGGACTATGAGCACATTGCACTGAAAGTGCCTGATCTCAAAAGGCAGTAGGTGGCACTGTCCAGTCACCATCTATCAGCATCAGGGTGCTGCAGACTGATTGGAGCGATGACAGAAGTGATCCCCATAGTCAGATGGGCTCACTGAAACTGCAGACTGGTTCAGGTGGGCTTCCTGAGGCAGTGAAAGAAAGATGCCCTCTTTCAATGTCTCAGTTTTACAGCTCCCATGATTCAAACCATATGGTGGTGGTGGATGAAAGGATCAAACCTGAGAAATTGTCACAAGTTAAACCCTGGCCCTTGGACCATTATTACATTTGATGCCAGTGAGTCAGGCTGGATGACCCACATGCAAGACCAGCTAGCCCAGAAGAATGAACTTGATAGCTACTTGCATTCCTGGTTATATTAATTACCTGGCATATTCACTGACCCGGGAGATAATGGAAAACCAAAAATGATCCTTGAATGAAAAAGTCTTCCATCAAGAATTCAGTCACTGGAGGTATCCCAAAAATAGATCTGATAGTGCCTCTATCCAGCACCAGGTGAAAGCTTATTCCAGCCAGGTTGAGGGTTCCTTCAGAGGAAGCAGATGCCCTCTCGTATCCATGGAACTTCATATCAGAATATTTGAGGTAAATTGCTTTCTCTCTGAACCCCATTTTATTGTGCTGATCAAATTTAGATCAGTTTTAGCAGAAATAATAGCAGTTTTTCCTGGGTGATAGAGCCAAAGTAATTCACTCAAACCAGGCCAGGCTGCACTTGGCAGCATGAAGGTTGAGGGAACCAAACTAGAGAATTAGGGCTATTCTCCCCAAGTTATTAAGGCCTTGCCACAGTGTGGGTCATGTTTGTCTTATTCACAGTGAAGTCTCCTTTCTTCATTTGAATCCAGAAATGTTGAGCAGCCTTACCAGCACTGACAGGTACATGCTATGCATTACATTAGTGTATTCAATTGTGTATGAAGAGTCGCCCTCCAAAGTATTTTGGGCTTCCACAAGTGCACACTTCTCAGGCCATATGTTAAGAGGACTGGGACATGAAGACAAACGTGTTACCTATTTGTGATTACACTCAGTGCTTGAAAATAGGCATCCAGCCTCTGGAAGGACAATAGCAACTTTGGTCAGGAAGACAATCCAAAAAGCTTATATAATGAAATGGGTCAAATTTCCAGTGGGCCTTAAAACACACTCTACTACAACAGTTTCATTGTCAAGAGCAACCTACAAAGGTATTTTGTGGGAAATCATCTGCAGGGTGGCAATTTAGGAATCAGATGGCACCTTCTTGTCCCATTATCGGGTAAATCTGGCATGTCTGACAATGGTCCATCGAGAGAGTGGTTCTCCAGTCTTCAGTTTTGTGAAACATCTATTAAATATTTTCTTTATCACTCTCCCTTGTTTTCATTATTTTATCCCATGAGTATGATGCCCTGTGTGTGCTAGGAAAGCTGGAAAATGTGTACTTACCTATACATACCTAAAAATGTACCCTTAACTATTTTCCTTTCCTGACACATAAGCATGGCAGTATAGGAGTCCCATCCTTGTTCGGAGCTTGCATTGAAACTATAATACAGGTAAGTGGGGCTTAAACTTATGGAGTAGTCAGTAATGGTCCAGTGTAATATAAGAGGAGATGGAGCTTACCCATGAGTATGCTGCCATGCTTATGTGCCAGGTAAAAACATTACCACTGTTAAACGTCATCCCCATGACAGTAATCAAGAGTAAATCTATGAAAACTGGGTTATGTGTTTCCCACTGAATACTATTGAACAGGAGAAATCAAATCTGCCCATTTTCAGTTCTGGAATAATGATATTATTATCAGAGAGGCTAAGCCTTTTATTAGGAGTGCAAAAAGTGAGCACGTGAGAAGAGAACTGCCATGAATGATTTATTGTGTCATCTTCAACCATGCTTCACCAGCTACTGAGTTACTAGTATTGTAAAAGCAAGCAGCCAGTAAAGCCTGACATGTTTGAACTCCTCTCTTGTGTGCTTGGTCCACAACAGGGACTTACAAGATAATAAATCCAAGATTGCAGCTCTATAGTCCCCATTTCAAAAAAGAAAGTTAGCAATGTCATTTTCAAGATTTCCATCTTTATAGGTTCTCTTTAAGCCCACATGATAGAAATGTCAGAAATCTAAGAACATTGCAGACCTTTAGATGTTCTTAGTTTCTTAGCTGTCAATCTTCACTGGCCTGTAATGAACATGCATCACTGGTTGCATGCCTGTTCCAGGTCAACGATGAGATCATTACTTTCAATCACATTCAGTTATGCTTGCGCAGTTACAGTGTGCACGTAAATTTAAATGGTACAGACCTTATTGTGAATCAATGTTCCTTTTACATTAGTGCTCTGCACCCAGAAGTCTTGATATATCAGTCAACAAATCATGAATAATAGCTCCTATGGGCTGTATTGATTGCACTACAATAAAATGGTTGTAAGGGGCGAATCACACTTTTGCTATATGCTGCATTATAGTAGCGTGAAAGTTAATGCTTAAGAGGGAACTGTGCAAGAAGATGTCTGCTTGGAGGCGGCATGTTTAACTTAAGCTTCTTTCAAGGGTGAGTTGGTTAGAACCTGCTGCTGCCAGGTTTGGCATTCACTGCTTCCAGAATACGGTACCCGTGGATAAAGATCAAGGACCTACAGAGAATGAAAGATCCTTCGTAAATTAAGCACATGTCTATCTACATTAACAGTCGTAGATCAGATTTATGGCTGCTCTTAAAGGGTCAAAGATTTGAATGTTACCAGAGATGGTTAAACACAAACTATTGAGGTTTTTAAATTCTCATTCACTCTGATACCTGCGTAGGTATACATTTCTGCCGTCTTTGTTGGGGGTATTCTGTATCCCTAACCTTCTCTCCAAAGTGTATTTAGCATAAAAATTACAATATTGCTAAATTGACTGGTGCTCAAATTATTTACTCCAGCATGCACAAAGGATTCTAGCATGAGAGTGGATGCAGCCTAGGAGAGTAAGTACTAGAGCATGCTGAGATGTCAACCTCCTATACTACCTTGAGGGTAACTCCTCAACACACTGAGAGGAGTAGTGCTACACATGCATTAGGAGATTGAATGGCATCCCAATGCACTAATGCAATGAAGTTCAGATGTACAGGTTTTGTAGTGCACCACAAGCCATTGCACTGCCATGTGTAGTGTAAGAAAAAAACACTGCCTGTACACTACTATGTCAGTTCTTGAAAATGAATGGGCTACCTTTATACATCGGGTTGATTTACAAAAACTGGAGAGTGCAAAATCTGGTACAGCTCTGCATAGAATCCAATCAGCTTCCAGGTTTTTAGGCAAAGCTTAATTGAACAAGCTGAAGTTAGAAGCTGATTGGCTACCATGCAGAGCTGCACCAGATTTTGCACTCTCTAGTTGTAGTAAGTCAACCCCAATGCTTGTTAATGTGTGACACAACACATTTTAATGCAACATAACGGAACAAAAAGTTGTGCGAGTGCTTGCACATAGAGTTGAGCGAACTTCTAGAAGTCCGGGTTCTGCTGGTTCGCCCGAACTTCGGGACAAAGTCCAGGTTCGGGTCCGGACAGAACCCGAACTTTGTCCCGGACCCCGAACCCCATTGAAATCAATGGGGACCCGGACTTTTAGGCACAAAAATGGCTATAAAATAGTCCTGGAAAGTCCTAGAGGTCTGCAAAAGGAAGGAAATGGGGGTAAGGGTGGGACAAGTGCCCTACAAAGAAATGGGGACAGTGAAATAACTAAAATCATTTTTTTTTAAATAAAAACCTAAAAAAAGCAAAAATGGAGGTGGATGTGGACCATCTTCAAACTGGGTCTGAAAAGTATTAATTAACGGTAGAAGCCATATAACTGTTCTAAAATCATTTTCAAACTGTGTCAAAAAAGTATAAATAAGCCGGGAGAACCAATATCACTGTTCTGCGAACAAATGGAAACTGTGTGTGTCACTTTAAATAAAACCGGGACTAACAGAACTACTCTTCTGCAAACATCTGGAAAGTCTGTGTGTCACTTTAAATGAAACCGTGACTAACTGAACTACTGTTCTGCAAACATCTGGAAAGTCTGTGTGTCACTTTAAATGAAACCGGGACTAACTGAACTACTCTTCTGCAAACATCTGGAAAGTCTGTGCAACACTTTAACAAAAACCGGGGCGGACCCATATCACTGTTCTGCAAACATCTGGAAAGTGTGTGTGAAACTACAGCATAGAGAAGAACAGGTATATGGTTTCGCTCTGCTATAGTTTCACACACACTTTCCAGATGTTTGCAGAACAGTGATATCATATCACTGTTCTGCAAACATCTGGAATGTGTGTGTGAAACTATAGCAGAGTGAAACCATATCCCTGTTCTTCTCTATGCTGTAGTTTCACACACAGCTTACAGATGTTTGCAGAACAGTGATATGGGTTCGCCCCGGTTTTTGTTAAAGTGTTACACAGACTTTCCAAATGTTTGCAGAAGAGTAGTTGAGTTAGGCCCGGTTTCATTTAAAGTGACACACAGACTTTCCAGATGTTTGCAGAACAGTAGTTCTGTTAGTCCCGGTTTCATTTAAAGTGACACACAGACTTTCCAGATGTTTGCAGAAGAGTAGTTCAGTTAGTCCCGGTTTCATTTAAAGTGACACACAGACTTTCCAGATGTTTGCAGAACAGTAGTTGAGTTAGTCCCGGTTTCATTTAAAGTGACACACAGACTTCCCAGATGTTTGCAGAAGAGTAGTTCTGTTAGTCCCGGTTTCAT
This sequence comes from Glandirana rugosa, assembly GCA_018402905.1. NCBI lineage: Eukaryota > Metazoa > Chordata > Amphibia > Anura > Ranidae > Glandirana > Glandirana rugosa. Next base: position 147,580 of record BLSH010526468.1, on the reverse strand, counting down.
TTAAAGTGACACACAGACTTTCCAGATGTTTGCAGAAGAGTATTTCAGTTAGTCCCGGTTTCATTTAACCACTTCAGCCCCGGAAGGATTTCACACTTTAGGACCAGAGCCCTTTTTGCGATTCGGCACTGTGTCGCTTTAACTGAAAATTGCGCGGAAGTGCGACGTTGTATCCAAACAAAATTTGCGTCCTTTTTTTCCCACAAATAGAGCTTTCTTTTAGTGGTATTTGATCACCGCTGCATCATTTCTGATCGCCGCTATAAACAAAAGAAGAGCGAAAATTTTGCAAAAAAAAACCAAATTTCTTACTTTTTGCTAAAATACAAATCCCCAAAAAAATATAAAAAAAACATTTTTTTTCATCGGTTTTGGTCGATTTATATTCTTCCTCATATTTGTGATTAAAAAATCGCAATTGGCGTTTATTGATTGGTTTGCGCAAAAGTGGTCGCGTTTACGGATGATGAGAATTTATTTCTGGGGTTTTTATTATTATTTTTTTTTTTACTAGTAATGGCGGCGATCTGCAATTTTTAGCGGTACTGCAATATTGGGGCAGACATGTCGGAACATGTTGACACTTTTTTGGGACCATTGGCATTAATACAGCGATCAGTGCTATAAAAATGCACTGATTACTGTGTAAATGCCATTGGCAGTGAAGGGGTTAACCTGCAGGGGGCGCTCTAAGGGTTAATTGTGTTCCCTGGGCGTGTTCTTACTGTATGGGGGCTGCCCTAACAGGGGAAGGCAAGAGATCACAGCTTCCATGTAGAGGAAGGCTGTGATCACAGTCCTTCCCCCTCTCACAGAACGGAGGTCCGTGTTTACTTACACGGACCTCTGTTCTTTCACTCCGGGGGGGGCATCGTGGGTGGCCGGCGGAGATTGAATCCGCCGCACCCGCTCCCTGAACCTCCCCGGACACAGTGAGCGCGCGGGCGCGCCTCCGGCGGCGTGCGCGCGCTCACTGTGCGTGATCTGGCAGCCGCCGTTGTATGACGGCGTTTTGCCTTACAGAGCCACTCTGTCGCCGTCAGATGCCAATCGGCGGTCGGCAAGTGGTTAAAGTGACACACAGACTTTCCAGATGTTTGCAGAACAGTAGTTCAGTTAGTCCCGGTTTTATTTAAAGTGACACACACAGTTTCCAGGTGTTTGCAGAACAGTGATATGGGTTCTCCCGGCTTATTTATACTTTTTTGACACAGTTTGAAGATGATTTTAGAACAGTTATATGGCTTCTACCGTTAATTAATACTTTTCAGACCCAGTTTGAAGATGGTCCACATTCACCTCCATTTTTGCTTTTTTTAGGTTTTTATTTTTAAAAAAATGCTTTTAGTTATTTCCCTGTCCCCATTTCTTTGTAGGGCACTTGTCCCACCCTTACCCCCATTTTCCTTCCATTTGCAGACCTCTAGGACTTTCCAGGACTTTTTTACAGTAATTTTCAGAACTTTTGTTAAAATTACCAGAACCTCGGACCCGAACCCGGACTTTTTTTGAAAAGTCCGGGTTTGGGTCTGGGTCCCGGACACCCCAAAGTTCGGTACGGACCCGAACTTTACAGTCCGGGTTCACTCAACTCTACTTGCACATGATGCTGCAATGAGAGAGTTGCTAAAAAGGAGGAGTGAGGGACACAAACTCTTGTCTGAAGTCTCTATAAACCTTTCACTTACAGCATCTTAGTTAATGCCATATTTCAGGCATATTCACTTGTATATTTAGGCATACAGTATAGAGAGAGCAGGTATTATATAAAATACATTATTTTGTGAGACAGGTTGGGGATATTTTGTTATATAATTTAAAATAGGGCAGCCAAATTATATGAAATCAAACATTAGTCACAAAAAGATATCATTTCAAGGGTAATCTCCACAGTGTTGCATGTGATTTTTTACTTGCGGCTTTCAACAAATGGTTAAATCTTTAGAAGCAGGATATTTAAATTGCTCCTGTACCCCAAGCCTTAGATTTGAAAGTTATTGGTTTATATTAAAACATGTTGTACGGCTGCAATATTTTAGCTGTCATTTGTAACTGTCATTGTCCATATGAAGGACATAAGCCAAATATAGCATTACTCATGCACATTACCATCTCAGTGCAGCAACTTGTTACTCTTTATCTTATATAACAGTATACAACTTAAAAAAAACAAGCCCTTATATATCCAATATTGTATTGGCTTCACATTTGTGGTCAGATTATATATCATAAAACAAAGTTCTTTATCTTAGACCAGGTCGATTTTAATTGTAGGTATAAAGCTATATTTGCACTACACACCAGCAGTTCTAGATGTTCATTAGGCTATAAAGGTTTTAAATAATTTTCGATGGCTCTGGTCACTATCTTGTAATCTTGTTTATTTGGAGTGCATTTTTATTTTATGTTTTATTCACCATTTTCCGAATGGTACAATGTCAAATAAAAAAATAAAATAAAAAACTTAAATCTTGATCACATTATAACACTTAACCATTCCTTTTTAAAAGAAATATAACAAACATTTATTGATTAAACATACACTGTTTATCATAGTTACATAGTTAGTCAGGTTGAAAAAAGACACAAATCCATCTAGTTCAACCAATAAAAAAAAAGAAAATATATATATAACCATACAATCCCCTATACACAATCCTTCACCCACAGATGATACAGAGGAAGGCAAAAAACCCCAACAAAGCATGATCCAATTTGCTATAGCGGCGAAAAAATTTCCTTCCTGATCCCGAGAGGCAATCAGATTTTCCCTGGATCAACTTTACCTATAAATGTTAGTACCCAATTATATTATGTACATTAAGGAAAGAATCCAGGCCTCTTTTTAAAACAATCTACTGTGCTGGCTAGAACCACCTCTGGATGGAGTATATTACACATTTTCACAGCTCTAACTGTGAAGAAACCTTTCCGTATTTGGAGATAAAATCTTTTTTCCTCTAGACCTAAAGAGTGCTGCCTTGTCCTCTGTGATGACCTTAAAGTGAATAACTCAACACCAAGATCACTATATGGACCACATATGTATGTGTACATGTTGATCATATCCTCCCTTAACCACTTACCCACCAAGCCTGTTTCTTGAATTCTGTGCTTACCAGTTAAAAACAGTTTTTTTTGCTATAAAATTACTTAGAACCCCCAAACATTATATATTTTTTTTCCTAACACCCTAGAGAATAAAATGGCGGTCATTGAAAAAATGTATGTCACACCGTATTTGTGCAGCGGTCTTACAAGCGTGCTTTTTTTTTAATAAATTCAGTTTTTTTAGTTAAAAAATAAGAAAACAGTAAAGTTAGGCCAATTTTTTTCCATATTGTGAAAGATAATGTTACGTCAAGTAAAATGATACCCAACATGTCATGCTTCAAAATTGCGTCCGCTCACGGAACGGCGATAAACTTTGCAAATTAAAAATCTCCATTGGCGACATTTAAAAAATTCTACAGGTTAGCAGTTTCGAGTTACAGAGGAGTTCTAGAGCTATAATTGTTGCTCTCGCTCTAACAATCGCGGTGATACCTTACATGTGTGGTTTGAACACCGCTTTCATATGTGGGCGGGACTTACGTATGCGTTCGCTTCTGCGTGCAAGCTCGGCGGGACGGAGCGCTTTCATTTTTTTTTTTTTTTAATTATTTATTTTGCTTTTTACTTTTTATTTTTACACTGTTCTTTTAAAAAAAAAATGATCACTTTTATTCCTATTACAAGAAATGTAAACATTCCTTGTAATAGAAAAAAGCATGACAGGTCCTCTTAAATATGAGATCCGGAGTCAAAAAGTCCTCAGATCTCATATTTACACTCAAATGCAAAAAAAAAAAAAAAAATCTGAAAAAAGTGACAGAACAAAAAAAAAAATGGGCCCTTTAAGACCGTTGGGCGGACGTCATTTCTGACGTCATTTCCGCCTGGCCGTGTTATGGAGCCGAGTGAGCGGCTTCAGCCACTCAGTCGGCTCACAGACACTGGGGGGAGAGGATCGGATCATCTCCGGCGCTGCTGGCGGGTCCGGTAAGCGGCGGAGATGACCGGAAAGCGGCGGGAGGGGGGCACCTCTCCCGCCGCTGATAAAAGTGATCTTGCGGCGAATCTGCCGCTAAGACCACTTTTATCTTGCAGGGAATCGCCTGCTGAAAAAAAGGCCAGCTGCAGGCACCATTCAGATATCACCACTCAAACCCAAGGACGTCATATGACGTCCGCCTGTATGGAAGTGGTTAATCTCCTCTTCTCAAGAGAGAATAAATTCAGTTCCTCTAAACTTTCCTCATAGCTAAGCTCCTCCATGCCTCTTATCAGTTTGGCTGCTCTTCTCTGCACTTTCTACAGTTCCCCTATACCCTTTTTGAGAACTGGTGCCCAAAACTGAACTGCATATTCCAGATGAGGTATTACTAATGATTTGTGCATGGGGCAAAATGATGTCTCTGTCTCTCTCTGGAGACCATACCTCTCTTAATACTACTAACACAATAATACTTAAGGACTTTGCTCGCTTTGGAAACTGCATACCATTATCATTCCTCCCAACTTTTGAACTTCAGAATGAGGGACACTTGAAGGAGGAAGTGACCAACTGCATGTTATGTGCACTGGGGCAAAAGAGGGTGTGGTAAAACTCTTAACGGTGGGCAGGGCTTAATGGGCAGGGTTAAACAAAACCTAGGTTTCCTTGTACCTCTAAACTATGCTTTGATTGCTGTGCCACAAGGTAGAGTCTCACGGACACATACAAACCCCAGCACTATCATTTAAAAAGAAAAAGCTTCCATTACAAATGTTTTGCATAAACTATGGAAGTGTGCATTACACAAAGTGTGGAAGGATTCAGTAATGCATTACATACAGAGTACAGGGTTCAGGAGTGTGCTATGTACAGAGTGCAGAGTTCAGGAAAGTGATAGATACAGAGTTTCTTGTTTCTGGAGTTCTTTTTACATAGGGAGCAGGGTTCTGGAGTGCATTATGCACAGAGTGCAGGGTTCAGGAGAATGCTAGATACAGAGTGCAGGGTTCTGGAGTGTGTTATGTACAGAGTTCAAGGTTCTGGAGTGCATTATGCACAAGGTGCAGGGTTCTGGAGTTACGTACAGAGTGCAAGGTTTTGGAGTGTGTTATGTACAGGGAGGAAGGTTCTGGAGTGTGTTATGTACAGGGAGGTAGGTCCTGGAGTATGTTTTATACAGAGTGAAGGGTTCTGGAGTGCATTATGTACAGAGTGTGGGGTTCTGGAGTGCTTTATGCACAGGGTGCAGGGTTCCAGAGTTACGTACAGAGTGCAGGGTTCTGGAGTGTGTTATGTACAGGGTGCAAGGTTCTGGAGTTACGTACAGAGTGTAGGGTTCTGGAGTATATTATGCACGAGGTGCTGTTTTCTGGAGTGTATTATGTACAGAGTGCAGGAGAGTGCTGGGCATAGCGTATGGTCCTGGAGTGTGTTATGTACAGAGTACAGGGTTCAAAAGTGCTAGGTACAAAGTGCAGTCATCCATCCACATCTCACTATTGCCTCTCTCCTCTGCCCTCATCCCCCCTCCCCCCTCTCTAAAGCTTGACCATCTTCCACTTGTTTACCTTGTAAAAGCAGCACCTTTCTGTAGCTGGCTCTTCTATCCAGTGCAGACACAGCTTCCTTTACCCTTTCAGTGCATTGGGTGCACACTAATTTTACAGTCTTAGTTCGCTCAACTCTAGTAGCGAGTCCATGCCCCAATTGAGGGTAAATTGTAAGTAGAATTTGTTGTTATTCAGTTCCTCAATGAATTAATTCAATTTAGAACTGGGACCGCTCCAAAGAATTAGAATGTCATTGATATACCTCTGCCATGTAAAAACATGGTGGAGGTACTGGGACATATGGTCACAGGAAAAAAGCCAGCATTCCCACCCTCCCAGGTACAGGTTAGCGTGTGGTCCCCATCGCCACTCCCTGCACCTGGAGGTAGTGAGACCCATCAAACAAAACCACATTGTGTTTTAAAATGAAAATGAATTGCTCCAGAATGAAAACATTGTATTTCTCATAATGTGTGCTTTTCTAACCAAGAAAACATGAGATCGTCTCAAGGCCCTTGCTGTGATGTATACTTAAATATAATGCTTCTACATTAATTGATGCTAAAATGGTGTCATCTGTAACCTGGATATTATCCAGTATCATTAGCAAGTGTATAGTGTCTTTAAGATATGACGGCAATGCTTCTACGTGCGGCCTGAGGTAGTCATCGATGACCCTGCTGGCATGGTGGGTAAGAGAGCCGACCCCCAAAATGATGGGCCGTCCAGGGTCATCAAAAGACTTGCGATTCTTGGGGAGGTCGTAGAATGCGGGAGTTATGGGATTCAGCACTTTGAGATAATCCTGTGTATTCTTGGAAATTAATTGGTTAGTGTAGGCAAGATCAATGATGCATTCAAATTTGGTACAAAAAGCTGCTACTTCCAAGATGGAAATTTGTTTATACCATGATCTATTTCTTAATATTTTGTAACATATCTGTGTGTAATGGGCATCACTCAAAATGACAATGTTACCCCCCTTGTCTGAGGGTTTTATCACAATTCCCCGATATTTGAAAAGATCGTCTATGGCCATTTTTTCCTGCTTGGAAAGGTTAGAATAGTGTGATTTGGAAGCTAGAGAGTCGATGTCCTGGGTCACCAATTCAAGGAATAGTTGTACTCTGGGGTTGGTGGAGCTTGGAAACTTGGTGGACTTGTTTTTATATTCCTGTCCTCTAAGGATAATTTCTCTCTCCAAGGAAAGGGTAGTGTCATGATTGTCTGCTGACTCCCTCAATAATTTCACAGGGCTGTTCTATACCCCCCTCCTCCTCCAACTGGGTCAGGGCTTTGAGGGCCCTGAACTCTGCCTTAGAGTAAATATACCAACTAGGTTCAGGAGTTTCATTACGTTCCTGAAAAATGGCCTTAAAGTTCAGCTTGCGACAAAAAAGATTTAGGTCTTTGACCAGGTCAAACTTATTGAAATCCACAGAGGGACAAAAGTTAAGGCCAAGTTTCAGGATCGGTAAACTGAATGGAAGTTGGTAAACTAAATGGACGTAAGGTTAATAATTTCAAAATTCTTAGGGGTCTCGGACTCCATCCCCACACATGTAGTGTGTGATGAATCTGTCTTTTAATTCCCACATTTACTATTGTAGTAAACTAATTGTGTTATATTAATGTATACAGTAATCTTGTATTTATATGTTTGTGTACTTTCTTACTTATTTTTAGAGGTAAATGTTACAATTTCACAAACATTGTGTGCAATTTCTGAAGAAGCAGTTGATTCCGTGAAACGCGTTAAAATACAAGGACATGTGACGGACCAGCAGGATTCAACACTTTACAAATCATGGTGTCTCTGCCTTACTAATGGTTTTATGTACTAGACAATTTGTGACTTTATGCATTTCCTCTATACAGTTCCTCTATACATGAGTTTGCGAACCCTTTTAGACTTGTATCAATACATTTTGAATTTTTATTATTATTATGGAGTTACTTGTGTCCTTTTAAGGCATACTCAAAGTCCCACACTTTTTTGATAACTTGTAATGTTCCTACACTTAATCTCACCCTTGCTTCCAAAGCGGAGAAGAGCTAAAGCTGGAGTGGGGCTCTCTTTCACCAGCAGAGAGATAGAATGGGCTCACTGTTGGCAGCAGGCTTAACCCCCAAACCTCGTATCCATGCACCCCTTCAAAATACACCTCCCAGGGGGAGAAGGGACACACAACCCTCAAAAAATTATGGATGCCTTTCATGACTTTTACAGAACATTCTACAAGGAGGAGAGCCCGGTAGATCAAGCACATGTTAACTCCTTTGTGGACTCGCTGACCACCCCCAAATTAGAAGATCAATATAGAACCAGATTAGAAGCCCCAATAACTGCCGAGGAGGTCACTCAGGTTATCAAACATCTGAAATGGGGTTCAGCCCCTGGGCTAGATGGTTTCTCTATCCCTCCATCCTATCTCCATACCTAGCAAACATTTGTAATACTCTGCGTAGGGGTGCAACCCTGGAGCGCTCTTTGAACTCTGCTTATATTACTGTTATCCCAAAACCAAGGAAGAGCCCAAGCGAGTTTAGCAACTATCGCCCCATCTCCCTAATAAATAATGACTTGAAAATTTTGACTAAGATCCTTGCAGACCGAATCTCCTCATTATACAGCTTATATATATAGCTTATACATACAAAAAGACCAGGTGGGATTTATTCCAGGTGGACAAGGCCCGGACCAGATTAGGAGGGCAATAGATGTAATCTCACTGTTGCAGTCGGGGTGGGATGGTGGGCAACACTAAGAAGGCCTTCTTCTATCTATTGACTTACAGAAAGCATTTGACTCTGTCTCCTGGCTGTACCTTTTCTCGATTCTGCAGCAATGGGGATTCGGTCAGCACTTCACTATCATTTTAACCACACTTTATTCGTCCCCTGAAGCTCGGGTGCGACTCCAAGGCCATTACTCTGACCCTTTCCTGATATCCAAAGGCACGAGACAGGGCTGCTCCCTATCACCCCTGACATCCGCAATAGCGATCAAAACTCAAACAATAGCCATCAGGAATCACCCCAATATCCACTGAGTTCAATGTGGCCCCCGGATCCACAAGTGTGCTCTCTTCGTGGACGACCTCCTCCTCTTTATTACTTCACCACTTATTCCCTTCCCAACATCAAACATCTTCTAGTTTAATTCAGCAATATTCCTGGCCTACATGTAAATGCCCAAATACCAAGCCCTTAACATCAATATCCAAGACTCCTTAATTTCCATAATGAAAGACCACTTTCACTTCCCTTGGAGTTACTCCTCCATTCCCTATCTAGGGTTTTTTCTTCCTAAAAGGATAGACAAACTATGTACATCCAACTTTTCTCAGCTTTATAAAAAACTAGAATCAGACCTCAATTGTTGGTCTCTACTTAACCTTTCTTGGCTAGGACAAATTCACTCTATTAAGATGACTCTACTTCTATGTCTCCTTTACCTATTTTGCTCTCTCCCCATACCCATCAATAGGGATCACTAGAGGTTGCTTTCAAGCCAAAATTGTCACATTTGTCTCCGGCGCAAAGGATCAGAGAGTAGCTAAAGGGGTTCTCTTCCGATCCTGAAATAAAGGGGGACTGGGTTTACCTAACCTCCTATGGTACTACCAAGCCACCCAGCTGGCTCAGATCTCCGCCATCTACTTTCGCTCAGCCAAACCTGATTGGGTACATATGGAACACCAGGCAGTACCAAACTATACCCTAGACTACCTCATGTGGTGTCACCCTAAGAAGTGCCCTGTGATCCTAGGTCCAACACTTTCTCACTCGTTTACCTTGTGGGAAGGTCTTAAGAACCTTACAGAGCTAATCTGCCAGATACGTCCACTTGTCCTCCTTTTTTCAGAATCCTCAATTCCTCCCAGGAATGAATAATACATCTTTCCAATGGTGGCTAGACAAGGGGTTGTACAGGATTGGTCACTTCTTTAGCTCCACAGGCCCACTCACCCTTAGCTTTTGCATCAGCAAACACGAAATGCCCTTGACAGAGAAGTTTAGATTCCTCCAAATTTCTCATTTCCTACACTCCTTGTGGGTATCCAAATACTCCACACCCAGCATTGCACCTTATGAACAATGGTGTGGTCAGGCCATGGAGCAAAGAGGAGGGATCTGTGTGATTTATGAGTTCACTATCTAGGGTCAACTTGAAACCTAGCTACATGACAGAATGTAAGAAAGATCTACCCCAGGAGTGGGACCTAGAGGATTGGTATAGCGCGTTCTCATGTGCTTTCCGAGGCATCCTTTCTCTTATAGAGGTGAACCTTAAAGCAGAACTCCAGGATTTTCAAAAAAATCTCCTATTAGTACACCTCCCTACACTAAACACTAAACAATTATTACATTTGTGAAATTCCTTACCATTGAAGAGATATGTCCAATTTCTCTCATTTAAATGATGCACCATGTAGTCTTCAATGTTAAATCTGTTAGAAGAGTGATTGCATCATTTCCTTTTCTTTCTGTTTAGCCTACATGTCCCATCAGCCTTTGCACATTTCAATGAATGTGGGAGGTACACTAGCCTGTACATGTAAATGTGAACAAGCCCCCTTCAACATAAATCAGACCCCTCAATCTGCAGCCAGGCCCACTAACCAGTGACACACAACATGTCTTCTCTCCTCTCAAGCCACAAGGAGATAAACATATTGTTCTTATATGCTTTCTGTAATCATTACTGATCTGTACACACATCCCATAATGATATATTATACACACTGTACACACATCCCATAATAATATATTATACACGCTGTACTCTGCTGTAATTCACTATTAGAAATATTCCTCCTCCTCCTGCAGATTTGAGATAGTTATAACAATCAAACAATGTTGTAAGGTGTATGAGAACATCCCCAGCCGTACCACAGAAAGAAAGAGCCGTGATGTTTTATATCAGCATGTGACAAGTAAATGTCCGCATGAGAAAAACACAAAAAAGTGCAGCGATAACTTACTAATCAATAACACAATAATGGTGGAACCCCCTAATGTATGAAAATCTCAATACGCTTCAATATCACCACAATACCGGGCCTATGTGAGATGTAACATCACATATAATACACATCACACTGAAAATAAGATATAAAAATGAAACTTTGCAGGGATGGTGGAAACCCCTCCTACGTATGTATGGAAGGGTACAGTGCCCATAAGTGCAGTCAAACAGTTCCACTTATCAGTGCCCATCAGTGCAGTCACACAGTTCCACCTATCAGTACGATCACATAGTGCCCACCAGTGCCGCTTATCAGTGCCCATCAGTGTGGTGACACAGTGCCCACCGGTGCTGCTTATCAGTACCCATCCAGGTGGTGACACCGTGCCCACCAGTGCCACTTATCAGTGCCCATCAGTGTAGTGACACCATGCCCCCCCACCAGTGCCTCTTATCAGTGCCCATCAGTGCAGTAACACCATGCTCCTCCACCAGTGCCTTTTATCAGTGCCCATCAGTGCGGTGACACCATGCCCCCACCAGTGCCTCTTATCAGTGCGGTGACGCAATGCCCCCGACCAGTGCCTCTTATCAGTGCCCATCAGTGCGGTGACACCATGCCCCTCCTCCAGTGCCCATCAGTGCGGTAACCCCCCACCTCTGCCTCTTATCAGTGCCCATCAGTGGGGTAACCCCCCACCAGTGCTGCTTATCAGTGCCCATCAGTGTGGTACCCCCCCCCCACCAGTGCCGCTTATCAGTGCCCATCAGTGAGGTAACCCCCCATCAGTGCCGCTTATCAGTGCCCAACAGTGCGGTAACCCCCCACCAGTGCTGCTTATCAGTGCCCATTAGTGCAGTAACCCCCCATCAGTGCCTCTTATCAGTGGACATCAGTGAGGTAACCCCACCAGTGCCGCTTATCAGTGTCTATCAGTGCGGTCACCCCCCACCAGTGCCGCTTATCAGTGCCCATCAGTGTGGTAACCCACCACCAGCGCTGCTCATCAGTGCCCATCAGTGAGGTAACCCCCCACCCTCCGTGTCCACCCCCCAATGGAGTGACTACCCGTGACTACTCGTCGCGACCACCACCCAATGGTGTGACTACCCGTGACTATTCG
>BLSH010526468.1:122589-135135 GCA_018402905.1 Glandirana rugosa | reverse complement strand
AGCTCCGAGATGCCAGAAATACCAGAAAGCTCCTGCTCAGACATGCCTGGTATTTATGGAATTCCTGACATTTCTGAATACCGCTGAACTTCCTGCTCTCACAGCCGCATCTTGGCGCTGCGCTCTGCAGTGTATCAGTGTAATACAGGCAGGGGAAAGCAGAGCAATGCTAACACATTCCAGGCATTCCGGACATAGCAGAGATATCTTCTACCATTGATAAGGGGTGGAGGGAGGGGCGCTGGCAGGGAGGAGGAGGAGAGAGGAGGAAAACCATCTATATGGGCGGCACAGACCGGGGGCTTGGAGACCCCTACCGCCCACTCCAGCAAGTAAGTGCTGCTGCTGCTAGAGGACTACAAGTGGGCGTGTCAGACCGCTGCTAGCTGTACAGGACTGAGAAGCTGCTGCTGTCTTACAAACAGGATGTCACTGGGGAATAATGGTTTTCAGAAACTTCAGCAGGCTACTACAGGGGAACTACAGAGCTCAGAAGAAGGTTGATGGCATAGTTGGTGAAGGTAGGAGATCAGCCGCAAGGACATGGAAAAAATTTTTTCTTGGAGTTCTGCTTTAACCACTTCCTTACTGGGCACTTAAACCCCCCTCCTGCCCAGACCAATTTTTGGCTTTCATCGCTGTCGCAGTTTGAATGACAATTGCGCGGTCGTGCGACGTTGTACCCAAACAAAATTTTTATCATTTTTTTCCCATAAATAGAGCTTTCTTTTGGTGGTATTTGATCACCTCTGCGGTTTTTATTTTTTGCGCTATAAATAAACAAAGAGCGATGATTTTGAAAAAAGAACAATATTTATACTTTTTTGCTATAATAAATATCCAAAAAAATATAAAAAAGAAAATGATTCATCAGTTTTGGCTGATATATCTTATTTAAAAAAAAAATTGCAATCGGCGTATTTTGATTGGTTTGCGCAAAAGTTATCGCGTCTACAAACTATGGGAATTGATTTATGGCGTTTTTACTATTTTTTTTTTTTTACTAGTAATGGCGGCGATCTGCGATTTTTATCGGTACTGCGATATTGCAGCGGACATGTCGGACATTTTTGACACGTTTTTGAGACCAATGACATTTATACAGCGATCAGAAATTGAAATGTCCTCTGATTACTATATAAATGTCATTGGCAGTGAAGGGGTTAACCTGCAGGCGGCAGTGAAGGGGTTAACAATGTTCCCTGGGTATGTTCTAACTGTGGGGGGGGCGGGGCTGATCGGGACATAAAAGATCTAACTGATCCCAGTGACAGGGATCAGTAGATCTGGTATGTCCCATTCACAGAACGGAGAACTGCCGTGTTTACATCGGCGGTTCCCCATTCTGAGGCTGCTACAGGTGATCGGCGGGTCTCGGGCGGACATCGAGTCCGCCCGACCCGCTGGCACACCCACGCAGCGTGTGGCGGCCGCGAGAGCGCGCCGCCGCAGGCTGCAAGTGCGCGCGGGGAGCCCGCGCAAGGCAGAACGTCCTGCGGGCATTTCAGAGCCGCGCTGTAGCCGTCTTTCGGCTATAGCGTGGTCCTGAACTGGTTAAGGTGCTGACACGTTAGTATCTGGTTCCTACAGGCTAGCAAAATACTACCCTTCGGTCTCCCCTCTCTGCTTCAGAGGATGTTCCCACATGGGCTCTATGCTACATATTTGGTAGGATTGCCCTAAAATAAGAGGGTTTTGGAACAAGGTCACAGGTCTCCAGGTCCCCAAGTCCCCTCAAGTAGCTCTATTAAATTTCCCTATAGAAAAGGCCCCCAAGAGTAAGAGATGACTGAACCACTTTATTTTCCTAGGGGCTAAATTGACAATAGCAAGAGCCTGGAAGCGACCCTTCGTCTCCTATGCAAAACAGAAAATATCTTGGATTATGGTCCAGGAGAAGATGGTTAGCATATTATAGGAGACGGTCCGGAGGTTTTAGGCAACACGGGAGCCATGGGATAAATACATGCATATCCCATTGATATCTCAGTAGGATTTAGACTAAACCCATTTGGGCGACCCGATGGAACATCTACACTCTCCTCTCTCTACCCTTTGCTCACTCCTCCTCCCTTTCACCTGCTATCATTCTTCTCTTCTGAAGGTTTAAATGTGTTCAGCTAGGGAATGTGGCGCCTCATTATCAGCAGGTGTGAGATGCACACTGGGAGATTCTCTCTTTTAGGGATAATTTCTCCCCACAAGCCATATGTCAGGGGGCCTCATTCGTGAGTGGTCATATATATGTTTAACACCTCTTATTTCTCCATCCCTGAATGCAGCCCACCCGACATATCCATGTTAAGATTACTACCATTTGGTTCTACTCCCTTTACACATTCAACTGAAGTTTAACAATGAAACATGTGGGGCCTTGAGCCTGTACATTGTCTGTATCAAGATATGGAATCTAGAGAACCCTCAAAACATAATAGGAGTGACTTAGAGGGCGCGCTCCACCAACTCCTGGTTGTGGAGGTGGGGCTAAGTCTACCTTCCCTCGCGCTCTCTGCAATTCCTTTTCTCAATCCCCTAGACCCTATTATAAGGCCTAGGATATACTCACTCGAGAATGATCGATTCCTGGCCTGATATTTAACCTACTGAATATTTACCTTAAATGATTACCCAGCAGGTTGGGGCTTTTTCTCTCTGATAATTTCCAGTTGTCTTTCATCTATGGATGTACATACCTCACCAGTTTATACATCTCTGTAACACAGTCATGGTAAGCCATTTCCCTTTAATGTTGTTAAAACTGTGACTCTTTTTTTGTCCGGATCCTTCCTTAATACAATTGATTGAAAGAAAGAACCCCCCCCCCAAAAAAAACTATGAACAGTAAATATAGAAAAATATATACAATTAAATATAGATCATGTAGCTACACTAGGAATGCTATCTAAGGGAGAATACTTGAATACTCAGATCCTCATAATAATGTTAACCCTGCAACACATAATGTGAAAGCCGAACTCCAGGAATTTAGCCACTTTCCAAATGTGCCAGATTACTATGGGTTAAGTCCATTGAGGTGCATGTCACCCGGAGGCCTTACCTCTTTTACAATTTACAATTTAACTGGGAGCTTGATGCGTAGCTATCACTATACTCCCAGAGCTCCACAGCTAGACCTTCTGGCCTCAGCCCCTGAAGAGTCATATGAAGCTGCTCTGCCCACCCCTCCCCTTCTCCTGCCCAATCATAGAGTGTTCTGTATTATGTGAATCCATTCACAAAATATAAAGCCTTTTGTAAATGGACAGTGGAGGGGCTGGCAGTGTTGCTGTTATGTTGAAAAGCAGCATCACTTCTATCAGAGCACCGGGAGTATAGCGATAGCTTTTCTAATGGCACTCTGTAAAACTGTCAGTTGTAAATAAAAAAAGATAAGCCCATGAGGTAGCAAGCTCCTCATTAGACTTAACCCATAGTAAGCTGGCACATTGTACAAGTTGTAGAAAGTTGCTGTATTTCTGGAGTTCAGGTTTAAGGATTCAGATATCAAGACTACGAGACAAGAGGGACTTGGGGGTAATGGAAAAATGAATGTCACATGTAACATCAAATAAAATATCATTGTAAGCTCATCTGTGAGGAAAATCCACATAAAAACTTTAGGAAATCACTTACTATTCAACCAAGGGCCCCTAAAGGAGAACCCTCTTTAAAAGGGTGTGCTTTGCTTTTTACTAATGGTCTATGATCTCTAAATTTATATAGAAGAGTCTTCTGCA
This sequence comes from Glandirana rugosa, assembly GCA_018402905.1. Classification (NCBI taxonomy): domain Eukaryota; kingdom Metazoa; phylum Chordata; class Amphibia; order Anura; family Ranidae; genus Glandirana; species Glandirana rugosa. The sequence continues at coordinate 131,398 of BLSH010526468.1, read as the reverse complement.
CAGTAGAATTTAGAATATTTTGAGTTTGATAAGTGAGATTTTTCTAAACTGCCTTAATTTCTCATCACTTTTTGGCCATTGTGCAAACTGAACAAAAACATAATAATAGCTCAATAACAAGTGTCCTCAACTGCTAGAGCCCATTGTCACCAGGTATGCTGGTGTACATTGATCATTGAATGCCAGCACATATACTGTACATTGAAAAAGCTATTTATTTCAATAGGAGCAATCACACCAGTGTATTGGGCTGATGTGTAGAGTTGAGCGAACCCGAACTGTAAAGTTCGGGTCCGTACCAAACTTTGGGGTGTCCGTGACCCGGACCCGAACATTTGAAAAAAAAGTTTGGGTTCAGGTTCTGGGTTTGGGTATTTGATCATGCATGTTGAATAGCTGCAGGGCATGGCTGTGATAGGCCAGTGCATCATGTGACCCAGCTTCTTTATAAGCTGGAGTCACTTAGTGCTGCATGTCACATGCTCTCTGGCTAGTGTAGGGAGAGGATGCTGCCGGCGTTGTGAGGGACAGATTGCAGATATAATAACATCTCATCCTGCATTACAGAACAATCGGATTGTGGACTAGGTAGAGATTACTACTACTACTGCTTTTAGGGACAGATTGCAGATCTAATAACATCTCATCCTGCATTACAGAACGATCTGACTGAACTAGGTAGAGTCTACTGCTTAGAGGGTCAGGTTCCTGCTGTTGCTGTAAGGGACAAATTATTGTTCTAAAATCATCTTCTAGTTCTATAGAGTCATGTTCCTGCTGTTGCTGTAAGGGACAGATTATTGTTCTAAAATCATCTTCTAGTTCTATAGGGTCAGGTTCCTGCTGTTGCTGTAAGGGACAGATTATTGTTCTAAAATCATTTTACTTCCTTTTGCAGCCCTCTAGCACTTTCCAGGACTTTTTTAGTCATTTTTGTGCCGAAAAATTAGTGTCCACATTGACTTCAATGGGGTTCGGGGTCAAATTCGGGTCAAGTTCGGTACCGAACCCGAACTTTTTCACGAAGTTCGGCCGAACCCACCGAACCCGAACATCCAGGTGTTCACTCAACTCTACTGATGTGTACTGCCTGTACTGAAAAAAAAGTAGAACAGTTTACTGTTATCCGTGGCTCTATTAGAGAAATATATCCTCACTTCTTGTCCTGCTGATAACCCCTTCATACTGGTGGCACGCATATATGCGGCCTCTCAGTGGGTGGGCCTTAACACCAAGCGGCCTCACATATGCTAAACAGAATGTAAACAGAACTGTGCCAAAAGCGCATGCCCTGTGTGCTTCCGGCACAGTTACAGGTGGTTAATGGAAAGCTCCTGATCTCTACTTGTGATCAGGAGCTTTCCGATCATGTGACCGATGTGACAGTCAATCATGGTGGTCACATGATCAAAAACCCTGCACTGCCTTCCAGCATCAGAAACCTCTTAAACGGCTAGGAGGGGCAGGCATTAAGAGGTTAAACAGGACTTCCGGTTCCGGCGCCGTATGGAGAGGAGGTAGGAGACATCAGCTCCGCTCCCCTGTCCGAATCTCGGCTTTCAAAAGCGGCGATTCCTGGTGGAACACCCCGACCTGACCTTCCCCCAGCTCCAGGGACCTGTATGGACCGTTTTGTGGAGCGTTCCGGACACTGAACGCTCACAGCCCAGCCATCTCCAGGGGGAGAGAAGACGCGTGCTGCAGCCAATATGGCCGTCGCTACACAGCCACAGCCTCAGACACAGCCACAGGTAACAACCTACGCGGCCAAACTGGCAGCCCCTGCACCCGCCCAGCCTCAGCACAATGAGAATCAAGCTGTCCTGTCACCCCAGCAGCAATCAGGCGCCCTAGTAGCAGAACCCTCATCCCCATCAGACATTGCACAAGCAGTAGTGGTGCTAATGAGACCTATCATCTCAGAAGCGGTGGAATCCGCGGTGCAAAAGGGGCTAGAACATCTGCATAGAGAGATGCAAGCGCAGGCAGCCAGATTGGAGCACACTGAGGATAGACTGTCCAATGTTGAAGACGATACAACTGCATTAATCGCATCGGTCGCAAAACTCACCACAGCTCAGAAAGAGCTTCAAGATAAAGTGATTAATTTGGAGAATAGGGCCAGGAGGAACAACCTCCGTATCATAGGCCTTCCAGAAACATACTCTCTGCATACACTCACTAAAATATGTGCAGTGGTCATACCTGAACTACTAAGGCTCCGCGCTCCATGCACGGTGGAAAGAGCGCACAGACTGGGACAACCCTCGGACACACGCTCCAAGCCTAGAGCGGTTATCGCAAAATACCTGAATTATGCAGACAAGCAGGCCATTCTACAAACCTTCAGAAAATCCCGCTCGCTGACATTTGAAGGCCACAATCTCCTAATTTTTGCGTACTCCATAGAGGTAATGCAAAAAAGAAAGGCCTTCTCCACTATATGCTCTACTCTCCATGACCTAAACATCAGGTTCAGCCTGGCCTACCCAGCTATACTACACTTCCAGAACTTAATTCAACACCCCGCTGGAAGACGAGGCCTACATCAACAACTCGTTGCAGCCAGACATGGACCAGACTCCACAAGCGGAGGCCACTACCCAGAGCTCACCCAGGAAGTCGTCCCTCTTGGCCAACAAAACTGGAAGCCCAACCAAGCCTCCTTACAAGAGAGTCCGCTTTGGTCCGTTAGAACCTCCACCGACGCAATCATAAACGGGAGAACTTCCAAGCCTACAATACAGGACCGCAGCACGATACCTCCAATACCTACACCCTTCTAAACAACTCATTTCGCCCAATTGACCACCCTCCTCAATACCCAGACCATGGTGGAATGATCAGCAAACTGTAAGTGCTCTTCCAAGGCCACCCACAAGGGGCCCTCAAATTATGCAAGTCCTCCAGCTGAAGTACAGTTTGTGGTAGGCTATGAAGCTATGGTAGTCTGTTTAAAGTTATTTCATGTTGTCTATTCCTCTTGTTATTGTACTATGCCATATGCCCCCAAGGGGCTATTGCTGGGCTTTAGGACTCTCTTCCCGCGTCCCCCTGACCCGGGAAGGGGGTCGACTCCACCCGGCCTCTTCTCTTTTCTCTGGCGAGCTCAAAAAGTCCCGCAAACCCCCCTTCTGGGTCCCTCTAACTTCTGAGATGGACCCCTTGATAATTGGTCAACTATCTCCCCTTCCTACATCCCCACCCTATTCATCTTTGCCTACGTCATTCTCCCCCACCCTATAACTTTCATTTCTAACCTTTCCCAATTCTTCCCCCCTCCCCCCTTCTCTCTGATTCCTGCCCCTATATCTGTCCCCAATCCACTGGGATTTAGCCCTCAACCGTAATTACTTTACACATTGAACAGGGGCGGATACCGAAAGTTTGTTCACACACCCCCCCTATGCAGAAAAAAGAGAAGACCTTAAGGCCCGTTTTCAAGGGTACACTCTTCCGATGTTATCAAAGTTTCAAGATGCACCGTATGTTTATGGAAAATATATGTTTTGCACTGTGTCCACTCCCCAGCTTAGGGGGAAAAAAATTACAGCTGACTCGCTCTGGGCCTTCCCACAAATTTATTCCCCTATATAATACAGCATGGATCCACCCAAGCTTGGGAGTAACCTAAATATAATATCATGGAATGTCAAGGGACTGCGTTCGCCACAAAAGCGCATGCAAATCCTTAGACACTTGAAAAGGCTTAGGGCAGACGTTGCTCTGCTACAGGAGACGCACCTAGGGGGAGAGGACCTTACAAGACTCCGTAAGATGTGGGTAGGCGAAGTGGTAGGCTCCCCGGCACAAAAGAAGAAGGCTGGGGTGGCTATCCTTCTCAACAAGAAACTCCCCTATTCAATACGCAATACAGTTATAGACACTGCAGGCCGTAGAGTCACTCTCAGCTTAACTATAGCTGGAAGAGACCTCGCCATATCGAATATATATGCAGATAACTCCCCATCACAAACCTATTATCAAAATTTGACTACTTGGGCCCTACAGATCACAGAACCTCTCCATATTCTGTCAGGTGACTTCAATTCGAACATGCACCCACTGGACGATCGCTCAACACAACACCCTCCTCGCCCTATTAAACCACATACCCAAACGACGATGCTGGCAGAGGTGGTAGACGCACTCAATTTGACCGATATCTGGCGAATGCTTCATCCAACAGACAGGGAATACACCTTCTACTCTCATCCCCACAAATCATTTTCCCGTATTGACTATTTTTTCGCCTCCCCTGCTCTTCTCCCCAAAATAACGTCCGCGACAATAGAAGACATGGCAATCTCAGACCATGTCCCTGTGACAATCAAACTATCCAATCTCACCTACAAAGCACCAGGAGCACCTTGGAGGTTCCCCTCATACTTATCCCAAAATGAAGAACTGAAAAATTCCCTTCAGCAAGCCTGGTCTGAATACCAAGCAAACAACATTGAGAGCTATCACTCACCCAACCTCTACTGGGAGGCCGGTAAAGCCTTCCTTAGGGGACATATTATCTCCTTCGCAAACAAATTTAGAAAACAAACCCTGACCAATATGCAGAAGGCCAGTAACACCCTTAAAGAAGCCCATAGGCAATTAATCCATTCACGCACTCCTGAAAACATTCGTGCCTGGCAACACGCTAAACAGGTGTTTGACCAATGGTCGGCCAACCAAGAAGATATCCACCAGTTTCACACCAAATTGCTTTTTCACAAACATGGCAACAAAGCCGGAAAACTACTGGCACGGATGGTCTCAGGAGGATTCACCCCTACCCACATCTCCTCCCTGAGGGACTCCTTGGGTAATATTGTTTCTGACCCTTCGCACATAGAAAAAATTCTTACTACCTTTTACAGAGATCTATATGCGAAAGATCACATCGACACTAACATTGCAACAAATATATTAACAACTGCAAATGTCCCTAAAATCACTATGACCCAACTCGAGAGCCTAAATGCCCCCATCACCCTTCCTGAAATTCTAAACACCATCAAGTCGATGGCAAACTGCAAATCCCCAGGTCCTGATGGACTATCCTCAGAATTCTATAAAATGACTTCAGAGTTTATTCCGGAGACGTTACACCACGTCTTCACATCAATATGGGACGGGGGACCATACCTCCCCACGGGGCGCCAAGCGTACATCAAACTCCTCCCTAAAAACAATAAAGATCCCCTTTCACCGGGCTCATACAGGCCGATCTCATTAGTTAACGTGGATGCCAAAATCTTATCGAAAATCGTAGCATCGCGTCTAGCCACACTACTCCCTTCCATTATCCACTCTGCACAATCGGGTTTCGTTCAGGGAACATCTGCCGCCCTGAACATCAGAAAAGTGCTTCTTATTCTCGAACAGGCTAAGAAGCATCCCGACAGGGACGCAGCTATAATAGCACTAGATGCCGAAAAGGCTTTTGACAATATTAGTTTTGATTGGCTCTTCAAAGTACTACCCTCCTTTGGACTCACAGGCCCCTTTCTTACTTTCATACAGGAAATGTACGCTAAACCAACAGCCAGATTGGTCACCCCAAGCTTCACATCCCTGGAGTTCCCCTTGGCAAAAGGGACTCGCCAGGGATGCCCCCTCTCGCCACTACTCTTTAATTTAGCGATTGAACCCCTCTCACGCATACTCAACTCTCCCGATGGGATCAGCGGGATTCCCATAGGGGAGAAGATCTGTTGCTCGGCACTTTTTGCCGACGATATCGTCTTGTTCTCCGCAGACCCACCAAAAGACTTCGCCTTCTTAACCCACACTCTCCAAACATTCAAGGCATGCACAGGCATGAAAATAAATTTCGATAAGAGTGAAGTGCTCCCTCTCAACCAGCGTAGGGTGGAGTCTTGGAGGTCCTCTTCCCCCTTTTCGGTGGCAAAGGGACATATTAAGTATTTGGCCATCCTCATAGGCCGGGAACCGTCCTCCCTCTACCCTTTGAACTATCCACAACTGATAACAAAAATTATAAGAGATTTGCAGGCTTGGCGGTCCCTCCCTCTCTCGCTCTTCGGGAGATGCCATTTGATCAAAATGGTTCCATTCGCAAAACTGCTATACCCCCTTCAAACGCTACCTATTCTCCTCAAACATAAAGATGTACATAAACTACAGACAGCCTTTTCTTCATTCATCTGGAATGGAAAAAGGCCCAGAATCGCTTTACAAAAACTACACCTCCCGAGGAGTGAGGGAGGGACGGGCCTGCCCAATCTGAGAGCATATAATCTAGCATGCCTAATGAGAAATGGACTTGACTGGATAGCAGGCAAATCTAACTACTCAAATACTGCCTTGGAGGAGGAAATAGCCTCCCCCTACAACCTACCGGCTATTTTACATGCCAAAATATCTTCTCTCCCGACACAAATAAGGAACAATCTGGTTCTAAAGGACACCATACTAGCATGGAGGGAAACAAGGAAACTTCTTCGACTTCCCTCCTCGCTCTCGTCTTTTCTCCCGATCCTTGGGAACCCCATGTTCCCCCCGTCAACACAATCTCCAGCGTTTAAAATCTGGGCCGCAAAAGGTCTGACAAGAGTGGCACAACTATTCAACCATGACCTCAATTCACTCAAGACATTTTCAGACCTCAGAGAAGAGTACTCCCTACCATCATCGCATGATTTCCATTACTTACAAATTAAGTCTTACCTGCAGTCATGCAAAGGAACTCACCACTCCCCCTGCGTCCCCTCCTTCCTAGACTCTCTACTTCAGAGTGGCAAATATTCTATTTCCAGCATTTATGGTCAGCTAACTCTACTCCAAATATCTAAACAATCTACGCACCAATTCCACCCCTGGAGCGCAGTTCTGAACTCTGATCAAGCACCGGAGCAGATCCTCTTGGGCTACAAGAAAATTTGCTCCCTGATTAAAGCGTAAACATGGAGACAAACACAATTCAAACTGGCTCACAGGGCATACCTCCCCATGATTTTCACCCAGGATGTTCCACGCCATGGTATCTGTCCTTGGTGCTCTACCCACAGGCCAACACTTTATCACAGACTTTGGCAGTGCCCCTGCATTTCTCACTATTGGGACAAGATCTTAACATACATCGAGAAAGTCAGCGGATCTACTACACCAAAAGACCCCCTCCTCTGTCTATTCAGCGGAAACCCCTCAACGCCACAATTGAACCCCGCCACAAATACCACTCCCAACTGGATACACCTATGCCTCCTGGCGGCGAGAAGGACCATCATGCAATCGTGGATTCACCCAGCACCACCTACTCTGAGCCAAGTAAAACAAGCACTCCTCTCCCTTCTTTATCTCGAAAAACAGGACACCATTAACATGAAATACCTACGAACCAAAAGTTTTTTTTCGAGATGGAAAAAATTCATAGAATACTCTTTCAGTCCAATAGAGATAAATAATTTCATGGACTCATTTAAACTCACAGAGTGGTACCTACAGGCAGACCTAACCAACTCATTAGGCAAGCTCAAAATTCGGGACAATCCCCAGTAATCCATCAGACAACAAGTGTCCTAGTATCCCCCCCCCTTGACCTTCCATAAGAGGCTAAATTGTTTTTCTCTTTTTAGCTTGTACTCTGTGTTATTCCTACTTTGGGGATAGGCCCCCCTCTAAAACCCTTCTTTCAATAGCACCCCCCCCCCATCTCACGCTGAAAGTTTTGGACACAGTGCAACAAAACAAAAAAAAAAAAAACAAAACAATTCAAGACAAACCATGTGTTATTTTAAGTGTTAACTTAGTCGTTATAAGCGATCTTTGTCTCTCATCATCGGTTGTGCCTTAGCACTTTCTAATATATGTTCAATTTTGTCTATGTTTAAAGCCAAAACCTATGTAATGTACTTTATACTTCACAACTTGATCCTTAAGAGGATATTTTTGTATTGACTGAAAACCCTAATAAAATATGTTAAAAAAAAAAAAGAGGTTAAACAGAATGGAAGAGAGGGAACATTTCAAACAAGGACACAGACAGAAATTAAAAACCAACAGGAGTCCTAGCCTTTTCCTATTTTACAAAAGAAAAGCATTTTTATGTCCATCTGTGTTTCTGTTGGAAAGCTCCCCTAAATTTTGGTCAGGAAAAACAGTGTCAGCAGGACAGGAAGTGAGAGAAAATCTCTCTAGTGGAGCCCAGAATAGCACAAAACAATTGACAGGAGTTCTATGAAAAAGTTTTATTTGAACATACACTTTAAAATGTATTTTACTCCAACATTTCATATTTCTGATATGTGTCTGTTGTACCATGTACTTTTGTATCCTGTTTGGAGTTGAGCGAACACCTGGAAGTTCGGGTTCGGAGGGTCCGAATGAACTTTGGGAAAAAGTCCGGGTTTGGCACCGAACGTTGCCCGAACTTTATCCCGGACCCCGAACCTTATTGATATCAATGGGGACCCGAACTTTTAGTCACAAAAATGGCTGTAACAAAGTCCTGGCAAGTGCTAGAGGGCTGCAAAGGGAAGTAAAATGGGGGTAAGAGTAGGGCAAGTGCCCTAGAATGGGGGTAAAATGAAGGGAAACGTCGGGAGATCGTGAACGGTCCTGAAACAATGTCGGTAAAAACACTGATTTTCAAGCCCAGGGGTAACTATAGTTATTCCAAGCCCCAGGCCCTATTTCAAGCCCGTTGCAAGCCACGGTTTGGGCCTGAAAAAGGGTTTCAAGTAAGCCTGGGAGGCTTGGGCTTGAAGGTCCACAAGCGAGTTGAGGTTTGTCCTATGTTTTCATGTACCATGTTGTCTGTGTATAGTCTTTATACTTTACAACCTCATTTTAT
>BLSH010526468.1:112123-122579 GCA_018402905.1 Glandirana rugosa | reverse complement strand
AGACCCAGAAGTTGAATGGGGCAGACCATCAGTCAGTACGTGTAGGCGTGTGCACACATACTCTTGCACCATGTTGCTGAAATGCTGCCTCCTGCTAAGACGTTGACTATTGGCTGGTGGTGCTGTTTGTTGTGGCGGGCTGCTGACAAAGCTTTGCCACATTTCGGTTATGCTAACCCTGCCTCATGAGGTGCTGGCTGTGGCACAGCTGCGTTGGTGGCCTCTTCCTCCTCCTCTGCCTTCGCCTTGTGCTTCCACTGAGTCCCCGGTGTCATTTGGGAATGCCCTCAGCAGCGCCTCTACCAGTGTGCGCTTGTAGTCGTGCATCTTCCTCTCACGCTCCAGTGAGGGAATTAAGGACGGCACGTTGTCCTTGTAACAGGGATCCAGCAGGGTGGCCACCCAGTAATCAGAAGAAGTTGCAATGTGGGCAACTCGGCTGTCATTGCACAGGCACTGCAGCATGTAGTCGGCCATGTGTGCCAGGCTGCCCAGAGGCAAAGACAAGCTGTCCTCTGTGGGAGGTATATCCTCTGTGTCCTCTGTATCCCCCCAGCCATGCTCCAGTGATGCCCACGAGCTGCGTTGGGTGACACCCTGCTGCGATTCCTCCTCCTCCTCCTCCTCCTCCTCATCTTCCTCATCCTCCTCATCGTCCGGAACTGTGCCCTGGCTTGAATATTTTTGACCTGGCCTATGCCGGTGCAGGAACCCACCCTCCGAGCCACTTGCGCATAACTGGCCTGATAACCGTGGAAATGACCCCTGTTCCTCCTCCTCATCCTCCTGTGCCACATCCTCTTCCATCATGGCCTGAAGTGTTTTTTCAAGGAGACATAGTAGTGGGATAGTAACGTTGAGAACAGCGTCATCAGCACTGGCCATGTTGGTTGAGTACTCAAAACACCGGAATACGCTACACAGGTCTCGCATGGAGGCCCACTCGTTGGTGGTGAAGTGTTGCTGTTCCGCAGAGCGACTGACCCGTGCGTGCTGCAGCTGAAACTCCATTATTGTCTGCTGCTGCTCGCACAGTCTCTCCAGCATGTGCAAGGTGGAGTTCGCACATCGCATATGAGGCGGTGAGCGGGAAGGCTGAAGTTCCTCTGCAGCGCAGACAGGCGAGCAGCAGCAGGGTGAGAACGCCGAAAGTGCGCACAGACGGCCCGCACTTTATGCAGCATCTCTGACATATCCGGGTAGTTTTTTAGAAAATTCTGTACCACCAAATTCAGCACATGCGCCAGGCAAGGGATGTGCGTCAAACCGGCCCGCTACGAGATTTCGGCCATTGTCGCACACCACCAGGCCGGGCTTGAAACTCTGTGGCAACAACCACTCATTGGTCTGTCGTTCAATGCCTGTCCACAGCTCCTGCGCAATGTGGAGTTTATCCCCCAAACATATCAGTTTTAAAACAGCCTGCTGTCGTTTCCCCCTGGATGTGCTGATGTTGGTGGTGAAGGTGTTACGCTGAGCGGATGAGTAGGTGGTCGAGGAAGCGCAGTAGGAGGAGGAGGCAACAGGAGGCAAAGAGAAATGCTCTGCAATCCTCGGTGGTGGAAGGACATGCGCCAAATGGCTAGCTGGCTCAGGCCCACCCGCCACTACATTTGCCCAGTGTGCAGTTAGCGAGATATAGCGTCCCTGCCCGTGCTTACTGGTCCATGTATCAGTGGTTATGTGGACCTTGCCACAGATGGCGTTGCGCAGTGCACACTTGATCTTGTCCCCGACTTGTTTGTGCAGGGAAAGGATGGCTCGCCTGGAAAAGTAGTGGCGGCTGGGAACCCCATACTGTGGGACAGCCACCGCCATCAGGTTTTTGAAACTGTCCGTGTCCACCAGACGGAATGACAGCATTTCAAAGGCCAGGAATTTTGAAATGCTAGCATTCAGGACCAGGGATCGCGGGTGGGTAGGGGGGTACTTCCTCTTTCTCTCCAGTGTTTGGGAGATGGACAGCTGTAAGCTTCCATGGGACCATGTGGAAATGCTTGGGGATGGTGGCGGACATGGTGGCGTTGCTGTCATATCGCCTGTTTGCTGGGTGGCAGGTGACACTGTCACTGTAGAGGTGGAGGAAGAGGCCGAGGCAGCAGCAGAAGAGGAAGAAAGAGGAGGCCGAGACCTTTCTTGGATTTTGAGGTAATTATTCCAATTCAGCTTGTGCCTTGAATTTAGATGCCTGGTCATGGGGGTTGTGCTCAGGTTGAGAACATTTATGCCCCGCCTCAGGCTATCATTGCACAGCTTGCAAACCACTCATGTCTTGTCGTCAGCACATTGTCTGAAGAACTGCCACGTGGGGGAATGCCTTTGAGCTGTCTTTGGTGTGCTAGGTCCCTGGGTGCGGTGGGTAGTAGCAGGCCTACTGTCTAGGGGACGCTCACTCTGCTTTTGCAACCTGCTTCCTCTTTTGCTGTGCTGGTGCCTCTGTGCGACCACCACCTCTTCCTCCAAACTGCACACGTCACTCGCATGACCCTCATTCCATGTGGGGTCTAGGACCTCATCATCCTCCTCCACATCATCTTCCACCCACCCTTCACCACTGCCCTCCTTGTCAGTCTGCACACTGAGGCAAGCTGCAGCAGTTGGCACCTGTGTTTCGTCATCATCAGAGATGTGCTGCGCTGGTGTTTCCATGTCCTCATCCTGCAACAGAGGTGGTTGGGCATCGGTGCACTCAATGTCTTCCATTTCTGGGGCAGCGCTATATGGATGGCCCACGGAAAGCACACCAGGAGAGTCATCAAAAAAGCATAAGAGTCTCTTGCATGACTTGGAGCTCAGACTGCTTGGCTAATTTACAAGGGGCGGAGGGGAAAGACAGATGGCCATGGGGTTCAGGTGCCAACTCTGAGCTTTCATCAAGGGACCGGGAGGGAGACAATGTGAAGGAACTGGAGGCATTGTCAGCCACCCAATCTACTATCGCCTGTACTTGTTCTGGCCTCACCAATCGCTGAGGGGCATTCGGCCCTACCATATACCGATGAAGGTTCTGTTGGCTACCTGAGGAAGGTGTTTCTCTTGTGTGTGTAGCTGGCACACCTCGACCACGTCCTCTCCTTCCAACAAGAGGTTCACCAACACCACCAACACCAGCAGCACCAGCATCACCAGCAGCACCATGACCACGTCCCTTATTTGCTCTCCTCATTGTGCCCGCAAATGTACTATGTAGCCCTATGTAAGTATTTATTAATATCAATTAATACCTTTTTTTTTTTTGAAAACACCAACGTAGCCGGACTTTTTATATTGGTGCAAGAAATGCACTGCTCACACCAACAGCTGGAAGCTCTCCCTTTAGAACTAGATGATTTTTGAACAATAATGTGTCACTTACAGCAACAGCTAGAACCTTTCCCTTTAGAACTAGGAGATGATATTTGAACAATAATGTGTCACTTACAGGAACAGCTGGAAGCTATCCCTTTAGAACTAGGAGATGATTTTTGAACGATAAATAATCTGTCACTTACAGCAACAGCTGGAACCTGGCCCTATAGGAGTAGGCAATGATTTTTGAACAATAATCTGTCCCTCTAAGCAGAAGCCTCTACCTAGTGCAGTCAGATCGTTGTGTAATGCAGGGTTTGATCTGCAATCTGTCACTCAAAGCAGCAGTATGTGAAATCTCAAATTACTCCCACAATCTGATCGTTGTGTACGATCCCACAATTTGATCATTTTGTACGATCGTAACGATCGTTGTGTTAGGCAGGGTTTGATCTGCAATCTGTCACTCAAAGCAGCAGTATGTGAAATCTCAAATTACTCCCACAATATGATCATTGTGTACGATCGTAGCGATCGTTGTGTTATGCAGAGTTTGATCTGCAATCTGTCACTCAAAGCAGCAGTATGTAAAATCTCAAATTTCTGCAATCTGTCTCTCAGAGCAACAGTAGTAGTAATCTCAAGATGCAGGATCAGATGTTAAAATGTCTGCAATCTGTCCCTCACAAAAACGCTGGCAGCTTCCTCTCCATATACTATTCAGAGTCTCAGAGAGCATGTGACTGCAGCATCAAGTGACTCCAGCTTATATAATGGCTGGGTCACATGATGCACTGGCGAATCACAGCCATGCCATTAGTAGGCATGGCTGTGATGGCTTCTAAGGGCAAACCAGTGAAACACTTGTTGATTGGCTGCCCTGTAGCTATTCAACATGCGTGATCAACTACTAGAACCCAGAACCCGAACTTGAACGTTTTTTGAAATGTCCGTGTTCGGGTCCGAGTCCCGGACACCCCAAAGTTCGGTACGGACCCGAACGTTACATTCCGGGTTCGCTCAACACTAATCCTGTTCTCTATGCATTGCTTCCTTGTGTGAAATACTTGGTGATCCTGCCAGTCCCCCCGCATTCCTATTTCAGCCTGACCATGCCAGGTATGGTAGCACATGGTCAGTTTTCTGTTTATGCAGGGAGCCTCCAATCCTCCACTTGCCAAGACATGTGCTGACATGCCCACCTGCACAGCTAATCACTGGGAAGATCAGTGTACTGCTGTTTTTCAGAGGGCATGTGATCACTTATAGAATAAGAAAAATAGGGCATACATACATATATATACAGTACACACGTTTTGTGCTTCATTTATATTTTTAACTGGGTCGGTTGCTTTACAAGGTAAAAACTTCACATATACTTTAGGTTTTGAAATGTTATTTCCAGAATACTTTTTAACATGCATTTAAAGCTGACTAATATCACAAACAATATTTTTAAAACAAATGTAATAATGTTGTACCATCTACTCACATCTTGGTAGTGTTAGCACAAAATATTGAATTATAATTTTGGCTGGATTTGGATAGATGTATTGTTGTTTGCTGAGCCCTCTGTGACAGCTATCAACTAGCGTAGATGTACATGTTCCATAGCATGTACTGTACATCTAGGCTACACATATTAGTGTTGCTTTATTTTGAAATATATTATCCATCAAAATTTGCCATTCATTCTGGTGCTAGGTATAATGGCCCGTACACACGATCTGAAAATTGTGCGAAAAATCTCGCTTTCGAAACAATCGTACGATAATCTGATCGTTAGTACAAAGCTTTCGATAGCCGATCACGACAGTTCATCCAATAATATCCAATGGCGCAAATACACATCGAACTAAAATCTTCTGATTAGTATGATGTTTAACACTGCTACCATAATTCAATATTGTGGGCTCTTTTTTTGGCTTTTTTGCTTTTTTGACTTAACTGGGATACAATTATACTAATTGCTTAATTGTGTCCCAAATGGGACGATGGACAAAAACCAAGGAGAGGCTCGAATTTCACACACTTAAGGCAAATGTTTTCTACCTTTAGATAGAACAAGTAAGAGGTTGGAACCTCTGTCAGGTTTTTTTGTTAGTGTCCGTTTCTTCACTCTCATCTGAGAAGGTAAGTGACAGGGGATGCAACATTTTACAGTTGCCACCAGAACTGGAGTAAAGTAAACAACAGAAACATTTTTTTCAGGGACACTTGACAAAGCAGGAATGTTTCCTAATTTTGATGAGATTTCCACTTACTTCCTGTCTTGACCCTGGGAAAAAAAAGTGGCAGAGGCAGAGGTACTAGACCTTCTCTATTCTACCCAAAATATTTTTAAAAAGTAGTGTGGTCTAATATTATTTTTGAAATATGCTAAGGGCCCATTAAAACAGGGGTGACTTGCGCTCTGACTGGAGTCGCTTTAAGTCACCCCAAGTCGCTAGACATGTCAAATCCCATTCAAATGAATGGGAGCCGTCTTAATGCATGCTACTGAGTCACTCCGACTTCAAAAAAAGGTTCCTGCATGATTTCAAGGTGACTTCTATCCAACTTGTGCCCATAGAAGTCAATGGAAGTCGCCTCCAAGTCGGATCTCTATCTTAATGCAAGCAACTTTACAGTAAAAAGAATAGAATTTTACTTGGGGCAAGCCCCATCCCTCCTTCTCTGATTGGCCACAGGCAAAGTCGCCTGGCATAAGTTGTGTTTTAAGATGCCTGAAGTCGTGCCAAAGTCGCAACGAAAGTCGCGCCGAATTCGGATCGCCCATGTGTGAATGGGCCCTGAAGTATGCTCACTCTGTTGGTATGGATTTATTGTGACAGGGAGTCATAATTAAGGTATTATGGCAATAATCTAGACTTCATAAACATGGCTCTGAGCTTATTTATGATATAGAACTGTAAATACACTTTATTATTCACACATTGGGACCTCCTTATGGTTTTATTGCCCATGGCACCAAAATGGCAAGAGCCAAATCTGCCTAAAGTAATGTGTGGAAAGGGCTCTAGGATTGAAATGCTTAAATATATCCATATATATGACATGCTCAACTTGCTATTCTTTTAAAAAGAAATATAACAGTGTACCATGTGCATATAGGGAATGTGAAACATAGGCTTGCTTTGAATTATTGCTTCTCAGTCGTATGTAACCTTTCTAGTGTGGCATATTATGTCTGTGCAATATTTCTGCTGTTTTCCATTTTTATGAAATAATAAAGTGATGAATGTATCTTTCTGCAGCCCATTTTGACCCATATCACTCAGTGCATAATGCCTATTGTCATTTTTATTGCAGTTTGATGAATGAAAACATATCATGCTCAGTAGTTGCCTGGTAACAAACACATCTTTCAGATTCAAAGCAAAATGAAAATTATAAGAACGGATTTGAATGCTACCGGGTCATAACTAAATGAATGAAAACACATGATTAAGACCAATAACAAAATAATACACATTGTAATAAATAAATAAATTATAATATTTGGTGCTGACTTACTGAATGCTAAAGTAGGAAGTTTGGCGATGTCAGGTACATATGGACTGGGTTTAGAATGACTTTAGCAAATTATAACAGCTATATTAGTTTCTAATGAAGTGCAAGCTAAAACAATTGAAGCTTGGGGTTTCAATATTGTAATAAAGTATAGTGAATAATCCCCTTTGAATATACTGTTATTGTATCCATTCATTAATGGTCATGCTATTCACAATTGTATTTCATTCTCTTCAAAGAGTCGAAACAAAAGCACCTACTATTACACTGTATCTTTTTTATTTATTAAAAGGGACTGTATACTGGTTGTGTACATATTTTCTTTCTATCTTTATTATGGTTAGCCCTTAAAAAAGAAACATTTTTAAAATAATTTTCTTTTTCTTAGTCTAGTCAGATAAATAAGAAATCTTGCATAATAATAGTAGCAATAATTTATATTTTTAGCCAGCAGATGGACCTCTAAGCTGCTTTTCATATGGCAAGCTGTTATCACCTTACAGCTTGGAAAAAAATCTGTTGCTTAAAGTGTGCAATAGCTCAAGCTAAATTTTCACACAACTGGTCATTGTGGCTGCATGACAGCCAGTTAATTAGCTTTTGATTTTTTTTTCAAATTTAAATTTTACTGTATCCAGATCTATGTTGCTCTCCAAAGATTTTTATTGATTTTCAAATAGTGTAACATAAATGTACATATCATCATATTCATGGCAGGATGACATGTACAAAGGGAAAATAAATAAAAAAAACATATCTGAAGTGGATATATTGGATCATTCTCATCGGGTGAAAAAATGGTACATACAACAGTATTGTCAACTGTACAAAATCATAAACAAGCCCTAGAGTCGGCATTTCAAACATGGGCAGTGGATGGAGATAAAGGCCTTGGCTAAGGGAAAAGAGAGAAAGTGGATAGAGCCCAAGAGAGGACACTGAGTGAGAAAAAATAAAAAATAGGAAGCCTCCACCTCAGAGAGCATTAACGAAAAAAAAAAGGTGATAAGAGAAAGAGTTTGCCGGTGAAGGAAGGGGGAGAACGGGGGGGGGGGGGGGGGGGTGGGAGTCAGTCAGTATAGAAGTGAGTTTTTCGTGGATCACCGAAGCTATAAGCCATTGCCTGACCTCAGCGAAGTTAAGGACCAGTTGGCTCCAAGCTTTTGCAAGAGTCTGCTGGGTTGCCATTAACAACAAAGCCCACCAGCTGCCTTCGGGTTTTAGTCAGAAATTGGATTGGCTTATGGAGCAGAGCTTTGCAGGGGTTGCGCACTAAGGAAACTTGTAAAATTGAGTCCAGAAACACAGAGCCTTTGGGCATGACCACCAAATATGGAAAAAGGTGCCTTGTTCCCGGCATCCACAAAAACACACGGGAGATGGCGAGGAAACAAATTTGGCTATCCATACTGGGATCATATACCATCAAGAGAGCAACTTATAGGCATTCTCCTGGGCAAATAAATTCTGGGAACATTTAGATGAGTTGAACCATATTTGGTTCTAATCGGACTGGTCGAGAGTTCTACCCATATCGATCTCCTATTTTTGAACATAGGGTTGTGTGCGGGAACCCAGGACATCAGTCAGGGAGGCATATAAGTCAGACACTAGACCCTTCAGCATAGGGTCTTTGCCATAGGCGTGTGCACATAGGGTGGCAGGTGTGCCTGGGCACACCCTAATCACCCTGTACTGTGCAGATTACCCCTGCTGCCTGACTGCAGAGAAAGGGACAGGGGAATATTTGTCCTCAGTCCCTTTCTCTGTCTCAAAAGTGAGACATCAGGAGTCTGTTTAGACCTATGATATTTCATCAAAGGTCTAAACAGACCCCTGATGAAAAGGTCCCCAACAGGGCTCCTAAATAAAATTGTAAAACAAATAATAATATAAAATATTGTAAAAAATAATTAAAAAAAACAACTGTAAAAAAATGAATAACATAAAATAAAAATAAACTACTGACACCGATCTCTGCCCTTCTGACATATATACACACACACACTTGTGTTTGTTTGCGCTTTGTGGTGCACACCCTAATGCAATAGGCTGCACACACCTATGGTCTTTGTGGCACTGGTTTTCAAATGGCATCATGCATTTGGGGGAATCCATAAGTTTCAAAGAAGAGAGTGAACATGATGGTGGATTTGAGTGTATCTAAAGATCTTGAGCTTGAAGGGAGCTTGAAGTTGCCAGTGTTCCCACAGATATGCGAAAGACTTGATACCATCACCAAGCGCCAAAAGTTTATATACTTATTTTATTCCTTTATCCCGCCACCGCCAGAAGGCTGCCTGGTTATCATAAGCAGGGAGAAAATGAGGGGTGTTTAAGATGCCCGAAAGTGAAAGTGAAATGAGATCAAGTGGGATGAAAAGAGCCCCATAAGCGCAGAGCGTGTGTCAAGGACAGATCAGAGATGGCAGGCCTATAGCAAGGTGGGGTCCAGAGGAGGTTGTAAACAGGAAAGGGTGTGCATCCCATGATCTCCAAATCGGGCCAAATTGGCATCTCATAGGTTGCATGTAAAGAATAGGGATGGGCCGAACGACCCCCTGTTCGGTTTGCACCAGAACTTTCGAACATCGGAAAAGTTCAGAACCGAATAATGAACCCCATTGAAGTCTATGGGACCTGAATGCAAAAGATCAAAAGTGCCTATTTTGAAGGCTTATATGCAAGTAATTTGGCATACAGTGGTTATGGGGGTCCGTGTACTGCCCTGGGGTACATGTATCAATGAAAAAAAGTTTGTAAAAAATGTCATCTTTAAATGAGCAGTGGTTTTTGGATGCTTAAAGTGAAAGCATAAAAATGAAAAACTCCTTTCAATATAGTGCCTGGGGGGTGCCCTTAGTCTACCTCTAAAGTGGCATATCTGTACCGTGTATAGGGTCTGCTGCAGCAATAATTGCATTTATAAAGCCAAAAAAATGACATTTTCCTTGCAAGCTTCCTTTATTTTGTAAGCAATGGCTTGAGGAGCCAGCCTGTGTGATGAGGCCACAATGTATTGCATTGGGAATAAAATTAGAGACTCTTTGAATTCTGGTGTCTCTTCCACAGACTTTGGATAGAATTAACGGGTGTGAAAAACTTGGGCTTTGGGTGTCGGTGGTGCCTTCGCACCGTATGAAAGCAAGAATTGGCCTTGCTGTCAAAAATTGCAATGATATGCTCCTGTCTAGTGTTGAGCGAACCCGGACTGTAACATTTCAAAAATCGTTCGGGTTCGGTCCGGGGTTCTGCTATTTTACTCCACGTGTTGAGAAGCTGCAGGGCAGCCAATCAACACAACTAACCGACGGGACGTCGAAGAGTTGTGCACCTCATTTTATCGTCTTGGGGCCTGGCTTGGGCTTGCTAAAAACTTTACAATGTCAGGCCCAAGCGAGTTGTGATCTGTCCTCGTATAGTAACGTTAAAAACTGTCGTTCCGGTTAAGAACGAAAGTATGCCACGCTTCCGTGGTGGCTGTGGGTTTCGGGTTCAAAAAGTGTGGGCAATTAAGATAGGTTTCAGACACCTTCTCTGTGGTCTTAAGTTTCTCAGAGATTAAAATAAGGGTTACGTTATGTAACACCGGAGTAGTGTGTCCGACCGAGGAGTTCGGTAACGAATGTTTTATTTCCTTCGAACGTTCCTTTTA
>BLSH010526468.1:78641-107426 GCA_018402905.1 Glandirana rugosa | reverse complement strand
ATCCCCATTTATTTGTAGGGCACTTGCCCTAGTTTGAAGATGATTTTAGAACAGTTATATGGCTTCTACCGTTAATTAATACTTTTCAGACACAGTTTGAAGATGATCCACATTCACCTCCATTTTTGCTTTTTTTATGTTTTTATTTTTTTAAAAATATTTACAGTTATTTCCCTGTCCCCATTTTTTTGTAGGGCACTTGCCCTACCCTTACCCCCATTTTACTTCCTTTTGCAGCCCTCTAGGGCTTTCCAGGACTTTGTTACAGCCATTTTTGTGCATAAAAGTTCGGGTCCCCATTGATTTCAATGGGGTTCGTTGTCCGTGCGATCGTTCGGGTTCCGTCCGGACCCGGACCCGGACTTTGTCCCGAAGTTCGGACGGACCAGCAGAACCCGAACTTCCAGAGGTTCGCTCAACTCTACTCCTGTCAAACAATTGCAGAAAAATTGGCCTTGCTGTAAAAAAATTAAATTTGATGTAGCTGTCAGACAGGTGCTGAAAAATAGTTTTTTGGGTGTCGGTGGCACCTTCACACCGTAACACTATAGAGGTACTCTTGATGAAAGCAAGAATTGGCCTTGCTGTCAAAAATTGCAATGATATGCACCTGTCAAACAGGTGCTGAAAAATTGGTCTTTGGGTGTTAATTGTGCCCATGAAACCTACACCAAAAACATTCATGAAATCAACACCCACAATGCTAGGCAGCCTAGAAGTCCTGCAGAGATTCCACAGCCCAAAAATACTTAATTGGCGACATCAGCATCAGGGGCTTCATAGCTGCTGGTAATCCAGGACTGATTCATTTTGATAAAAATCAGATGGTCCACGGAGTCAGTGGACAGACACGTTCTATGATCAGTAACAAAACCTTCAGCAGCACTGAATGCCCGTTCGGAAAGCACAATGGATGCAGGGCAGCCCAGCAGCTCAGTAGCATACTGAACAAGTTCTGGCCAGTGGTCTATTCTTATGACCCAGTAAGCCAGTGGATCATCGACTGGAAAGCTATCCATCTCTGTTTTTGCCCCTAGAAAATCGTCCACCATGTGATGCAGATGCTGCAGATGTGGAAGCTGACAGCCCTGGGCGGCAAGGACTAAAATAATGGAGAAATGTATCACTTAGGCAGCCGCCTTCTCCATCACTCCTCTCTTAACCAACAGAAGCCTCTAAACTATGTTTTCCACGACACTGTAACCTACCAGAATCAGAAAAAGCATTCGATAAACTCTTCTTTATGATGTCCTCAAGAGATTTAATCTTCTGCACTCTCTGTGGGAACAGGATGAGTTCTAAGACTTTACCCTTATAATGGTGGTCAAGGAGAGTTGCCAACCAATAGTGATCCTTCTCCTTTATGCCAAGTATTGGGTCCTTTTGCAGGCTTTGAAACATAAGGGAGCCCATGCGCCGCAAATTTGCGGAGGCATGAGTAGCAGACTCCTCGGGGCCACTCAGGATAACAGTATCTGTAACTGCCTCCTCCCAGCCACATACTACTCCCAGGGGTTCTGGAGATGGAAAACCATCGGTTACTGTTTTGACGTACAGTATGTCTTCCTCTGCTTCAATGACTCCGAAACTGCCAGAATCTTCCTCCTCTATCTCCTCTTGTGTGTTCTGTGGCATAGGAATGATGGTGTCTGCATAAAGTGGGCCTTGAGAGGAAAGGAAATCCTCCTCTTCCTCCCACTGCTCTGCCTCCAATACCCTGTCCATAATGCCAGGCAGAGTCTGTTCCAGCAGGAACACAACAAGGATTGTGTCACTGATGCATAAATTGTCACGGCTCACCATCCTTGTGGCCTACTCAAATGGTGACAGTACAGTGCTTGTATACTTTATGAGCAGCCGTTGGCATGGGGAAAAAAGCCTAGCTGGCCTGAGCTTGTCGTTGTGTCATACTCACACAGGTATTTGTTGACGGCCCTCTTCTGCAGTTCCACCTGGTGGGCATGTCACAAAGCAGGCGGTTTATGGGCAGGTGGAATTCCCACTGAATTTCAGCCAACCTAGCACTGGCTGTGTATGACCGCCTGAAATGGCTATAGACTCTTCTGGCCTGCTTTAGCAGATATTCCAACCTTGGGTACCTATGTAGGAAACGCTGCACCACCAAACTGAGAATATGTGCCAGGCATGGCGCATGTGTCAACTTTCTCTGTCTAAGGGCAGACAGAAGGTTTGTGCCATTATCGCACACCACCATTTCTGGCTTCAGCCGGCATGGCGTGAATGACCTTTGGGTCTGTCCCTGCAGAGCTGCAAGAATCTCTGCTTTAGGGTGGCTCCTGTCCCCTAGACACACCAGCTGAAGCACTGCATGGCACCTTTTAGCCTGACTCATTGAATAGCCCTTTGACCACTTAGGGGGTACTTGAGGTTCATAGGACCATTCAGCAGAGGAGGGCATGGAGGAGGAGGAAGATGGGGTAGAGCTGACAAATCTCGCATCATCACCAGCTGTATGGAGAAGGGGGGGCACAAAAAGCTGCAGCACTGAGCCCTGTCCTGCATCCTTCCGAGTTGCAAGCAGAGTTACCCAGTGTGCTGTGAACTAAGTATATTGTCCCTGCCCATGCTTGCTGGACTGCGTGTCAGCAGTAAAGTGGCTCTGCGGCTGACTGCCTTGCCCAACAATGCCACAACATTGCCTTCCACGTGATGGTAGAGAGATAGAATGGCCTTACGTGAAAAGAAATAGTGACTGGGAACCTGCCACTGTGGTGCAAATTCACAGAAGAGGGCAGAATCCACCAGGCGGAAAGTCAGAAGTTGGAGAGCCAGCAGCTTTGACAAGCTTGCATTCAGATGCTGGGCATGTGGGTGGCAAGGACTGTAATTGTTTTTCTGCTGCAGCAGATGGGGCAGAGAAATTTGCCGGCTATAGTCTACAGCTGGTGGTGTGCTGCTGGCAGATGTGCTGCTAGGACCTGGACACCCTGTGCTATGTATACCAACATCCCTTTCATTGGAGGCTGCTGAGAGGTAATGACTCGGTAGAACAGGGACCAAGGGGGTTTTTTCCACCAAAACACGTCTGCGGTTCATGTATTATCTCTGCACATATCAATAAATGTACGGCATTGGAGTTTTGGAGTGCTGACCTTCTGTACATAGTCTACAGCTGGTGGTGTGCTTCTGGCAGATGTGCTGCAAGGACCTGGGACACCCTGCGCTATACCATCATTCAGGCTGCTGAGGTGAGTAAGGAGAAGGAGGGACAGATCTGTGACCTTTTTGTGTGGCTTTTAGGTGCTCTTGCCAACGGGTTGAATGGTGGGAGGTTAAATGCCTTGTCAAACACGTGGTACTCAAATTGCTGGTGTTTTTGCCACATTTTATGTGCTTGAGACAAACTTTGCAAATAGCAACAGTGCTATCAGCTGCACATGTACTAAAAAAGGCCCAGACAGCTGAGCTGTGGGAAGTGCGCTGGGAGATAACAGCTCCACAATGTGATGGAATAGGGTGGCTGCTCTCTGGTCTTCTATGATGGCTGCCTCGTTGGGGTTGTGCCTCACCCTCACTTTCCTTCTCTGCTCTATCTGGCACCCAAGTTGTGTCAATGACCTCATCATCATCATCTCCTTTATCTTCATTACCACTGGTGACAACTTGGCAATACGCTGTGGCTGGGGGGCACATGACTGCCAAATTGTGTGCCAGTGTTCTCCCCTCTCTGTAGGCTCATGTTCCTGCCTTCCTTAACTTCAGAACCAACATCTGAATCGAGTAATGGCTGTGCATCATCAAGGAGCAAGTGGCTGACGCTGTGTTCAAATAACTCAGCTGACTCCTCCATGCCTGATGCTGAGGTTATGGCAGGAATAGATGTGGACAAGGAGGCAGGTTTAGCCACTCTGGCAGCTGCAGGGGACTGTGTACTAGTCTTTGCTTGGGTGACTGAGGATGAGGAGGATGAGGATGGTTTAGTAAGCCAGTCCACCACCTCCTCTGCATGCTGTGGCTGGATAGCACGGGCAACACCATTAAACAGAGGAAATGATGCCCTGCCTGAGGACTGACCATGTCCACCTTTGCCTGTGGACACATATGCTGCTGGACCCCTTACAGTGCCATGGGAACATCTGCCTCTCCTTGTTGTCCTCCCAGACATAATGGGGTGGGGGGGAGGCTTTCTTATTAACCAAATGTAATAAAGATGAGTAAATGTGTAAGTGGATGCACTTTACTCAATGGAAAGTGGTGTTTGGCGCACTTTAATTTGAGTGCTCACTACACAAACACACTCCACGGATACACTGCAATATACTGCGTCAAACGTGTAGTAGTGCACAGAACTATATGGCGTTAAATTTGCATGTAAGGCAATGAAATATATAGCGTTAAACCTGCAGTAACGCACACAGAACTACATGGCATTAAACTTGAAGTAATGCACAGAAATATATGGCGTTAAACTTGCAGTAACGCAATGAACTAGACTTGCAGTGATGCAAAGGACTATATGGCGTTAAACTTGCAGTAACGCCAGTGGCGGTTGGTGTATGAGGGGCACTTGGGCGTCCCCTCCCCACTGGATAAATAAAAAAAAAGTCAGCCCGGCCCCCCTGCAGGTGGCGCCGGTACATTGACTTTCTTTTTTTTTTTCAGCTCCTTGGCTGTCACCTGACAGCCAAATAGCGAGCCGATTGGTCAGCCATTAAAGTATATGTGTGTGCCCTGAACTGGCTCACACACACAGTCTGATTGGCTGCCCTGAGCCTGTGGCGCAATGTGATTGGATGCGGTTGCTGGGGGCGGGTCACTGTGGCGGCAGAAGTGACTCCCGCTCCACAGAGACCTTGACCGCCTGACGAAGGGGGACACAGCCGCTCTCCATATGCCGAATCTCTGCAGACTCTCAGTACACTTCTCCACATGCCGAACTCTGCAAAAATCCTGCCTATTAGATGGGGTAAGTGAGGGACTGCAAAGCTGCCCCCACCTGTGTCACTGGCTGCAAAACTGCCCCACCTGTGTTATTGGCTCCAAAACTGCCCCCACCTGTGTCACTGGCTGCAAAATTTCCCCCACCTGTGTCACTGGCTGCAAAACTGCCCTCACCTGTGTCACTGGCTGCAAAAGTGCCCCACCTGTGTTATTGGCTGCAAAAGTGCCCCCACCTGTGTCACTGGCTGCAAAAGTACCCCCACCTGTGTCACTGGCTGCAAAAGTGCCACCGCCTGCGTCATTGGCTGCAAAAGTGCCCCACCTGTGTTATTGGCTGCAAAAGTGCCCCCACTTGTGTGACTGGCTGCAAAAAGTGCCCCACCTGTGTCACTGGCTGCAAAAGTGCCCCCACCTGCAGTAATACACAGAAATATATGGTGTTAAACTTGCAGTAATGCAATGAACTATGCGTCCTTAAACTTGCAGTAACGCACAGAAGTATATGGTGTTAAACTTGCAGTAACGCAATGAAATATATGGCATTAAACTTGCAGTAATACACAGAACTATATGCCGTTAACTTGCAGTAGCGCACAGAACTATATGGCATTAAACTTGCAGTAGCGCAATAAAATATATGGCGTTAAACTTGCAGTAACACATTGAAATCTATGGCCTTAAACTTGCAGTAACACACAGAACTATAGGCATTAAACTTGCAGTACCGCACAGAACTATATGGTGTTAAACTTGCAGTAACACAATAAAATATATGGCGTTAAACTTGCAGTAACACACAAAACTATATTGTGTTAAACTTGCAGTAACGCAATTAAATATATGGCATTAAACTTGCAGTAATGCACAGAACTATATGGCGTTAAACTTGCAGTAATGCACAGAACTATAACTTGCAGTAACGCATACAACTATATAGCATTAAACTTGCAGTAACGCACAGAAATATATGGCATATATGTCACTACACTGACACTATCTGAACTGTCCCTAGCTGCACACTAATGGAAAGATGAATTGTGGTCAATACACTACAATCGCACTATCTGAACGGTTCCTACTCTAGATGCACACTAATGCAAAGATGAATGACTCGTCACTACACTACACTGAAACTATCTGAACTCTCCCTAGCTGCACACTAATGTAAATGAGTGTGAATGGTTATCATTACACTCACACTGACTATCCCTAGAGTGACACTAAACTAACATTATTCACTGACAATAGAATCACAATAGCACACTATAGCACACTAGCTGTCTAGTAGCACTGAACATAGCCATGTTCTATCTCTCTCCATGCTGATATCACACTGAAAATGGCTGCTATTGAAGAAATACTTAATATAGTGTGGGGCGGGACTAAGAGCAATGAGCCATGATTGGATACAGTCATCATGACAGTGTCCAATCAAGGCTTTGACAGTGGTCTGTGCCATGATTGGGTGTAGCTTTCACTGCTTCAGCCAATCAGGGCTTTCAATGCACTGTGTGGCGGCGCAGTGCATTGTGGTCGTTTGGGGGGCTGAACAAACGGTCAAATGCCCTGATAATTTGGTTGTTTGGCAAATGGGCAAACAGCCAGTGTTCAGCCCGAACTCATGCTCGGGCTAATCATTCTCCCATCCCTAGTAAAGGAACCACGGGGAGCAATGTGCATGGTGACATTATAGGATTTAAGGTGGGGTACGGCCAGGCCTTCATGTACCCTTGGTTGCTACAGTACTGAAGTGGACAGTCTCGGTCTGTGATGCAGCCAGATAAAGCATAGTATCTTGTGTTGTTCTATGCGTAATATATGACTCGGGATGCGGATCGGCAGTACACGAAAGTAGTAAAGGAGCTTAGATAAGTATGTCATATGGAGAGCATGAATTCTGCCCAACCAGGAAACTTGCAGAGAGGCCCAAAACGATAGGAGGTCTAAGAGGTGTCATAACAAAGGGGGATAGTTTTCCCTATGTAGAGCGTCTTAAGAGGAGGTAAAATAGATCCCAAGGTATGGCAGGGAAGCCAGCCAAGAGAAATTGTAGTTAGTCTGAATTCTCCACAGTTGGTCCAGGAGAAGCGATAAATTCAAGGCTTTAGATTTACTTTCATTAACATGAAGCTAAGAGATGGTCTCAAAATCTGAAAGGAGTGTAAAAAGCTAGGGCAAAGAGGTATGAGGCGAGGAAACATACATCAGAATGTTGTCAGAAAACAACATTAGTTTATGGTGCTCCCCTGCAACCTCAGATGTCTGGATGGGCACAGATGGCCACTGTCAGGGGCTCTAACGCCAACACAAATAAGATAGGAGACAGGGGGCAAACCGGAAAGGAGTCGTAAGTGTAGCCTGCATACTTAAGAATGGTGGACAGGATCACATAAAAAGCCAAGATCCAAGAAAGGAACTTGTAGTTGAAGCCCCACCGCAGAAGAGTGAAAAAGATTTAATCCTAGGATATGGTATTGAACGCCTTACGAACATCAAGAGATAACAACATGGCAGGGTTGGGGTGGGTTTTAGCAAGACTGATTAGCTGTACTGCCCAGTGAACATTATTGTCTGCACCCCGAAGGTGGACGAATCCGACTTGATCTTTACAGATCAGCCAGCCTATGAAAGAGTTCAATATTGTTGCAAGGATTTTGGCCAGGATTTAATAATGAGATGGGGTGATAATTAGACCAGGTATGAGGATCAATATCAGGCTTTGGAATCATAACAACCATCACCTTTAAAGACTCAGATGAGAAGGGCTGTCCAGTTTTTAAGTGGTTTTATACAGATTGCAAATGGGGATTAAGCAGGTCTTTTTTTTAACCAGGATTTTTTTTTATAAAAGAGGGCTGTGAAGCTGTCACCTCAATCTCCCACAAAGAGATCTCTGCTTCCATTAAGTGCCTGGCAATCAGGGGCAATGGAAGGTAATTGAAGATCAAAAAAAAAGGCATGAGCCTCAGAAAACGACTCAGTGGCAGAGTTTAAACGTCATAAGTGGTGGCGACCTCTAGTGGATTGCTTGATAGGACTTGATGGCACATACAGAGTGCTATAACCTTGTGTTTCAGGGCAAACCAATGCAGGCACCTGGCCAGCATGAGGCCTAGCTTATTGCTGTGGGCATAAAACCACTGATTGGACCAGCAAAGCTGATTTTCAGAAGCATCCATGAGACATAAGTTCAACTCTGTCCTGGCCTTGTCCAATCATGATTTTGTCTCTATGGTGGGACCTTGTTTATGTGCCTGGAAAGCTGCTGTGAGGTCCAACTCCAAGTGGAGCCTGCCGGCCTCCTGCTCACAATGTCTTCAGGAGGCTATTTGAAGGAGGTGACCCTGAGCGACAGCTTTGTAGGCCTTCCAGACTGTAGCAAGAGAGGAGACTAATTGAGTTTTATTCTGCAAATACTCCACGGTAAGCATACACATCCTGTCAAGCATGTCTGGATGGGACAGGAGAGAGTCATTAAGAACCCAGACTGCAGGTTTGGATTTTTACAAATGGACCGGCAGGTGATGATAACCAGGTCATGGTCTGACCAAGGCACAGCAGAGATAGACACGTAAGCAGTTCTAGGAAAAAAGCCCTGCGGATCCATACATGATCAATATGAATATAGAGATTATGAGCGGATGAAAAATAGGTGTAGTCTCTTGAGGTCAGATACCTAGGTCAGCTTGGGTAAAAAGAACAAGAAAACAAGTTGAATCGGGCGAAGGCTGATATGAATCATTGGCGGATCTATCGAGAGAAGGATGAGTGACAAGATTGAAGTCACCACATATAAATAGAGTACCCTTGGCTTGAGACGCCAGTAGCTCTAAAAGATAAGACAGGAAGAGATGATTGGAGATGTTGGGGGCAGAATAAGTGTGGGGCCATCACCTCCACACCTTGGGAGAAAGCCTTGAAGCAAGAGGTACTTGCCTTGCGGATTAGGCAACTGTTTATGGCAACTGTTTATGGCAAATGAAAGATACACCTTAATGGAAGGCCACTAGTAAGCCCCTATGGCTAGTTAGGGCGAAGGCTACATAAACCAATGGAAAGGAGGAGTGAAAAAAATGAGGGGTGGAGCTGGTGGAGAAGTGTGTCTTCTGCAGGCAGGCAACATCAATATGCTAAGCTCACAAATAGTTGAAGATATAGTTGACACTTTTTAATGGGCAAATGAAGACACTGGACATTAAACATTAGTAAATTGATCGCCATGGAAAACGTGGCAGAAACGACAGCTCATCTGCATACTGTGGGAACCCAGCCAAACAAAGCCAGGGGGCCAATTTGTGGACTGCACAGAAGGGTGGGGGAAGGGGTGGTAAGGGTGAGACGTAAATGTGAAGAGAAGAAAACAGAGACCCAGTCAAGTGAGTGCTGAGAAGAAGGGATTAACTGTAGGAACACAACCATTTGGAGGGGGCATCCATGCTCTAGGGAGATGACAAGGGTCAACAGGAGGGCTAAGAGCTGGGAAGGCAGATGTAGCAAATAAGCAAAAAATAACATTTACTAGAGCAATAAAATAACACATGAAAGTTAACAAAAAACGTACAAGTCAGCAAAGTCTCGCCTGTATGAGGAAGGCATGAGGCAGCAGACTTTGTTAGGCAAGGGAATTATTATAGTCTCACATCTGCCTAGCCAGCAAAACTCCCAAGGGAGTATTAAGTAGTGGTAATGGTTACCTCCTATCTCCCTCTATTACTTTGGAGTAGTTACTGGGACAAGTTCGCAGCACTATCCATCACTGACACTCATTACATTATTTGTCTGTCAGATTGAAATTTCAAAATTCCAAAAAAAGTCAGGGTTTCGGGTCCGGGTCCCAGACACACCAAAGTTCAGTACGGACCCGAACTTTACAGTCCGGGTTCGTTCAACTCTACACATGACACATGATCACAAACAGCAATAAGAGTTCCACAGCTTAGGGGGAAAAATATTTATGTTGACTGGTTCCTGAGGGTCACTGCTACTTTTACTCTGGTTTTTGAGTTTTTGAATAAGTCAATTTATAGTATTTATGTCTGTCACCGATCTGCAACTTTGCTGCTGATGTCGCATCTATGAACAATGACCAATAAGCATGCTGGTACATGTAGTTACATAGCCTTAACTTGCAAGGTGTTACTGTTATCTGTTATCCCACACAACTTGAGTTCAAGATAGATATTCCCCTGCTGTTGATTCAGTTAGCTACATGCCCAGGCAGCCAGCTCATCTTCCTTTCTATTTAGGATAGGCTCATTCTCTCAGGCATTGCTGAGTAGCAGCTAGTGTTTTGGTGCCAGAACTCCCCTGTCCCCAGCTCTAGTGTCCCTGGCTTTCTGAGACCATTCCAAATGACTTTTGAAGTGTCCTAGTGCCCCTGACTTTCCAAGAAAATTATGAGGGACCCCCACTGTTTCCTGTTGTGTCCATAAACTTCAAAGAGATTCCAAGTGGCCCCTAGATCCCCAGCATCCCTGACTTTCTAATAAATTCTAGGAGACCCCAAGATTCCTAGTGTTTCTGTAGTCAGACCCTCCTTGTTTCTAATGACTTCACAAGTGTCTTCTATAGCTTTCTAGTGTGATCTCTATACCACCAGTGCTCCCAGTGTCACCCAGCCTATCCCCAGTGACTCTGTGTGTTCCTGGCTGTAATCTGTATTCTTCTACCTGTGGTCTCCTCTAAGAACTCCAGCATACTTCTGCCTCAGTTTCCCTTGTGTACCTCTATCAACTTTCTGCCTTCCCGCTTTTAACCTGACTTTCTTTATCAGCACTTAGTCTGAAGTCTGCTTTATTGTGTCCCTGTGTAAACCTGGCCTGCTTCCTACTCTGTGATCAATGCACATCTGCCTGCTTCTAGTGATCCCTGTGTGTCTCAGTAGACTCCTACCAGTTCCCTGTGTCTTTGTGTGTTTCTGTGGGCTCTGTCTGTACCCACTGACATGTGTTTCCAGTGCCTCAGCACTGACAGACACTCTCATCAACCCTCAGTTCCCAGTAGCTGCCTGCTCAGGTGAGTCAGAGGACCTCAAACTGGCAATCTCTTGCAGTGCAACACATCTCCACATTCAGGAGCTCTAGGGAAGACAATGTGGTTCCTTCACCTCAGTCCTTCCAAGGACCCTCACCTTCAATGTACATGAGGGCATGTTGGGTTCTTTCCCATCAGTATCAACATTTATCCTCCATGTTCTAGTCTCTTCTTGCACTACAACTGTATACTGGTGCCTGCATTATTTGGGACCCTGTGTACTTGCGTCTTTCTAATACATACCATCACCCCTGCGTTTCTAATATTTCGGCATTGCTGTAGATACCCCTGTCTCCTGTGAACCCTGCACCCCTGTGCTGCAAGTGGCTTTTAACTAATATGTCTGCAATTCCTGTGAGTCCAGATCTTGTCTCTCTCTTCACCTGATCAGCTGTAGCCTGCAGTTTGCTTTCTAAAGTATAAACCGTCATCCAGATTGCAGGCTGTATAATCTACAACCATAGGTAATGCCCCCTATAAATAACATTTTTGGAAAATCTTCACTATATTCTAAATGGCTATAATCAGTGGTGTATTTAGGTTTTGTGCTGCCCTAGACCTGACTAAACTCGTGCACCCCCTAATTTAAATATTGCCCACCCCTTCCTGGGAATGCCACACCCCTTCCTGTTTAAGACCCACCCTGTCACTTGTAAACCACACCCCTTCATCTTTAGGCCCCACCTCTTCCTCTCTGTACATTATGCCCAGGTTCACATTACTCGCATAACACATAACTCGCACGATTTCAAACCAGTAATGCAGTTTGACTTTGGAGGCGATTTGACAGACATCTGTGAGGGTTAATGTACAGATGTCTATTCAAATCGCCCTCAATGTCACCAAAAGTAGTGCAGGAACTACTTTTGGGAATCTATGCGGCACCGTAAATTTGGCATTGTACCGATTCAAATGTTGCCATTGCCAGCAATAACTGCCAATTTGGCATGCGATTTCACATGTCAAATCCCATGCCAAATCAGCCCAATGTGAATGTGGGCTTAAAGTGGGTACCAAGTGCAGCCTCACCAGTGCCCATCAATGCAGCCTCACCAGTGCCCATCAATGCAGCCTCACCGGTGCCCATCAATGCAGCCTTACCGGTGCCCATCAATGCAGCTTCCCCGGTGCCCATCAATGCAACCTCACCAGTGCCCATCAATACAGCCTCACCTGTGTTCATCAATGCAGCTTCAGCGGTGCCCATCAATACAGCCTCACCTGTGCTCATCAATGCAGCCTTACCTGTGCTCAATGGCGCAGCCTCATTAGTGCCCATACAGGTGGTGAGGAGGGAGCACACTGACTGTCAATTACCTTTTGTACTACCTCCCCCCCCTTTAGATTGTAAGCTCTACGAGCAGGGTCCTCCTATTCCTTCTGTATTGAACTGTATTGTAATTGTACTGCGTCCCTTCTTTATTGTAAAGCGCTGCGCAAACTGTTGGCGCCATATAAATCCTGTATAATAATAATAATAATTGCCTCTGAAAATAAATCTGTGTGGATTGCGTTTCAGAGGAGTGACAATCTATTTCAATAAGAGCAGTAGAGGGGGCATTAGTGTAATTGTCTTGGGAGGAGGTGGTGTTTAAACAATTTTCCAGCCTCTATCTGTGCATTGTACACCAATTTGCCACCTGCCCTGCACACCTTAACATACACACAGTTCACTCTGAATAGACATGAGTAGGTAAATGGACAAAAAAATAAGAAATATCTGTGAGCCTCAGGCTGGGTTCACACTCCCAGCAGGGGTCCGGTGTGTCCTGGTTCCCTGTTTCAGGTCCAATTTCAGCCCAAATTTTGGGCTGAATTTGGACCTGAAAATGGTCCAAAAGATGCACAGCGTTTTTGTGCAAAGCGCACTGGAGCTGCTAAGGAAATATATGAACCGGCTCCATAGAGAGCTCCATAGAGAGCCGGTCAATATCTCCTGCTATTGTGAATTGGATGCGAGGAACTCACCTCCAATTCGAATAGGTGTGATCCCAGCCTAAGGCTGGGTCCTCTGTATCCAATTTGCAATAGCAGGAGATATTTACCGGCTCTCTATGGAGCCGGTTCACATATTCCTTAGCAGGTCCGGTGCATTTTGCACAAAAACGCTGTGTGTCTTCTAGACCATTTTCAGGTCCAAATTCAGCCCAAAATTTGGGCTGAAATTGGACCTGAAACAGGGAACCAGGATACACCGGACCCCTGCTGGGATCTGCTGCAGGTTCCAGTGTGATCCCAGCCTCAAATGTAGTTAGCAGGGTGGGCGATAAAAAACAGAGTGACCTATAATGAGAAATGACACTTTTCTTCATGTGTCAGAAGGCAGGTTATCATATACTGTATATCCAAGCAGACACTAATGCCCCGTACACACGATCCGAAAATCGGACGACAGATCGTCCGTTTTTTTTCGCATGCTAATCTCAGATCGAATCGGAAGAGTTTACTTTAGTCACGAAAATTCTCGCACGACAGAATAAAAAATCGGAAGCGATGTGATGTGTTGCAGTGTATTTGTATTGCATTTTTGAACGACAGCTGTACTGATGAAACGAAAATCGTACGATTGGGCACCACGCAAGAAAAATTTTCCTGGATGTCCGATCTTGTCCGGACGGAAAACGTTGGATAAACTGTCGTGATCGGCTCTCGAAAGCTCTGTACTAACGATCCGATTATTGTACGACCGATTTTCGGACTGCAGATATAAGCTGTAAACATTTAGGTAAATAGCAGGGTCCATTGAAGCAGAGAAGCACAATCCTCTCCTAGCACCAGGCACACAGAGGGTTAATTACCAGAGACGGCTTTCAGATAGCAAGGAGATAGGAGAAACAAAGCTGGAAAGTTGGAGCACAGATAAGGGGCTGCATGAGGTTTGCAGAGACAGTGAGGATCGCTATCTTACTCTCACCCCTCCAGGTCGTATATACCTATTATACAGTAGCTGGGTCCGCTGCCTGATATCTCTCCATGTGCAGTTTGCCGTCTGTGTGGAGAGGAGGGGGAGGGGGAGCTATCACCTCTATGAGAGAGACGCTCTCCGAACGCTGCAGCCAGCAGTGAATGGGCTGACTCGGGAGGAGGACTGGAGGAGGGATTTTTCATGTGGGGGTGGCGCCGCCCCCCCCCCCAAAGTGCCACCCAAGGCCTCGGCCTTGTCGGCCTAGGCCAAGACACAGCACTGGCTATAATGGTAAAAGGTAGCTGACCTTTCATTATACAGTTGTGCTCATAAATTTACATATCCTGGCAGAGGTTATGATTTCTTGGCCATTTTTCAGAGAATATGAATGATAACACAAAAAACATTTCTTTCACTCATGCCTAGTGTTTGGCTGAAGCCATTTATTATCAACTGTGTTTACGCTTTTTAAATCATAATGACAACAGAAACTACCCAAATTACCCTGATCAAAAGTTGACATACCCCAGTTCTTAATACCGTGTATTGCCCCCTTTAACATCAATAACAGCTTGAAGTCTTTTGTGGTATTTGTGGATGAGGCTCTTTATCTTTTCAGATGGTAAAGCTGCCCATTCCTCTTGGCAAAAAGCCTCCAGTTCCTGAAAATTCTTTTGTTGTCTTGCATGAACTACATGTTTGCGATCTCCCCAGAATGGCTCAATGATATTGAGGTCAGGAGACTGAGATGGCCACTCCAGAACCTTCACTTTATTCTGCTGTAGCCAATGACAGGTCAACTTGGCCTTGTGTTTTGGATCATTGTCATGTTGAAATGTCCAAGTACGTCCCATGCGCAGCTTCCTGGGTGATGAATGCAAATGTTCCTCCAGTATTTTTTGATAACATACTGCATTCATCTTGCCATCAATTTTGACCAAGTTCCCTGTGCCTTTGTAGCTCACATATCCCCAAAACATCAGCGATCCACCTCCGTGTTTCACAGGCCTTGTTGACTCCTCCCCAAATGTAATGTTTATGGTTGTGGCCAAAAAGCTCAATTTTGGTCTCATCACTCCAAATGACTTTGTGCCAAAAGGTTTGAGGCTTGCCTCTGTGCTGTTTGGCGCATTGTAAGAGGAATACTTTGTGGCATTTGCGTAGTAATGGATTTCTTCTGGCGACATGACCATGCAGCCCATCTTTCTTCAAGTGCCTCCTTATTGTGCACCTTGAAACAGCCACATCACATGTTTTCAGAGAGTCCTGTATTTCACCTAAAGTTATTTGTGGGTTTTTCTTTGCATCCCAAACAATTTTCCTGGCAGTTGTGGTTGAAAATGTAGTTGGTCTACCTGACCGTGGTTTGGTTTCAACAGAACCCCTCATTTTTCAGTTCTTGAATAGAGTTTGAACACTGCTGATTGGCATTCTCAATTCCTTGGATATATTTTTATATCCCTTTCCTGTTTTATACAGTTCAACTACCTTTTCCCACAGGTCCTTTGACAATTCTTTTGCTTTCCCCATGACTCAGAATCCAGAAATGTCAGTACAGCACTGGAGGGTCTGTCAGGAGTCCAGAAACTCATTGACCTTTTATACACACACACTAATTACAAGCAAACAGATCACAGGTGAGGATGGCTACCTTTAATAGCCATTCAAACCAGTCAACTTGTGTGCATACTTTCAGGCCAAAATCATCAGGGTATGTAAACTTTTGATCAGGGTCATTTTGGTAGTTTCTGTTGTCATTATGTTTTAAAAAGAGTAAAAGCAGTTGATTGATAATAAATGGCTTCAGCCAAACACTAACCATGAGTGAAAGAAATGTTTTTGTGTTATTCATATTCTCAGAAAAATGGCCAAGAAATCATAAATTCTGCCAGGGTATGTAAATTTATGAGCACAACTGTATACAGTGAGTGCAGGCAGTGTATTAATATATATATATATATATATATATATATATACACACACACACAGCATTCAGTGTAGAGTATATAGACAATGCATTCAGTGTAGGCTGTATATACAGTGTATTCGGCGGTGTACAAAATATGTAAACTTATGCGCGAACTGTATCACATTTGGTGTTCTATAAAACAGCTGTTCGTATCAGCATGGATTTAAAAACTT
The DNA here is from genome assembly GCA_018402905.1 of Glandirana rugosa. Taxonomy (NCBI): domain Eukaryota; kingdom Metazoa; phylum Chordata; class Amphibia; order Anura; family Ranidae; genus Glandirana; species Glandirana rugosa. The sequence continues at coordinate 91,444 of BLSH010526468.1, read as the reverse complement.
TTCAGAAACTTAAATATTTGGAGTGTTCAGACATACATTTTATTTTTTTCACAATAACATACATTTTATATACCTTCCTCCAATGTTCACTTGATGGTTGCAGGGGATTCAAGTGTCTGATGGTCTATTTGGCCATAAATGCTTATTTCAACTGATATTTGTGAGATAAATAGGACATTCAGGACAGAACATAACACAGAATGTAAAACCTAATTATTCTAGAACCACCCTTTGTCATTTTTAACTTAGTATGCTGTCTTCTGGAAGAAGCTTTTACTATATGAGTAGCTGCTAAGGTATGGAACATATTAAACTTGAAAACCTGCATGTGATCTTTGGGGATTTCATGTTATTTCTTACCAGCTTCATTCTTATTTATCCATGTTGACCAGGGTGCCCATAGTTGGCTCACCTTCTTGTATGTGTGATTGATAATTGATAACATTTTTTCAAATTGATGGTGGGTGTTTATTGATGCTATCATTGTCTTAGATGACGGTGGGTCTGGGTTTTTCCAGTTTCTAGTAATATTGTGCTGTGCCACTAAAAGTATGTGTGAAGTGATTAGTCTAAGGTGTGGGGGGATGTCCTCTATAGTCAGGTTTAACATCGCTAGTTCGGGTGAAAGGGATATGTTTAATCCTGTGACCTGTGACAACAGACATGAGACCTCTTTCCAATATTTTGCTAGTTTTGGGCAATCCCATAGTATATACGAAAGAGAGCCAAGATTTCCACACTGTCTCCAATATAGTGGAGATTTTAGTTTGTCAAATTTAGCCACTCTGCTAGGGGTCATGTATCTCCTTTGGAGTATGTTTTGAGTTGTTTCCCAGAGCGCTGTGCATATAGTGGCTGCGTATGAGTATTTTATCGCCTTCACCCATTTGTCTGAAGCTATAGGTTTGCCCAGATCTTGTCCCCATTGAATATAGGATAGGAGTTGCTCAAAATGGAGTTTCTCCTGAAGTGTGTTGTATACTAGGGAAATCCCTTTTTTACCTACTGGGTCTTGTGAAAGGAAGTTATATATCATAGTAGGTAATTTTGCTCTAAGTTGGGGGTTATTTTTGAGAGAGTGCACTATCTGTAAATAAGTGAATTGCGAGTTCTCCTTTAGGTTTAGTTATATCTTGAGGGTTGGGAACGATTTTAATTTTCCATTATTAAATAGTTGATGAATGTATGTAGGACTTTGCACTGACTGACCTGGGAAGCACAGGGAGGGGACTAGTTCTTTAATAGCGTCTATTTTAAGGTTCATTTCGGTCAATGGGGTATGTTTCCACTTGATACTTATTAGTTTGTGCCAGGCCTTGATTGTAGCTATCATTGTTAATGGGAGAGTTTTTGTAGTTTGGTTTTAGGATGTATACTACATAACCAGTTTTGCAGATTTTGATTTGGGGTATTTTGTACTTCAATGTCTCCCCATCTCGTTTCCGGCTTGTAGAGGAACCATTCTCTTGCTTGAGATATTATACTGGCCCAGTAGTAATCGGTTATGTCTACTAGACTGGATCCTCTGGCTAATTTGTGTTTACTTAACCTGTGGTTGGCAATTCTAGGTTTCTTTCCTGCCCAAATGAATTTGTGGAGGGAGGTTTGCAGTGATGCCAGGAAGCTTTTGGGGATTGGTATGGGTAAAGTACGGAATACGTATAATAGTTGGGGAAGGACGGTCATTTTTAACCCAGCTAGCCTGCCTAGCCAGGAAAAGTTATGTTTGCTTAGCTCTCTCAGAGCCTGGTTGAATTTTTCTTTATACTTCCCGTAGTTTTCTTTGAATAAGGTGGAGGGGTATTTAATCGTGTTTCTAGATACTGCATCTAGCCCTAGATCCAGTAGATGAGATTTAAATGCATTGGCTTTGTAGAAGGAGATTTTACCATATTCTTGTAGCAGTTTATATACTGCGGGGAGAGATGTGAGAGGGTTGGTGAGTATTAGTATTATATCGTCCTCGAATAAGCTTATTTTATGCATGTGTCTCCCTGCTTGCAGTCCTGTTATTTGGGTTGTGTTCCTTATAAGCTCAGCTAGGGGTCCAATGGATAGATTAAAAATCAGCAGGGAAAGAGGGCACCCCTGACGGGTGCCGTTAGTAATTGAGAATGGAAGGGAGAGCATTTCTCCCACATAAACTTTGGCCGATGGTGTGGAGTATAGTGCCATTATGGCGGATAGGATCATACCTTTAAATCCGAATTTCATCAGTACTTCTTTCATGTAGCCCCAGTGCACCCTATCGAATGCCTTCTCTGCGTCCAAAGTTAGAAGCAGAGAAGGCGTTCCTTTCGCTCTGGCCTCATGGACCAGATTTAGTAGTCTCCTGGTGGCATCTGATGCTTGTCTCCCCTTCACGAATCCAGTTTTATCTTTGTTAATTAATCCTGGTAGTAGGTTGGCTATTCTTTGGGCAATTATTTTGGCATATATTTTGAGGTCTACATTTAACAAAGAAATGGGCCGAAAGTTTTGTGGAGTATCCGGTGTTTTACCTGGCTTGGGTAATGCGACAATCACTGCTGAGAGCATTTCAGAGGGAAATGTGGAGGAGGAGGCAGCATAATTAATCACAGAGATATGAGCTAAGTATGTGGTGATATTTTTATAGTAGTTACCAGACAGACCGTCTGGACCTGGAGCTTAAATAGAGGTTAGGGTGTGTATCGCTTGTCCTATTTCTTTTGTAGAGAAGGGGGAGTTTAGGGCTTCCATTTGTTCTGGGCTAATTGATGGGAGTTCAATTTTAGATAGGAATTGAGTGATATCCTTTTGGGTCGGTTGGAGGGTCTCTTTATCATTTTTAATATTGTATAAAGAGCTATAGTATGTACTAAAGGCATTTGCTATTTCCTGAGGGTTTATTACTCTTTGTTTGGTAATGGGGTGAATTAGGTACGGGATATGGCTTTTGATTCTTTGTCCTTTGATTATACTTGCCATGAGTTTCCCTGCTTTATTAGACGTCGTGTACATAGTAGCTCTTAGTTTGCGATAGGACCTTTCATGGATTTCTAAGAGTATATTTCTCAATCCCTGTCTTTTGTTCAGAAGCTGAGTGTTGTTGTCTTGAGATGGATGGGCTTTGTTTTGGAGATCTAGTTGTGAGATTTCCCTTGTGATCTCCTCTATATGCTGCGTCCTCCTCTTACTTGCCCTAGCATTTTGTTGTATCAATATGCCTCTAATGTGGGCCTTATGTGCCATCCATAGTGTGGCCAGTAAAGGGACCGTTCCTTCATTTAATCTAAAAAATTCTGTTAACTGATCACGAATATAATCTGCATATGGGGGGGTTTGCATGATGTATGAGTTAGCTCTCCACAACTTATATGTACTTTGGGGGGCACTGAGTATGATTTTAATTCACACAGGGGCATGGTCTGACCATGTTATTGGATCTATGTCAGCTGATGGGATTTTTTGCAAGGACCATTTATTCACTAGGAAGTAGTCGATCCTAGAGTAGGAATTATGGGGGGGGGGGGTGAGTGGAACGTGCAGTCATGCAGTCTCGTTCCGAGGTGTGGAGGCATCTCCACACATCATGCAAATCCTGATTTTGTTATAAAGTTTAACATTGGTGAAACAGTCCTGGAGGTCATGTTCGTTGTGTCCATTGTTAGATCGGGGGCAATATAGAAGTCACCACAAATGATCAGAGCACCCTTCTTAATAGTGTTTACTTTCTTCATCAAACAGTTCAGAAAGCGAATCTGGTGCGTGTTGGGTGCATATAAACATACTATGGTGCAGATAGATGAGTTCACAGTACACCGTAAGATCAAATATCTGCCTTTTGGGTCTGATATTTAGTCCTGGAGACAGAATAAAACCTTTTTATGGAGCGCAATCATCACTCCTCTTTTTTTGGCGTCCTGGTTCGATGCCCAGTGGATAAAGGGGTAATTTTTGTTGCGGCAGAGGTGAGTATCTCTGTCCAAGAGGTGAGTTTCCTGCGCGCAGACCATGTCACTGTGTGACTGAATGGCTGTTCTCCAGAGGGAACTCCTCTTAGCAGGGTGATTAAGCCCTTTCACATTAATGGAGAGGATATTAAGGGCCATGATTGTTGGTGTAGGATAGTGCAAGTGGCACTTACATATCCGTACGTGGGAGGTTCGGGCGGCTTTGAAGGTGTTGTTGCATCCTGGTTCAAGTTGCTAGTACGGAGCCTCTCTTTGTGGTGAATTTGTTTTGCTTGGTGCGTCTTGTAGGGAATCCCATTGATCACATGCAAAGGAGGTAACAGAGCAGAGAAAACATAAAAAAATAACATAACATTGTTCAACAGAAACAAAACATAGCAGCTTATAGGGTATGACCTAGCTGCGAAATGTGTAGAAGGGGGAGACAGTTTAATCACTGAGGGAGCACAATTTGGGCGGTGCCCAGAGAGCTGTAAATTTCACTGTACTGTTGTTTCTTAGGGTTTCATCTGTTTCTATTTCTGGCTTTGTTCCCGGAGCTTGAAGAGCTCCACTGCGGGGGCATACGTTTGGGTTTAACCCCAGATTCTGGTTGGGATGCTGTATCCAGGATTATTCCCTGGATTTTAGGAGAAACAGGCCTTTCTCTAGTGATGAGATTAGGTGGGAATCTCCGTTATATTCAATGGTCAGCTTTGATGGGTGTCTCCACTTGTAATGTATGTTATTGTTTCGGAGGGATTTAGTAATTGTGTTGAGTTGTCTGCGCTGGTCTAGGGTGAATTTAGACAGGTCTGCGAATATTTGAATACTCCCATATGGATCAGGGAGTTTCCCAAGCCTGCAGGCTATTTGTAGAACCTGCTCTTTTGTGGGGTAGAAGTGGACCTGCATGAGGACATCCCTCAGTATGTCGGTGGGCAGGAAGGCTGGCTTTGGTAGTCTGTGTATTCAATATAGTTAGTTGAATCGGGGTTAATCCTGGTATTAGGGTCACAAATAGGTCCTCTGCAAATTTGGATAAGTCTTGTTGGGTAATACTCTCGGGGACCCCCCTTAGCTTGAGGTTGTTCCTTCTTGAGCGGTCCTCGAGATCCACTAATTTGGCCCTTATCCACTTCCTGTCTTCTTCTCCCTCATCGTGTTGGTCAATGATGTAATTTGCTGTAGTCGCTATGGCAGTAATAGCTTGTTCTACTTGATTAACCCTTTCCCCCAGCGAGGACATTTCTTTAGTAAAGTTATGAGCAATGGCATTAAACTCCTCATGGAGGGACTTGTGTAGTGTTAGAAGCATCTCCTTCATTTGAGTGTCCAGCATGGGCTGGTTAGTAGTGGGAAAGTTTGCTATAGGGGATGTGTGTGTCCCTTTCTGCTGGGACAATGGTGTGGGTACACTCACCCCTTGTGTCCACCCGCATTCTAGCCTTTGCAGGGCTGGAGCAGGGAGGGCTGGAAGGGAGAGGAGCATGCTGTGGAGATGTTTCCTCCATATCCCCCTCTTCATCTGGCAGCTCCGAGTAGTGGTTGGAGCGTGCGGTGTGTCCCGGCCAGCCGTGCCATCTTGGCGGCCTTTAGATCGGAGGAAATATGCCGTCAGCTTTTTAGGTTTACAGACACCTTGCCTTTTTCTTGACATGTCCATCAGCTCCTTGGGTTTCCCGGAGTCAAATAGATTTGGTCTGTTGATTTTCCGTGCAGCCGTGGCGTTGGGAATCGTCGCTTTCCTCTCTCTGGGACCGGGAGCTCCTAGCTCACGCTGCCATCAGCCGCGCGCGCCAGCGACGCCCCTAGTAAAATTATTTTTAATATTTTTTTATTTATTTGTTTAATTTTTTAGCCCCTGTTAAATAATACACCGTTATACATGTAATCTGACAATATAGTCAATAAAGCTACTTAATCTAAATGATACGCAAAACGTTAAAAATAATATGGTAATTGAGCCAATTAGGAATTATACATGTACTCAACTGTTAGGTAAGGGTTTCACCCCTGTAACTGATAGCAGCATTACAGCAGCATTTTATCCTAATTAAATGCTTACAATCATCTCCATTACTTACAAAGCTAAATACTTACAGATTCAGCGAGGGAGGTGGTGAATTCTGATGCCTTGGAAGATTGCCAGCTAACAAAATATGTGATGTAACCAAATGCGACCTAAACTGAATTTAGGAATGCCTGCCTTACATTTATTTTAGTTCTACAATCCATCTGTTCAAGTGTATTCATGTTTAACTAATTCCTGTAGATGAATATGGTGACTCCACATCCTTTTATCTCCTTTCCTGCACGTTTTTATGGCTTTTGTGGACATGATGCATTGTATTGGTTGCACTTTATTGCATAATATTACCATTAGAACACAAATGAACCTTTCAATGTCATTGCAAAGGCTTACCATTTTGGCAATATTATCATTGCTCAAGTATAGAGAACGATCTCATGGGTAATTGGTTGGAATACATTTATTCATTACACTTCTTTGTTGGCATGCCTTTTTGTACAAATTATTTCTTTAGGTTATTTAATGATTGTGAAATGTGCCTAAGAAAAGGCAACTGGAAATGACTTACTCCACTTTCAAATTTTACACATAAAGATCTAATAGGCAGTGATTCCTTACAAATACTGTTTGTGCTCAAATGGATAAAGTAATGTATTACACAAATATATTTTTTTACAGTTTTAATGAGATCCCTGCATTTTTAAAGGATTGTGTAAGTGAATGTAATTGATATTAAAAAACGAAATCAAAAGGGGACTGAAACGTGTGTGTTTCTGTGATCTAAAACATTGTTTGGGCACTGGGAACAAATGAACAATATAGCTGAAAAGGGTTAACATAGAGATATTACTTGGTAACTTTAGCTGTCAGTCTATTGATTAATGAAGATTCCCAACCTTGTTAAGAATCAGGACCTTGCTTTAACCTGTGAGGCTATTATAATCACTGAATGCAACTGACATTTTCACATACTTTCCATTCAACAGAAGGGAAGGTAATATGCAGTCTGGTATCTTAACATCATTATAAACGATTGTGTCCACCCACCACAACACAACATAATAAACAGAGTAACACAGGGAAGATCAGATTTGCTTAGTTAAATTTATTTTAGGCATACTCAGCTATAAGGCTATTGAGATGAGAATGAAAATCAAAAGCTTGAAAGAAAGTTTTTTTTTTTTTTCAAATTCAAACATAAACACTGAAAACATGTTTTGTGCATTATTAGAAAGTTTACATGAGAATACAGTGCCTTGAAAAGTATTCATACCCCTTGAAATTTTCCACATTTTGTTATGTTATAACCAAAAACCTAAATGGATTTTATTGGGATTTTATGTGATAGACCAACACAAAGTGGCACATAATTGTTAAGTGGAAGGAAAATGATAAATGGTTTTCCAATTTTTTTTTTCAAATAAGTATCTGAAAAGAGTGGTGTGCATTTGTATTCAGCCCCCTTTACTCTGATACCCCTAACTAAAATCTAGTGATTGCCTTCAGAAGTCACCTAATTTGTAAATAGAGTCTACCTGTGTGTAATTTATCTCAGTATAAATACAGCTGTTCTGTAAAGCTCAGCAGGGATCCATCCGTTCATCCCCACTGAGCCGGCGGATGACAGGTCAGTCTCTGCACTCTGTGCAGGGATGGACCTGTCAGAGCTCCGCTCTCCTTTATGGGGGGATCGGATGAAAACGGACCGTCTGTCCATTTTCATTCGATCCATGTTGCACAACATGTGAAGACTTTGCCACGGAGGCTGTCTCTGAAGAAGGGTGGTATGTGCCCTTCAGGCCCAAAGTGGCGTATGTTGGATGGCAACTGATTTAATATCATAATTCTGGAGTGTTACGGATATGACAGGCCAAAGTTGTTTGGTCACTGTGTGGGAGTGAAAGACATCTGGACAGATTGACACAGTGGGGTGTTGGTAAATGGCCATATCCTTCCAGGAAATATCCATACACCCCCTGCGATGAGGTGTAGTGGTAGAGAAAGCCAGAGGAGATCTCCTGCAGAGGTGTAAATTAACAGTTCCTGAGTACGTGACATCAAAGGGACCAGCTGACCCCAAATGATCATGGGTCAGCTGTGAGTGATAAATGGACATATACTGCCTCTAGTGGACAATCCAGGCATGCGTCCTAGGGACAGACCCAAGGAAAGGAAGTCTGTCGCCATTGGACAGAATGCATAAGTAGGCCGGCGTTGGGTGGGTGTGTGTGGATGATGTATGAATGGGTTTAAAAGGCCGAGGAACCCCATATCTACCTCTCTCTTATCATCTACCATCAGGCCAGCCAGAACACCATTTCGAGGGCAGCCTAAGTATCACCTTATGCTATTTATGTTATAGGCTCTATGATATTTTCTTAGCGTTTTTATGTTAGCATTTCTGTTTTTCCTTATAATAAATGTAATCTTTGCTTTATTGAAGTATAGTGATTGATTATTTATATATATATAGATATAAGCTAATCTTACTATCATACTATTATCATTACTGGTATCAGAGTTTTAGTAGCTTAACGAATGAGAGGAATGGATAATTAATATATAATTACAAATAAACTTGGGGAAACCATAACCACCCCATTTTTATTTCATTTGGCACCCCCAGAAGCAGGAGTGTAGTTAATTTCTTTGGCACCCTCAAAAGGAGAGTGTAAAGAAGTCCTACACAGAATCCATAACCCTGATATATTTTTTGTCTTGAGTCCCTCTAAGCGAAGGAGTCCTCTACAAGAGCAATCAGAACTGAAGGTATCTCTATGCGGTGGACATTTGCGCTGGATCGTGAATCCTGAGCCTGGAGTGATTGTAAAAGTTCTGTGAAAACATTTCATCAGTGAGCAGACGCGCAAATCTGGTGAGATTTTTGGCTGGTATATGTGTATTGTATTGTATGTGTTAAAGTTTGTTGTATTGTTAGTGCAAATTTGCGAAGTTGTTAGGCCTGTGCGCTGTGCAATTCTGCAAGCGAGGAAGGGTTGATCACCCTTGGTTAACTGAGGTACCCTGCAGATTTATAGGAGAGCCCATACGTCCTTGAGGAGAAAGTGGGAGAAATATAGATTATATTTTTTGTACCCACGGGAAAGTGAAAAAGATTTCTGGCTCCAAGAAAGGACTAGGGACCTGGAATCTGAGGTGTCGGGGTACAGTTGGTAATAGGGAGTTATATTACAAATCCCTATGAGTTTAAAATACTTTGTCTGTTTGTGTGTGAGCAGTGAATTCTGGAGGACTACAAGTCCCTGTGAGTCTTAAACTACTTTTCTGTGTGTTTGTGTGCCTGTGAGTAGTGTGTAATCAGCTGTTGCTGTGAAAGAGACTTATTGGTCTTCAGTGTGTAAGTAATTAACATATCAATTGAGGGCATCGGAATGTTCATTGAAAAGCATGCATCTGCTAAGTTTAAGACTTTGGCAGAAAATACATTGACTCACCAATTTAATGATTTATTAAAACAATGTGAGACTGAGAATGAGAATTTCAAAATAAAAGCCAAAAAGGTGAAAATGGCAAATGTGGTATGCATGCTAGTGAGAATGACAAACATTGCTCAGCATAAAGAAGCTCAATGGACTAAGGAGAAGTGTATATTGGAACAGAAAATTAGTGAATTGCAGGTAAGGTGTAAACACAGAGAAAGTTGTTTAGCCTATTTGGATCAAAGAGAAACTGAAAATGAGCATAGGATAACAAGACTTAAAATTAAGCTAGAGGAAGCTCAGATGACCATAAAACAATTATTGTACAAATATTCCAATGCTGAGCAGTCTCAATGTTTAAAACAGAAAGAAGAACAATTAGGGTTACCGGATGCTCTGGTTGATGCAAATGATATTGCTCTGGCTGGAATCAATGCTGGCAATGTGGAGGAGGAGTATTTAGACAAAAGTGCTGTAACTGCTCTTGAAATTGATTCAGGTGTTGAAATGGGAAACACACCTGATCTTTTTGAGAACAGTAGCAATTTAACAGTGGAGACCTCGGATGAGTCCATGGTTAGTAATTACTCCTCAGACAATGACAGTGTAATGTCAGGTGATTCCAAACATAGCAATGTTATGCAGAAACGTGGGTCTCCATCGCCATATACTTATAGACAGGCCTATGCAGGGAGACCAGCTCTCAAGTGCTTCGCCTGTAAAAAGTGGGGTCACATTGCAAGATATTGTTTGATGTCTAATAACAATAATATGCAGAGAAAATCTCAGTACCCTAAAACTACACCGAGGCGTTATGAAGTTTACTCCACCAGATGGGGTAGCAATCCGAGGCATAGAGGCCATAATTATCAAACCCGTGTCCCCTTTAAAATCCAGATGCTGAGACTACAAGCTGAAAATAGTCAGTTAAGACAGGAAAGGCATGTGTATTTGGAGCAGCTGAATAAATTTAAAATGGAGGCAGCCGCATGTTCACATGGGTATAGCAAATGGGGGGAACAAAAACTTTGTTAGCAGCCGTTAGCGAATTTCAGCGATGGTAAGAATTTTAAGGTTAACATTGCTTGGCGAGGAATAAGGTTTAGATGCGAGTCTTTTGTTTTGGCTTTCATTTTTGAAATATTATGGAGGACCTTGATGTATTTTGTAGTATTTTCAAGGGTAAGCCTCTGGATTTTTATTCTTAAAAATATTAGTATTTTTTTTTCTTTCTTTTTCTTCTCTCCTTCGTACTTGTTTTTTTTTCTGCCTCGTACTATATTTTTTTTTATGTTTTTTTGGTTATTGATTTATTTGTAGTTTTTTTCAATTTTTGTTCATTTATTTGGATTTTTAGTTTTGTTTTGTTCAGGTGGAAAAATGCTAAATTATTGGGTTTAGTCCACCTGAAAGGGGGGTCAGTGAATAGGCCCTAAATTAGCAACTGAATAGTTTGCTTGAGGCAGGAGTTAGCAGAAAGTTACAGTGGCCTGTAAATTAGTTTTTTTTAGGTTTTTTGTTTTTATTTTCATTCAGGTGGAAAAATTCCAAAGTGTTTAGATTTTGTCCACCTGAAAGGGGAGTTAGTGTGTAGGTTTTAGGTAACAGATACACACATTCTGTCTGTTTGTTTGTTTTTTTTTATGTTTTTTTTATGTTTAAAATGAGAACAGTGGGAAAGCAGCAGTCATTTTTACTTTTTGTTTTTTCCTTGTCATGGGAATTCAGTTTAGAGTGGGATCAGCCTAAAAAAGTCATTGGCTGTTTTAATAGTCTGTTCAGAGTTGCAGAAGCCAGGAAAACTGAGTTTCTGGGTTCCAGGGGAGGTTCTGTAAGGAAAATGCAAGTGAATAGATATTGCGGATAAGAATTTGATTCTGCCCTTGTTTTTCACTTCCAGAGTCCTGGTGGAGTGAAAGATTGGAGAGGTCTCTGGAACATGGATGAAAGATGTTCATCTGGGTGACAGTTTGTCTGTGCCATGCCATGTTACAAAGTTGTTCTGACAAACGGTCAGTGGAGAAGGGACAAACAAAGATTCCGATTAATATTTGCAATATAAGGCTTCTTTTCTTATGGACAATCTAGTGTAAACACTGCATCTGAAAGACTGTGCCCATCAACAGGGCTTGTGGAACATTGTTGCCGGAATCTCTCATGAATGTAGGAAAACTGTGAATACAAGTGCAATGGGTTGGAGGTTAGGGAAATAGTATAACCTATCCAATCCTGCAAAACAAGAAAGAAAAATATGTTTGTTTTTGGTGAAGAATTGAAAGAAGGAAAAATGTTTTTAATGTGTGAAGTGTATTGGCATTACTGAATTACCATGGTGTAGGTACCCAGGAGGCTGACACTTAGATGTCTGTTGGCCAGACTTAAGAGCTCCAGATGACACATCAACGGGGTGAGAATTTCCTTGTAGGGGTATGTCTCAATTATAGCAGTCCTATAGAGAAGGTATCGGTTACAGGGCATGTGGGACACCAGAACTGGACATAAGGGAAAAACACCTGGTTGATGTCTCACCTGAGCAGTTGGAACCCTGCACAATGTCAATTCACAAAAACATGCTTCGTTGGAATGAGGGGAACCGCTACAAATGGTTCTAAGCTCTTCCCAAACGCTGGCCACCAGGGTACAGTATGCCTTCACCACATGGCACTTCAACATCTCACAGTGGTTGATAAGAACATATTACCCCATATGTGCTGAATACACACTGAATCAAATGCGGTCATTGTACCAGTGGCTTGCTCCCAGAGATGTGCGGACACGGAGTGAGGTTCATTCGGGACTCTTATTTCTGAGGAGCTATCGAAAGAAGAGGGATGTATTCAGCACTATATTGGGGGGAATAGGAGCAGGGATGGGTGTTATTAATGAAGTGGATATCAGTATCCTGAGGCACAAACTCTCAGCCATAGCCTCAGACAGTAAACGGGGCTTTGTTACTCAGAGAGAGATCAATGACATCCTTAATAGAGTTGAGCGAACCCGGATTGTAAAGTTCGGGTCCATACCGAACTTTGGGGTGTCCGGGACCCGGACCCGAACCCGGACTTTTCAAAAAAAGTCCGGGTTTGGGTCCGGGGTTCTGGTAATTTTAATGAAAACTTTTCAGGCCCAAGCCCAGGCCCAGGGCCTGTGGGGTTTCAAGCCATACCTGGGCTTGAAATGTTAGGCCCAAGCGAGTTGAGATAATTCCTACAGTAACTAGAGAGAGACTCATTGTTTCGGGGCAAATGACAGACTCCGATACCGACTCTCAAACACGGAGTCCTATGACTATAGGTGAAGTAATTATTGTGGGTAGGGACGAGGATAAGGGGGGTTATATCACGACTTATGTAGGGAGAAGAAAGCTATCGAGGAGTCTTTATTCTCAGGGCTTACTTGGAGTGAGGCACAGGCGTG
>BLSH010526468.1:60384-77036 GCA_018402905.1 Glandirana rugosa | reverse complement strand
GGTTTTGGCGTGCACGCAGGGGCAGGCGGAATTATCAACCAACATCAAGCTGATTGTGCAGTCTCTGTATGAGGGACAGTGGCCTTATGAGTTAGCTTCACAGCTCAGTAAAATGTTGCCGACACACATAGTTTTTACTAATCCAAAGTGGCGGTCTAATGCCTGGTTGGGCTGCGCTAGTTTGAATTATGGAAGGTGTTCGGCTTACCCGTTGATCCCAGATATAGAAGTGCAGACTCTGTCTTTATATTCTGTGGTATCATTAGGCTTACTGACTGGGGATGCTACCTTGTTGCATCCGAGGCTAAATTACCCACATGTGATCAGAAAGGAGGGAAGCTGGAGACAGGTTGATATTTCCCTCTGTCGGAGACATGACCATGACGTCCTGTGTATGCCAGGTCAGTACGCAGTGGTGAACGAGAAATGTTGGGAAGATGTGTTGGATGGGGAAAACACTGCCGGGAAGGAGCCTGTGTATTATTTGGGGCATAGAAGAGTGTGCTTCTTTGTCCTAAAGGATACCAATGTAATATTGGTCATGGAAACGGGGTGCGCCATGAACCTAACAATAGCTAGAGGTGCATGGTGTACCCTTGGTGATGTTTCTGAAATCCAGACACAGGGGTGGAAGTATGTGGTACCGCATGTTGCCAATCTGTCTGTGGATGTCAATTATGACCGCCCTGTTAGTCTAAGAGCCCTGAATCTGGGTATGGGGAAAAGGATACAGGAATGGTTAACAGATTGGGATAGGGATGAGAACCTGATGAGGGTACTGCAGCAAGAAAGAGCTAATGCTAATATAGTCATCTACCATGATCAGAATAAAATAAAGGAGGTAGTGCATCAACTAGAGGATTATGCTAAAGGGTATTGGTGGGAGGTAATTTTCGGGCATTCCAGTAAGACCAATGGTATTTTGAATTACTTGATACATCCCGCAGTAGTATTACTCGTTGTTGCTGCAGTTTCATCTTTGGTTCAGGTTGGCATGTGTTGTTGGACTCGACATTTATATAGAACGGTCTCGCATTTATCTATGCAAGTTGAGGGATGAATTGACGGTAAGGTCTCAGCGTACAAGTTGGAGGCTTTACTGCCAATTCAGGGTCACAGCGCACCGCATTTATGCCAGAACTGCGGTAGGAAAGGCCATATTGAACAAGCCTGCCTAATCCCGCCCTGTATACACAATGAAGGGTTATAAGAGATGGGGGGTGGGATGTTTAAGGCGGTGATTAGAATGTACATGTATATAATATGGTAACGGAATGATTTGTGTGATAGTATAGTTTGACATACCTGTATTAGATTAGTAATACGGGTGAATAAGGCCCTCCTCGAGGTTCTGTATCTGGAAGCTGGTTGAAACGTGGCTCGGAGTGTGTGTTGGTGAATGGTGAGTGAATGGACACCCCTGGCCTATATTGCACCCCCTCATGAAGAGACCAGGAAGGAGATAACACAGAGTGGTTCCATGGATGCTGCCGCTGAAGAATGGTGGTAGGTGTATCACCCAGGCAAAGCGGCACATGTTGGGAAACCCATGATAAGACACTTATGGATTGTGCCATAGGAGCTGTTCCAGAGGAAGGGAGGTGTGTGCCCTTCAGGCAAAGTCGCACATGTTGGGAAGCACAACATGTTAAGACATTTATGGACTGTGCCATTGGAGCTGTTCCAGAGGAAGGGAGGTGTGTGCCCTTCAGGCAAAGCGGCACATGAAGCACAACATGTGAAGACATTTATGGACTTTGCCACGGAGGCTGTCTCTGAAGAAGGGTGGTATATGCCCTTCAGGCCCAAAGCGGCATATGTTGGATGGCAACTGATTAAAATCATAGTTCTGGAGTGTTACGGATATGACAGGCCAAAGTTGTTTGGTCACTGTGTGGGAGCGAAAGACATCTGGACAGATTGACACAGTGGGGTGTTGGTAAATGGCCATATCCTTCCAGGAAATATCCATACACCCCCTGCGATGAGGTGTAGTGGTAGAGAAAGCCAGAGGAGATCTCCTGCAGAGGTGTAAATTAACAGTTCCTGAGTACGTGACATCAAAGGGACCAGCTGACCCCAAATGATCATGGGTCAGCTGAGAGTGATAAATGGACATATACTGCCTCTAGTGGACAATCCAGGCATGTGTCCTAGGGTCAGACCCAAGGAAAGGAAGTCTGTCGCCATTGGACAGAATGCATAAGTAGGCCGACGTTGGGCGGGTGTGTGTGGATGATGTATGAATGGGTTTAAAAAGGCCGAGGAACCCCATATCTACCTCTCTCTTATCATCTACCATCAGGCCAGCCAGAACACCATTTCGAGGACAGCCTAAGTATCACCTTATGCTATTTATGTTATAGGCTCTATGATATTTTCTTAGCGTTTTTATGTTAGCATTTCTGTTTTTCCTTATAATAAATGTAATCTTTGCTTTATTGAAGTATAGTGATTGATTATTTTTATATATATAGATATAAGCTAATCTTACTATCATACTATTATCATTACTGGTATCAGAGTTTTAGTAGCTTAACGAATGAGAGGAATGGACAATTAATATATAATTACAAATAAACTTGGGGAAACCATAACCACCCCATTTTTATTTCAATCCACCAGACGGATGGAAAATAGGGTTTCCATCCATCTGGATTTGGCGGATCGGAGCATAACGGATGTCAGCGGACATGTCACCGCTGATATTCGTTGCTCCATAGAGGTGAATGGAGCATCAGTTCAGGTCTGCCTGAAAAACTGACAGACAGACGTGATCAGTCCGTATGTGTGAAAGAGCCCTTAGAGAACCTTAGTGAACTAACAGCATCATTAAGGCCAAGGAACATATCAGACAAGTCAGGGATAAAGTTGTGGAGCAGTTTAAAGCAGGATTAGATTATAAAAAAATATCCCAAGCGTTGAACAACTCACAGAGCACTGTTCAATCCATCATCTGAAAATGGAAAGAGTATGGCACAACTGCAAACCTACCAAGACATGGCTGTCCACCTAAACTGACAGGCCAGCCAAGGAGCGCACTAATCAGAGAAGCAGCCAAGAGCCCCATGGTAACTCAGCTCAGGTGGGAGAATCAGTCCACAGGGCAACTATTAGTCGAGCACTCCACAAATCTGGCCTTTATGGAAGAGTGGCAAGAAGAAAGCCATTGTTGAAAGAAAGCCATAAGAAGTCCTGCTTGCAGTTTGTGAGAAGCCATGTGGGGGACACAGAAAATGGGTGGAAGAAGGTTCCCTGGTCAGATGAGACCAAAATTTAACTTTTTGGCCCAAAAGAAAAACGTTAACACTGCACACACCATCCCCACTGTGAAACATGGGGGTGGCAGCATCATATTGTAGGAATGCTTTTCTTTAGCAGGGACAGGGAACCTGGTCAGAGTTGATGGGAAGATGCATGGAGCCAAATACAGGGCAACCTTAAAAGAAAACCTGTTAGAGTCTGCAAAAGACTTGAGACTGGGGTGAGGTTCACCTTTCAGCAGGACAACGACCCTAATTATACAACCAGAGCTACAATGGAATGGTTTAGATCAAAGTAGACATGTGCAGAACAAAAAAAAATAGTTTATTTTCATTTTGATTCATTATTTAGATAACTTTGTTTAGTTAAAGTGGTTGTCAACTTGTGACAACCACTTTAACCTACTGGTAAGCCTATGATAAGGCTTACCTGTAGGTGCACTGCATGTCTCCTAAACCTGTATGGTTCAGGAGATATGCAGTGTTGAAGCTGTGCCAATGTCATGTCGGCACATGCGCAGTGAAGGAACGGCCTGCGTGCCGTTCCTCCACTGCGACTGTGCCGTGACTGGCGGCTCCCACGTGCATGCCAGTCACATCGCCGGAGTCACAGCCCCGGAAGGAAGAGGGGCAGAAGATGGACGCGGCCAGCATAGGGGACATCGCTGGATGTCGCAGGCTTCGTTTGCAGGTAAGTGGTAGATAATGGGCTACTATGCGATGCATAGTAGCCCATTATGCTTCTACATTACAGCGGGACATAGAGGAAGTAAACCCCACCTGGGTTTACTTCCTCTTTAAATGTATTTAATTCGCTTAATTCATTTTCAGAATTCATTTTGTATATTCGTATTAAAATTCATTAAACTTTTCCGAATTCGAATAGTTTTTGAATTCTAAAAGTTTTCGAATTGGAATAGTTTTCGATTCATTTTCTGATTTCCAAAGAGAATGAAATAGAAAAGAAGATAAAGGAATAGGATAGAAAAAATAGAATAGAATAGAAAATAGAATAAAAAAAAGAATAGAATAGAATATAAATTAACAGAATAGAATATAATTAAAAAAATAGAAACAAATAGAAAGAATATAACCATCTTATGAAATTCAAATGTATTCTGCTTGAAATTCGAATTTCAGAAGGTGGTTATATTCTTTCTATTTTATTCCATACTTTTTTTTATTCTATTCTATTCTTTTCTGTTTTTTTATTTTCTATTCCATGCTATTTTTTTCTATTGCATTCCTTTATTTTTTATTCTATTTTACTCTTTTTGTAAATTGGAAAACAAATTGAAAACTATTTGAATTCGAAAACTTTTCGAATTAGAAAACTATTCAAAATTGAGTCGAATGAATTTGAATTCGAATTTTGTCCGAATTTTTTTTTTGTTATTTCGGAATCGTTTTGGTGTTATTGTAATTCAAAAATTCAGATACGAAGGAAAAGAATTGCCATGTCTAGATCAAAGCATATTCATGTGTTAGAACGGCCCAGTCAAGGTCCAGACCAAAATCAAATTGAGAATCTGTGGCAAGACTTGAAAATTGCTGCTCACAAACACTCTCCATCCAAGCCTACAGGGCTTGAGCTATTGTGTAAAGAAGAATGGGCAAAAATTCCACTCTCTAGATGTGCAAAGCTGGTAGAGACATCCCCAAAAAAGACGTGCAACTGTAATTGCAGGGAAAGGCGGTTCTACAAAGTATTGACTCAGGGGGGCTGAATACAAATGCATGCCACACTTTTCAGATATTTATTTGTAAAACATTTTGAAAACCATGTATCACTTTCCTTCTACTTTACACTTATGTGCCACTTTGTGTTGGTCTATCACATAAAATCCCAATAGAATACATTTACCATTTACCTTTTTGGTTGTAACATGACACAATTTGGAAAATTTCAAGGGGTATAAATACTTTTTCAAGGCACTGTATATGCGATTGAACGATTGTCTGATCCCATAACAACTAGCACACTGTAGTAGAAGCAAAAATATTTTAGAGAGGACATGTTAGCTTCTGCAATCTACATGAACACAGTGATGATAATGTTTTATTTATATGTTTATTTACTTTTTTTTTTTGGGGGGGGGTTGAAGTGCAATATGTTTTGGTGCCTTGACAAGCAGTTAAAATAAAAGTAAGCATATTAAGATGCCTAATTTTGTGTAAACTGTTTGGAAAAACAGACTTCATGGTCTACATTTGTCAGTCAACAAAATAAATTACTGGAGGACTAATTATGGCCATACACAGGCCCTTGTTTTAACCCTTCCTTATTCTATCCAACAAAACAAAAGCTTTATTTAAATATAAACTTTAAATCTATTGTGATAATGGTTAAATGCTAGAAATTAGGGAGTCGGATCAGTTGCATGATTCTCTTCCCCATCCACAGATGATGTTACAATCAGTGTAATCAAAGAACCTTTCTCAATGGAGGAAGAGGAAGGAGGAGACGTATTCCTGTTGGACCACCTGTCCTGCCTGAACATGTTACCCATTGCAACTCTAGAAGTTCATAGTTACATGGTTACATAGTTACATAGTTGGTAAGGTTGGCGGCACAGTGGTGTAGTGGATAGCACTTTTGCCTAGCAGCAAAAGGGTCGCTGGTTTGAATCCCAACTATGACCCTGCCTGGAGTTTGTATGTTCTCCCTGTGCCTGTGTGTTTCCTCTGGTTACTCTGGTTTCCTCCCACACTCTAAAGACATGCCGATAGGTTAATTAGATCCTGTTTAAATTGGCCATAGTATGTGTAAGTATGAATGCGAATTAGGGAACTTAGATTGTAAGCTCCTTGAGGGTAGGGAATGGGCAATGTATATGTAAAGCCCTGCGTTAATTGACAGTGCTATATAAGTACCATACATAAATAAGGTTGAAAAAAGACACCAGTCCATTCAGTTCAACCTGTGGTGTGTGAGTGTGCATGTGTTTATGTCAATAGTTCATTGTATGTCCTGTTCAGAGACAGGAAGACGACACAGCATCCCTGCAATCCTGCAATGAAGATTTGTTATCTGCACAAAGCGGGACATACTTCATTACAGGTAAGTCATGTGACAAAAGCTGTAGGGATTTTTTTTAGCTAAGCTTCAACAGTTTAATCCCTGTATTCGTCGATGATAATATATATATATATATATATATATATATATATACAGTATCTCACAAAAGTGTGTACACCCCTCACATTTTTGTAAAAATGTTATTATATCTTTTCATGTGACAACACTGAAGGAATGACACTTTGCTACAATGTAAAGTAGTGAGTGTACAGCTTGTATAAGAGAAAAACCAATAATCTCCTGAACTCAAAATCTTCTACCAGATCTCAAACCATGTAGCAAGGGCACTTAGTCCAACATGGAGTCTCTGTGAACATGGTAGTTACTCAGCACCTTGTGGTCTTGCTGCCCTCTTCAGGATCATGGGAATCCAAATATACTAAAGAGAAAACACAAACAAGAGGGGCGCACCGACCTCGTGCAATACCATTAAAACGTTTATTAAAAATGTTAGGCTCTGATGAAGAGGGTTTGCCCTGAAAATGCATCAGCCTGGCCACACGGACACCATCCGGTCCCTCTGCTGAGGTGTTGTTTGTCTACTCCGTTGGAGGTGTATTCACCCTAATGCCTTGTTATCTGCTCTGTTTGTGAGTATATGGATTTTATCTAACATTTTTAATAAACTTTTTAATGGTATTGCATGAGGTCGGTGCGCCCCTCTTGTTTGTGTTTTCTCTTTTGTACAGCTTGTATAATAGTGTAAATTTGCTGTCCCCTCAAAATAACTCAACACACAGCCATTAATGTCTAAACCGCTGGCAACAAAAGTGAGCAAACCCCTAAGTGAAAATGTCCAAATTGTGCCCAATTAGCCATTTTCCCTCCCTGGTGTCGTGTGACTGGTTAGTATTACAAGGTCTCAGGTGTGAATGGGGAGCAGGTGTGTTAAATTTGGTGTTATCGCTCTCACTCTCTCATACTGGTCACTGGAAGTTCAACATTGCATCTCATGGCAAAGAACTCTCTGATGATCTGAAAAAAAGAATTATTGCTCTACATAAAGATGGCCTAGGCTATAAGAAGAATGCCAAGACACTGAAACGGAGCTACAGCATAGTGGCCAAGACCATACAGTGGCTTTATAGGACAGGTTCCACTCAGAACAGGCCTCGCCATGGTCAATCAAAGAAGTTGAGTGCACATGTTCAGAGTCATATCCAGAGGTTGTCTTTGGGAAGTAGACATATGAGTGCTGCCAGCATTGCTGCAGAGGTTGAAGGGGTGGGGGGTCAGCCTGTCAGTGCTCAGACCATATGCCACACACTGCATCAAATTGGTCTGCATGGTTGTCATCCCAGAAAGAAGCATCTTCTAAAGATGATGCACAAGAAAGCCCGGAAACAGTTTACAGAAGACAAGCAGACTAAGGACATGGATTACTGGAACCATGTCCTATGGTCTTATGAGACCAAGATAAACATATTTGGTTCAGATGGTGTCAAGTGTGTGTGGCGGCATCTAGGTGCAGAGTACAAAGACAAGTGTGTCCTGCTTACAGTCAAGCATGGTGGTGGGAGTGTCATGGTCTGAGGCTGCATGAGTGCTGCCGCCACTGGGGAGCTACAGCTCATTGAGGGAACCATGAATGCCAACATGTACTGTGACATATTTAAGCCGAGCATGATCCCCTCGCTTCGGAGACTGGGCTGCAGGGCAGTATTCCCACTTGATAACAACCCCAAACACACCTCCAAGATAACTACTGCCTTGCTAAAGAAGCTGAAGGTAAAGGTGATGGACTGGCCAAGCATGTCTCCAGACCTAAACCCTATTGAGCATCTGTGGGGCATCCTTAGATGTAAGGAGGAGGAGCGCAAGGTCTCTAACATCCACCAGCTCTGGGATGTCACCATGGAGGAGTGGAAGAGGACTCCAGTGGCAACCTGTGAAGCTCTGGGGAACTCCATGCCCAAGAGGGTTAAGGCAGTGCTGGAAAATAATGGTGGCCACACAAAATATTGACACTTTGGGCCCAATTTTGACATTTTCACTTAGGGGTGTACTCACTTTTGTTGCCAGCGGGTTCAACATTAATGGCCGTGTGCTGAGTTGTTTTGAGGGGACAGCAAATTTACACTGTTATACAAGCTGTACACTCACTACTTTACATTGTAGCAAAGTGTCAATTCTTCAATGTTGTCAAATGAAAAGATATAATAAAATATTTACAAAATATGAGGAGTATACTCACTTTTGTGAGATACGGTATATATTATTATGATTAGTTAGGCAAAGGATAGGCAAACATGGATAAAATAGGGTAATGGAGAGAAATTTGGCAGATGAGGTTTAATATTGAAAAAAGTAAAAATACATATTTGAATGCTAAGAACTTGCAGACAGGATATACATTAGGAGCTTTCTTCATACATTTATATAAATAAATACATAAATGAATCAGTCCTGATGTACTGACTGCCTATCTAAATTCTAGTGACCCTGAAATGACAGGACAGTACAAATACCCCCAAATGACCCCCTTTTGGCAATAAGACACCCCAAAGTATTTAGTAAGAGGCATAGTGAGTAGAGTTGAGCGGACACCTGGATGTTCGGGTTCGTCGGGATCAGCCGAACTTCACGGAAAAGTTCGGGTTCGGTACCCGAACTTGACCCCAAACCCCATTGAAGTCAATGGTGACCCGAACTTTTGGGCACAAAAAATGGCTGTAAAAAAGTCCTGGAAAGGGCTAGAGGGCTGCAAAAGGAAGCAACATGAGGGTAAGAGTAGGACAAGTGTCCTGCAAACAAATGTGGATAGGGAAATAACTTAAAATACATAAAAAAATTAAAATGGGAGGAGGAGGTGGATGTGGAGTAGGAGCCTAGAGGTTGACTAGGCCGTGACCGTGGCAGTGTAGGTGGAAGTGACGGTGAAGGAGGAGGAGATAGCCAACACTGTTTTTTTTTTTTCTAATTGGGGTAGCCCCCAAAATATTGAGACATATTAAAAAAAACAAGTATACCAATGGCTGTGTGAGGCCGGTCTAAATGTCTATTCTGCACATGGTACAGACAAGTCTTGTGGGATCCATGCCTGGTTCATTTTAATAAACGTTAGCTTGTCCACGTTGGCTGTGTACAGGCGGCTGCGCTTGTCTGTGATAACGCCCCCTGCCATGCTAAACACATGTTCAGACAATACACTGGCAGCACCTCCAAGGCATAAAGGGCAAGCTCAGGCCATGTGCCCAATTTGGAGACCCAGAAGTTGAATGGGGCAGACCCATCAGTCAGTACGTGTAGGCGTGTGCACACATACTGTTCTACCATGTTGCTGAAATGCTGCCTCCTGCTAAGACGTTGTCTATCAGCTGGTGGTGCTGTTTGTTGTGGCGTGCTGCTGACAAGGCTTTTCCACATTTCAGCCATGTTAACCCTGCCTTCTGAGGTGCTGGCGGTGCCACAGCTGCGTTGGTGACCTCTTCCTCCTCCTCTGTCTTTGCCTTGTGCTTCCACTGAGCCCCTGGTGTCATTTGGGAATGCCCTCAGCAGTGCATCTACCAGCGTGCGCTTGTAGTCGCGCATCTTCCGATCACGCTCCAGTGAGGGAATTAAGGACGGCACGTTGTCCTTGTAACGGTAATCCAGCAGGGTGGCCACCCAGTAATAAGAAGAAGTTAAAATGTGGGCAACTCGGCTGTAGTTGCGCAGGCACTGCAGCATGTAGTTGCTCATGTGTGCCAGGCTGCGCAGAGGCAAAGACAAGCTGTCTTCTGTGGGAGGTGTATCATCTGTGTCCTCCGTATCCCCCAGCCATGATCAAGTGATGCCCACGAGCTGCGTCGGGTGCCACCCTGCTGTGAACACGGTTCCTCCTCCTCATCATCCTGGTCCTCCTCATCCTCTAGAACTGTGCCCTGGCTTGAAAATTTTTTACCTGGCCTATGCTGGTGCAGGAACCCACCCTCCGAGCCACTTGTGAAGGACTGGTCTGATAACCGTGGAAATGACCCCTCTTGTGCCACATCCTCTTCCATCATCGACCCAAGGTGTTTTTTCAAGGAGACATAGAAGTGGAATAGTAACGCTGAGAACAGCATCATCAGCACTGGCCATGTTGGCGGAGTACTCGAAACACCGCAATATGGTACACAGGTCTTACATGGAGGCCCACTCGTTGGTGGTGAAGTGGTGCTGATCCGCAGAGCGAGTGACCCGTGCGTGCTGCAGCTGAAACTCTACTATTGCCTGCTGCTGCTCGCACAGTCTCTCCAGCATGTGCAAGGTGGAGTTCCACCTTGTGGGCACGTCGCATAGGAGGCAATGAGCGGGAAGGCCGAGGTTCTGCTGCAGCGCAGACAGGCGAGCAGCAGCAGGGTGAGAACGCTGAAAGCGCGCACAGACGGCCCGCACTTTCTGCAGAAGCTCTGACATATCCGGGTAGTTTTTTAGAAATTTCTGCACCACCAAATTCAGCACATGCGCCAGGCAAGGGATGTGCGTCAAACCGGCTAGGCCCAGAGCTGCTACAAGATTTCACCCATTATCGCACACCACCAGGCCGGGCTTGAGGCTCAGTGGCAACAACCACTCATCGGTCTGTTGTTCAATGCCCGTCCACAGCTGCTGCGCAGTGTGGGGTTTATTCCCCAAACATATCAGTTTTAAAACAGCCTACTGTCGTTTCCCCCTGGATGTGCTGAAGTTGGTGGTGAAGGTGTTACGCTGAGCGGATGAGGAGGTGGTAGAGGAGGAGGAGGAGAAAGGGCAGTAGGAGGAGGAGGCAACAGGAGGCAAAGAGAAATGCCCTGCAATCCTGGGTGGCGGAAGGACATGCGCCAAACAGCTAGCCGCCTCAGGCCCACTCACCACTACATTTGCCCAGTGTGCAGTTAGCGAGATATAGCGTCCCTGCCTGTGCTTACTGGTCCACGTATCAGTGGTTACGTGGACCTTGCCACAGATGGCGTTGCGCAGTGCACACTTGATCTTGTCCCTGACTTGTTTGTGCAGGGAAGGGATGGCTCGCCTGGAAAAGTAGTGGCGGCTGGGAACCACGTACTATGGGACAGCCACCGCCATGAGGTTTTTAAAACTGTCCGTGTCTACCAGATGGAACAACAGCATTTTAAAGGCCAGGAATTTTAAATGCTGGTATTCAGGGCCCAGGGATCGCGGGTGGGTGGGGGGGTACTTCCTCTTTCTCTCCAGTGTTTGGGAGATGGACAGCTATAAGCTTCCATGGGACCGTTTGGAAATGCTTGGGGACAGAGGTGGACATGGTGGCGTTGCTGTCACATCGTCTGTTTGCTGGGTGGCAGGTGACACTGGCACTGTAGAGGTGGAGGGAGAGGCTGAGGCAGCAGCAGAAGAGGAAGCAGGAGGAGGCCGAGACCTTTCTTGGATTTTGAGGTGCTTATTCCACTGCAGCTAGTGTTTTCCATGTAGATGCCTGCTCATGCAGGTTGTGCTCAGGTTTAGAACATTTATGCCTCGCTTCAGGCTCTGTTTGCACAGAGTGTCTTGTCGTCAGCACATTGTCTGAAGAACTGCCACGCTGGGGAATGCCTTTGAGCTGCCTTTGGTGTGAAACTCTGAGCTTTCATCAAGGGACCGGGTGGGAGACAATGTGAAGGAACTTGAGGCATTGTCAGCCACCCAATCTACTATCGCCTGTACTTGTTATGGCCTCACCATTCGTTGAACGGCATTCGGGCCTACCATATAACGTTGAAGGTTCTGTCGGCTACTCGCACCTGAAGAAGGTGTTTCCCTTGTGCTTGTAGCTGGCACAAATCGACCATGTCCTTTCCTTGCAATAGTAACTTCACCAACACCAGCAGCACCACGACCACAACCACGTTATTTAATGCTCTCCTCATTCTGGCCACAAATGTACTATGTAGCACTATTTATTAATACAAAAAAAAAAATAATAAATTCTTCTTTTTTTTTGGAAAACAGCAATGTACAGGGTGGGCCCTTTATAAGGATACACCTTAATAAAATGGGAATGGTTGGTGATATTAACTTCCTTTTTGTGGCACATTAGTAAATGTGAGGGGGGAAACTTTTCAAGATGGGTGGTGACCATGGCGGCCATTTTGAAGTCGGACATTTTGAATCCAACTTTTGTTTTTTCAATAGGAAGAGGGTCATGTGACACATCAAACTTATTGGGAATTTCACAAGAAAAACAATGGTGTGCTTGGTTTTAACGTAACTTTATTCTTTCATGAGTTATTTACAAGTTTCTGACCACTTATAAAATGTGTTCAATGTGCTGCCCATTGTGTTGGATTGTCAATGCAACCCTCTTCTCCCACTCCTCACACACTGATAGCAACACCGCAGGAGAAATGCTAGCACAGGCTTCCAGTATCCGTAGTTTCAGGTGCTGCACATCTCGTATCTTCACAGCATAGACAATTGCCTTCAGATGACCCCAAAGATAAAAGTCTAAGGGGGTCAGATCGGGAGACCTTGGGGGCCATTCAACTGGCCCACGACGACCAATCCACTTTCCAGGAAACTGTTCATCTAGGAATGCTCGGACCTGACACCCATAATGTGGTGGTGCACCATCTTGCTGGAACTATGATGTCGGTGATAGGGAATTGCTGGCCATCAAGTCGGCTTTGGAGGAATGGTGGTACCTCCTGGAAGGAGCAGCTCACCCGGTATTGGTTTTTACTGACTATAAAAACCATAAAAAAACCATATGCTGTGAAGATACAAGATGTACAGCACCTGAAACTACGGATACTGGAAGCCTGTGCTAGCATTTCTCCTGCGGTGTTGCTATCAGTGTGTGAAGAGTGGGAGAAGAGGGTTGCATTGACAATCCAACACAATGGGCAGCACATTGAACACATTTTATAAGTGGTCAGAAACTTGTAAATAACTCATGAAAGAATAAAGTTACGTTAAAACCAAGCACACCGTTGTTTTTCTTGTGAAATTCCCAATAAGTTTGATGTGTCACATGACCCTCTTCCTATTGAAAAAAACAAAAGTTGGATTCAAAATGGCCAACTTCAAAATGGCCGCCTTTGTTACCACCCATCTTGAAAAGTTCCCCCCCTCACATACACTAATGTGCCACAAACAGGAAGTTAATATCACCAACCATTCCCATTTTATTAAGGTGTATCCATATAAATGGCCCACCCTGTAGACGCACTTTTTTATTTTTGTGCAAGAAATGCACAGCTCACACCAGCAGCAGGAAGCTCTCCCTACACCAGAATGATATGATTTTAGAACAATAATCTGTCCCTCACAGGAGCAGCAGGAACCTCTCCCTGTAGCACTATGATGAGATGATTTTAGAACAATAATCTGTCCCTCACAGGAGCAGCAGGAACCTGTCCCTGTAGCACTATGATGAGATGATTTTAGAACAATAATATGTCCCTCACAGGAGCAGCAGGAACCTCTCCCTCTAGCAGTATGTGATGATTTTAGAACAATAATTTATCCCTCACAGGAGCAGCAGGAACCTCTCCCTCTAGCAGTATGTGATGATTTTAAAACACCAATCTGTCCCTCACAGCACCAGCAGGAACCTTTCCCTCTAGCAGTATGTGATGATTTTAGAACAATAATCTGTCCCTAACAGGAGCAGCAGGAACCTCTCCCTCTAGCAGTATGTGAAGATTTTAGAACAATAATCTGTCCCTCACAGGAGCAACAGGAACCTCTCCCTCTAGCAGTATGTGATGATTTTAGAACAATAATGTGTCACTCACAGGAGCAGCAGGAACCTCTCCCTCTAGCAGTATGTGATGATTTTAGAACAATAATCTGTCCCTTACAGCACCAGCAGTAACCTCTCCCTTTAGCAGTATGTGATGATTTTTGAACAATAATCTGTCCCCCACAGGAGCAGCAGGAACCTGTCCCTCTAGCAGTATGTGATGATTTTAGAACAATAATCTGTCCCTCAAAGGAGCAGCAGGAACCTCTCCCTCTAGCAGTATGTGATGATTTTAGAACAATAATCTGTCCCTCAAAGGAGCAGCAGGTATCTCTCCCTCTAGCAGTATGTGATGATTTTAGAAAAATAATCTGTCCCTCACAGCACCAGCAGGAGCCTCTCCCTATAGCACTAGGAGATGATTTTAGAACAATAATCTGTCCCTCACAGCACCAGTAGGAATCTCTCCCTATAGCACCAAGAGATGATTTTAGAACAATAATCTGTCCCTCACAGGAGCAGCAGGAACCTCTCCCTCTAGCAGTAAGTGATGATTTTAGAACAATAATCTGTCCCTCACAGCACCAGCAGGAACCTCTCCCTATAGCACTAGGAGATGATTTTAGAACAATAATCTGTACCTCACAGGAGCAGCAGGAATCTCTCCCTATAGCACTAGGAGATGATTTTAGAACAATAATCTGTCCCTCACAGGAGCAGCAGGAACCTCTCCCTCTAGCAGTATGTGATGATTTTAGAACAATAATCTGTCCCTCACTGGAGCAGCAGGAACCTCTTCCTCTAGCAGTATGTGTTAATTTTAGAACAATTATCTGTCCCTCACAGCACCAGTAGGAATCTCTCCCTATAGCACCAAGGGATGATTTTAGAACAATAATCTGTCCCTCACAGGAGCAGCAGGAACCTCTCCCTCTAGCAGTAAGTGATGATTTTAGAACAATAATCTGTCCCTCACAGCACCAGCAGGAACCTCTCCCTATAGCACTGGGAGATGATTTTAGAACAATAATCTGTCCCTCACAGCACCAGCAGGAACCTCTCCCTCTAGCAGTATGTGTTGATTTGAGAACAATAATCTGTCCCTCACAGCAGCAGCAGGAACCTCTCCCTATAGCAGTAGGAGATGATTTTAGAACAATAATCTGTACCGCACAGGAGCAGCAGGAATCTCTCCCTGTAGCAGTAGGAGATGATTTTAGAACAATAATCTGTCCCTCACAGGTGCAGCAGGAACCTCTCCCTGTAGCACTATGATGAGATGATTTTAGAACAATAATCTGTCCCTCACAGGAGCAGCAGGAATCTCTCCCTATAGCAGTAGGAGATGATTTTAGAACAATAATCTGTCCCTCACAGGCGCAGCAGGAACCTCTCCCTGTAGCACTATGAGGAGATGATTTTAGAACAATAATCTGTCCCTCAAAGGAGCAGCAGGAACCTCTCCCTCTAGCAGTATGGGATGATTTTAGAACAATAATCTGTCCCTCACAGGAGCAGCATCAACCTCTCCATCTAGCAGTATGTGATGATTTTTTTTTAAAACAAAATCCAGTTTTATTCATTAAAATGTTATACAGGTGTTACATGGTAATAGTATTCCACAGTATAGTTACATATACCTTGAGCGAATTTACATATTGAAGGTAAGTCTACTTAGAGCGATGTTATCATTCTCACCCATCATAGTCCATTGTATATTTTCCTACATATTCAGGTTAACCAAAAGGTGATACATTCCCAGTGTTACTGAGGAGAGTGATTACCTGTGAACCCTTTCCCATTGGGGGCACCAGTGGTGCATATCCACATGCCTTAACCGGTACATGTGTCTGGGTTGGACAGCCACTTATCCCATACTTTGGTATACTTGGTGGGGCAGCCTCTATGAACATATATTAGTTTCTTATAAGGTAGGACTAAATTAACCTCTCTTATCCAGCCTTGGATACTAGGAGGGAGAGGTTGCATCCACACCCTGGCAATAGTTTTTCTGGCGACATACAACGTTTCCCTTAAGAATACAGCAGACTTCTGGTTCCGGCACCGCATGGAGAGGAGCTAGGAGGCATCAGCTCCTCTTCCCTGTCAACGATACAGCCTTAAACACCAGCGATTCGCATCGATTCCCGGTGGTAAGCCTCCTCCCGATTCCCTCTTAACCCCAGGATAGCACATGGATCGTTTCATAGAGCGATCCAGGCAACGAACGACCGCATCTCAGTCGTCCCCAGGGGGAGAGAAGACGCACGCCGCAGCCAACATGACCGCCGCCCCACAGCCTCAGGCACAGACAATGTCCTATGCTGCCAAGCTAATGATTTTAGAACAATAATCTGTCCCTCAAAGGAGCAGCAGGAACCTCTCCCTCTAGCAGTATGTGATGATTTTAGAACAATAATCTGTCCCTCACAGCACCAGCAGGAGCCTCTCCCTATAGCACTAGGAGATGATTTTACAACCGACGCCGCACGCAGAAGAGAGGGGGACCCCTGCTGACTCTACGCCAGCAAGCAACGGACCTAGCGAGATACTTTGCTAGGTACACGATAGGACCCCAATTCTCCCTTAGCCCTCCTCCGAATGGTGGCCCTTAGCTACGCTTAGCGACCACAAATTCCGACATAGCAACTGTCCCTTCTCCTCG
>BLSH010526468.1:9229-25565 GCA_018402905.1 Glandirana rugosa | reverse complement strand
ATTTTAGAACAATAATCTGTCCCTCTAAGCAGTAGACTCTACCTAGTCCAGTCAGATTGTTCTGTAACGCAGGATGAGATGTTATTAGATCTGCAATCTGTCCCTAAAAGCAGTAGTAGTAGTAATCTCTACCTAGTCCACAATCAGATCGTTCTGTAATGCAGGATGAGATGTTATTATATCTGCAATCTGTCCCTCACAGCGCCGGCAGCATCCTCTCCCTATACTAGCCAGAGAGCATGTGACATGCAGCACTAAGTGACTCCAGCTTATAAAGAGGCTGGGTCACATGATGCACTGGCCAATCACAGCCATGCCATTAGTAGGCATGGCTGTGATGGCTTCTAAGGGCAAACCAGTGAAACGCTTGTTGATTGGCTGCCCTGCAGCTATTCAACAAGCGGGATCAAATAACCGAACCCAGAAACCGAGCCCAAACTTTTTTTCAAATGTCCTAGTTCGGGTCACAGACACCCCAAAGTTCGGTACGGACCCGAACTTTACAGTTCGGGTTCACTCAACTCTAGTCAGAAGCCATTTGTCATCAGAGGGGGTCCTGACACCAATTCAGCAACAAGGTTGTTATGCAGTTGTTATGCACCTGTGATGTGCCCCAGAACACTGCAGGGAGTGGGGGGGGGAGGAGAACTTCCCCTTGGATTGCCTAGGTACCTGCTGCCCCCGAACAGAGGAAAAACAATAGGCGGCACTCCAAAAGTAATGCTGGTGCTGTATTTATTGACCATGACTAAGCTCATGTCTTGAGTGAAATGTGTCTACCTTCTTTGTACCCTGTATGGCTGATTATGGTCAATAAATACAGCACCAGCATTACTTTTGGAGTGCCGCCTATTGTTTTTCCTCTGTTCTGAAGCCACGGTAGCGAGCCGAGGTGTGCACCCAAGGACGGATAATCTGGAAGCAGTCTGGAGCAGTGAGATACACCTATTGCCTACCTGCTGCCCCCCCCCCCCCAAAAATGACATGCCAAAGGTGGCAGAGGATGGGGGAGGAGTGGTTAAAGTGGAACTTCCCCTTTTGGGTGGAGCTGTGCTTAAAAGTGGCACGCTTCCTATCAGTAGCTCAGCAATAACTTGCCTAATAGACTTGAAAATGGTCAGAAATGAATGCCAATATCCTGCCTTCTAACTAGATTACAATGGAGTTAAATATTACGTTTGGGTTTGAGGATTTTAGGCAGGATTCAAAGAACTCCATGAAAACCAATCCGGACCTGATTTGCTCATACTTACTGGCAACTAAAAATGATGGAGACTTTTTGGAAGTCTGCATAATTCTGTCTGAAAATCCTAACTAATAGATCACAATATATTATCTATGTGGGTCATAAGTAACATTTAATTTTTGTTCATTATTTTATATTGTCTATTGGTTATATAAGACTGTTTGCAGTTTGCCGACAATGATGTGGCTCTGGC
Source organism: Glandirana rugosa (assembly GCA_018402905.1). Classification (NCBI taxonomy): domain Eukaryota; kingdom Metazoa; phylum Chordata; class Amphibia; order Anura; family Ranidae; genus Glandirana; species Glandirana rugosa. The sequence goes on along the minus strand of BLSH010526468.1, from coordinate 24,126 downwards.
ACCTTTATTTTACAGAACAGTTGTTTTGTCTATTGGTGTCATTTTTTAAAATGTTACCCACAATTGTTTGTGTTAAAGCAATCAAACATTTCCTGCATGATATAATTTAGTTTCAGGTCATTTAACCTTGTATATTATTCATCCTATCTGAATAGTTTATCTGTAGGAAAAGATCCAATGATGCTAATTATTTCAAAGGTCATTATGCTTTCCATGGAATTAAATGCACAGGACTGTGTATTTCAAAACCCACAAATAGGTAACCTTTTTTATGTAAATATTAAAGAGGCCTGTTTCTAAGTGTTCCCAGATGACCAAAGGTTTCATTTATCTTAATTAAAAGAAGCGTTCACTTGTTTTCCAGTAATTACTAGATTGTAATGATTCAACCCTCAAGAAAGTATATATCAAAATGCCCTAAAACATATGTACATTTCATGTCTATTATTTATTGGCTTAATGTAAATAAGGATGTTTAATCCATGAAAGAGATGTATCTTCCTCAACAAGGACATGCCAATAGATATTATTACTGCTTCTTACTAATTACTTAACAAGGGGAAGTCCTTGGTGATATACTCTACAGGTTTGCTTCTAAATTCTTAAAATGTAGCATACTGCTTGCTGATGTAATGTCCTGTACCATATACACATGAGTTCTGTGCTGGGTAGATAAAACAATAACTAATTAATTAAGGGCATTAAATGCACAAACAAGCCATTTTGAAACATACTGCATATCACTTAATGTATTATGCAACAAATTAGATACATATTTCCTACTTACTGCAGACTGAAGAATACCAGAAGAACCATCATTAACTGAAGTTAATTCCTTTGGGCTTCTTTTCCTGACTTGTCAAACTTCCTTAAACTGAGCTTGGCAAACTTTGAATTACATGGGTCATTCTGAACTCTAGGGAGAAATTCATTACATGTTAATAGAATTTGTAGCTCAAAGTTGACAGTATGAAAACAGAAAAAAACATGAACGGGGTGACTATTGGATACAATTTATATGTTATTATTGTGGAGGACTTTCATACTACATATGCAATTTAAGCCACTGTACCTGAGTCTACAAAACTAAGTGGTCCCACCAGGTAGTGCTATGAAGCAACATGGAGGATCTTTTAAGAATGAACTGGTTGCCCACCTCTGCCAGACCACCTTGATCATTTGTAAATATAACATTTTGCACTGCCCAGCTTGTCCAAGGCTGGAAAGTGCTCATAGGCTCGGGCACCAGTGCTTTTTCCAGTGCTGTACCCAACTTTTCAAACTTTGTAACCTTTGTAAAAAACAGGGCTTATTACATAGTAAATTAAGCTGTCATGGCACATGTGAAGTTTTGGCACCATTAGAAGATGTTGCTCGCAAATATAGGCAGATGTGTAGGCTGATAAAGGAAGCTAGAGCAGTGCGCCCACTGTCAAGGTCACCCCTAACCTTGCAAATGTAAAATTCCTAGCTCAGACTGCCCTGGACAAGCTGGGTAGTGCAAGTGAAGATGAAGACCTGATGATTACCAGTAACTTTACTAATCTGCATGGATAAATTCTTCATATGTCACAATACTGAGTAAGAATATAATTAAAAGAATTCTGTACTTTTGGATAAGCAAATGTGTTTTGGTCTAGTTTGGATCCTGTACTCATCCATACATCTCAAAAAATACTAAAAAATTCTGAAGGGGGGAATCAGAAAATCAATTCTAGCCTTTTTCAAGGCTAATAGGCAAGATATTCCCAAACAAAGAACATGGGTTGCTGGCCACTGCTTTGGGGGACATGTAGCAATTAGAGATGGGCCAAACAGACCGCTGTTTGGTTCACACCATAACTTTTGAACATCGGGAAAGTTCGGACCTGAACAATGAACCCCATTGAAGTCAACGGGTCCCGAACATGAAAAATCAAAAGTGCCCATTTTGACTGCAAGTAATTGGGCATACAATGGTTATAGGGGTCCGGGTCCTGCCCTGGGGGACATGTATCAATGAAAAACAAGTTTGTAAAAAACATCATTTTTTAATGAGCAGTAATTTTAATAATGCTTAAAGTGAAAAAAAAAATGAAATCTACCTTTAAATAATGTGCCTGGTGGGGTCCCCTTAGTCTGCCTGTAAAAGGGCACATCTCTGTAATGTGTAGAACATAGCCAGACCAAATTGACATTTCCATAGGAAAAATTGTCATTTAAAATCACTCACGGCTGTAATGTATATTGCCGGCTCCCGGCAATATAGCAAAAAAAAAATCACTGAACAAATTTGCATAGGCCCCCCCTCCAGTCCATACCAGGCCCTTTGGGGCTGGTTTGGATTTTAAGGGGAACCACACGTCAAAATTAAAAAAGAATTTGACGTGGGGTCCCCCCAAAAATCCAAACCAGACCCTTATCCAAGCATGCAACCTGGCCAGCCAGCTTGGGGGAGGAACGAGCGAGTGCCCCCCTCTTTAACCGTACAAGGCTACATGCCTTCAACATGGGGATTATGGGTGCTTTGGGGCAGCGGGGGCTCTCCGCCCCGCCCACCCCAAAGCACCTTGTCCCCATGTTGATGGGGACAAGAGCCTCTTCCCCACTACCCTGGGCTGGGGTTCTGGGGGTCTGCGGGCAGGGGGCATATTGGGATCTAGAAGCCCCCTTTAATAAGGGGGGCTCCAGTTCCCGACCCCCCCATGTGAATTAGTACCCCTATTAATTCACCAAAAAGTGTCAAAAAAGAAAAAACCACAGGAGACAATTAGGGACACCAGATTTTTTAAAGCAGTGGTGACAGGGTAGAGGGAATATCAGCCGCAACATATCTAAAAGCTATATGAAATTGTTGTATTCTTTAAAAAATAGAGCTTAAGCCCTCCACAACTGTATAAATTTGGCAGTGGCAAAACTGTTTAATAGTATTGTTTGTAAAGTTCTTATTTGTAGCACCACGATACATTGACCTAACAGTTTAATCTACTTCCAACAGCACCGCTGTGGTCTGCAATGTCTGCATGCAGTGTATCAGCTGTGGTGAATATAACAGCCATTTGGGTAAAAAATGCATGACTGCACCACAGAGCTTGGTGGGAGCACCACCTCAATGAGAAAAGTTGGTAGCAAAAGGCACATCCTCCTTGTTCCTCAAAAGTACATAACTGGCACTTTCTTTTAGAGTGCGGATAATGTGTGTCTTTTCTATCCCTCCCCCTAAGGGCCCATGGCAGCCATTTTATCTTTAGGACTGATAATATGCCCTTTTCATCCTCCTGAAGGGTGCACAGCAGATATTTTTTTTTTTAGAAGGAATGTGCCATTTTTTTCCTCATCCTCCTCTTCCTCTTCTATTAATTCCATCATTGGAGGAGGGGGGGATGTGGTGCTAACATTAAGTAGGAGGTGTACAATTTGATAATCAAATGTGACCACACTAAAATCAACCAGTAGTTATCCTAATCCTAAAAATGCCAAAACATCTCATTGTAATCAACAAGTGCAAAATATACTCACAAATAATAAAATAACTATCTAGTGCCGATAGTTAGTACTCAAATTGAACAAAGAACATACAAATCTCCACAAAAATTAGTATCCCTCAACAATTCATACATCAATTCATTGAAATAAATATCAATAAAAGTTTCAGCAAAGGTTAATATCTTACACAATTTATGCAAAATAAATCATAATTAGTTAAAAAATGTCCATGTGTATCAAAAATGTACAGTTGTGCTCATACGTTTACATATCCTGGCAGAATTTATTATTTCTTGGCCATTTTTCAGAGAATATGAATGAGAAGACAAAGACATTTCTTTCACTCGTCGTTATTGTTTGGCTGAAGCCATTTATGATCAATCAACTGTGTTTACTCTTTTTAAATCATAATGACAACAGAAAGTACCCAAATGACCCTGATCAGCCAGTGTACATGGCTGCCACCAACACCAGACAGCCCAGATAGGCTGTGAGACTGATGACCCTCTATCCACTTCCACTGTGCCTATATTACACATCTGATCTGTGAGTTGCCATTTACCATGTAACTATTAAAGTGTTTATTTTAATGCTGCACTTAGTCTTGCACCCTTCTGCCCCTCTTTTTCACTTGAACCATAGGAACTCTTCTTTTCTTCCTTTCTTTAGCCTCCTATACTTCCTGGCCAGTAAACATGGCATTCCTGGGGCAGCCATGTACCAAGAGGCTAGGCTTGCTTGGTTTATATGAATGGGGCCTGCTATAGGAGACACAAAACTAAGTTATATTCCCTGACCACTCACACAGGGCCAACCCTTACAGTGCATTGACTTTGTTGAAATTAGTTGATATTAGGGATGGGCCAAACACCGCCCGGTTTGGTTCGCACTAGAACTTACGAACAGGCAAACAATTTGTGCAAACATGCAAATCCCATTAAAGTCTATGGGACACGAACATGAAAAATCAAAAGTGCTCATTTTAAAAGCTTATATGCAAGTTATTGCCATAAAAAATGTATGGAGACTTGGGTACTGTCCTAGGGGACATGTATCAATGCAAAAAAAGTTTTTAAAATTATTGTTTTTTCAGGAGCAGTGATTTTAATAATGCTTAAGGTGAAAAAATAAAAATGAAATATTCCTTTCAATATTGTGCCTGGGTGGTCCCCTTAGTCTGCCTGTAAAGTGGCGCATCAGTGTGATGTTCTGAACAGTGCTGAAAAAAAAAATTCGAAAGAAATGTTGATGGGGACAAGGGCCTCTTCCTGACAACCCTGAGCTGTGGTTGTCGGGTTCTGCGGGCGGGGGCTTATCAGAATCTGGAAGCCCCGTTTAACAAGGCGGTCCCCAGATCCTGCCTCCCCTATGTGAATGGGTTTGTACCCCTACCCATTCACCAAAAAAAGCTGTGAAATGTAAAAAAAAGAGCCAGTTTTTAACAAGTCCTTTATTTAAAAAAAATAGCTCTGTGTTCTCACCAATCCCTCTTCTCTCCGATCCGTCTTCTCCCAGTGCCGTCTCTCCTGGTGCCGTCTTCTCCCCGGGCCGTCTTCTCCTGCGCCACTGGCTTCTTCCTTGCCGCTGCTGTCTTCTCCCTTGCCACCGGTTAGACGTCACAACGGAGGAAGACAGCACCAGGAGAAGAGCGTCATTTTTGTTTTCAGAGGGTAACCAGCGGTGAAGAGGAAGACAGCAGCGGCATGGAAGAAGACAGCGGCTCGGGGAGAAGGCGGCACCGGGAGAGATGGCACTGGCAGAGATGGCAACGTGAGAAGACGGATCGGGGAAAAGACGGACCAGGAGCTATTTTTTTATAAAGGACTTGTCAAAAACATTTTTTTTTTCCATTTCACAGCTTTTTTGGTGAATGGGTAAGGGTGCAATGTAGCCAATACCTATTCACATATGGGGGCCGGGATTACAGATTCCCAAAAGCCCCCTGCCTGCAGACCCGGACAACCACCAGTGAGGGCTGTCAGGAAGAGGCCCTTGTCCCCATCAACATGGGGACAAGGTGCTTTGGGGGGGCCTCAAAGCACCTCCCCATGTTGAGGGCACGTGGCCTGGTATGGTTCAGGAGGAGCTTGCTCATCCCCCCCATCCTGACCTTATCCCAGATAAGTGTCTGGTATGGATTTTGGGGGGATCCCCACTCCATTTTTTTTTAACATTTTTCCATGGGGTTACCCTTAACCACTTCAATAGACTGTGTTATATATACTACACTGACTGTACTATATATTCTCCACTATATTATATATACTACAATGACTGCACTATATACTCTGAACTGATATATACAGTATATACTATACGGACTGCACTATGTACTCTGACCTGCAATATATATTCTATACAGACTGCGCTATATACTCTGAGCTGTATTATATATATTACGGGGACTGGACTATATAAAATTGTAATTACATGCCCCAGTCAAACAGGTGCAGAAAAATTGGACCTTGGGAGTTGATGGTGCCTGAACACTGCAACCCCTCACAGTTACTCTTGTTGGGTACAGGAATGCACCCTACTGTTAAAAATTATTTTAAAAATTGTAATTACATGCTCCTGTCAAACAGATGCAGAAAAATTGGGCCTTGGGAGTTGGTGGTGCCTGAACACTGTAACCCCTCACAGTTACTCTTGTTGGGTGCAGGAATGAACCCTGCTGTTAAAAAATGATTTAAAAAATTGTAATTACGTGCCCCAGTCAAACAGGTGCAGAAAATATGGGCCAGTTACTCTTGTTGGGTGCAGGAATGGTACCTGCTGTTAAACATTCTTTTAAAAATTTTAATTACATGCCACTGTTAAACAAGTGCAGAAAAATTAGGCCTTGGGTGTTGGTGGTGCCCTAAACCAAAAACATTGTTGGAAGCTAGCATCATCAAAATTCAGGAATAGGATAGGCACTTAGGCACCATAGGCAGTCTTCAAGGGATCCTAGATTCCTAGCAAATTCAATCAGTTACATCAGCATCAGGGGCTTGATAGCTGCTGATCCAGGACAATAGAGTCTGTGGACAGACGAACGATCCATTTGATCCATTGCAAACCCTCCAGCAGCACTGAATGTCCGTTCAGAAAGCACGCTGGATGCAGAAAATGCCAGTAGCTCGATTGCATATTGAGCAAGTTCTGGTCAGTGGTCCATCCTCAAGACCTAGTAACCCAGTGGATGCTCTGCTGGAAAGGTCTCCAAGTCTGCTCTTGCCCCTAGATATTACTGCACCATATAATGCAGATGCTGGCGATGGTTGCTTGAACCTATCAGCCTTAGCGCTGAGGACCGAAGAATTGTTTAAATGCATCGGCCACTTTCTCCACCTCACAAAGCCTCAGAAACACGTAGTCCAGTACCAGGAAATGGTAAACCTCCCAGGGTCTGGAAAGGCATTGCACAAACTTTTCTTCAAGGTATACTGAAGATGTTTCATCCTCTGCTCCCTCAGTGAAGGCAGGATGAGCTCTGCAACTTTACCCTTGTAACGTGGATCAAGAAGGGTTGCCAGTCAGTAATGATGGCTCCTTGATACCACAAACCCTCTGGTCTTTTTGCAGGCTTTGCAGAATCAGGGAGCCCATGCAGCATAAGTTTGAGGAGGCATGAGAGTCCTCTGGGTCACTGAAGATGACATTGTCAGGAACTACATCCTCCCAGCCACGTACAACTCCTTGGGATTCAGGGGACTGGAAACCATCCCTTGACGACTGCTATGTGTTATCCTCTACAACCATGCTGACACAATCCTCCTCCTCTTCTTCCTGTGTGTTTGGTGACCTTGCAGAAATGCTATCTGCATAAAGTGGGCCTTAAGAGGAAAGGAAGTCCTCCTCTTCCTCTCGCTGTTCTGCCTCAAGTACCCTGTCCATGATTCCACAAAGCATGTGCTCCAGCAGGAAGACTAGAGGGACAGTGTCACTGATGCATGCATTGTCGCTGCTCACCATCCTTGTGGCCTCCTCAAATGGTGACAGGGCAGTGCATGCATCCTTGATCAGTAGCCACTGGCGTGGCAAAAAGAAGCCGAGCTCCCCTGAGTCTGTCCTGGTGCCATACTCACACAGGTACTCATTGATGGCCCTCTGCTGTGTGTGCAGCCCCTGTAGCATTGCCGATGTTGAGTTCCACCTGGTGGGCATGTCACAAATGAGGCGGTTGTTGGGCAGGTTGAATTCCTGCTGAATGTCAGCTAGCCAAGCACTGCCATTGTATGACCCCTGGAAATGACCACAGACATTTCTGGCCTGCCTCAGAATATCTCGTAAGCCTGGGTACCTGGTCAAGAAATGCTGCACCACCAAATTAAGGATGTGTGGCAAGCATGGAACATGTGTCAAGTGTCCCTGTTGGATGGCAGACTGAAGGTTAGTGCCATTGTCACATACAACCATTCTTGGCTCAAGATGCCATGGCATCAGCCACCTCTGAGCCTGCCCCTGCAGAGTTAACAGAATCTCTGCCCCAGTGTGGCTCCTGTCCAGTAGACAGACCAACTGAAGCACCACATGGCATCTTTTAGCCTGACTGCTTGTGTAGCCCCTTGAACGCTTAGGGAGCAGTGCAGGTTAAGAGGACAATTCTGCAGAAGAGGTCACAGAGGAACAAGAGGAGGGGGTGGAGGAAGCGGATGTGGCAGAATCACCACCAGCTTTTTGGAGGCATGGTGGCAGAACTAGCTCTGACACTGAACCCCGAAGTCCTGCATCCTTCATAGCTGCCTGCAGAGTTACCCAGTGCGCCATGAAGGAAATGTAACATCCCTGACATTCCCTGCTGGACAATGAGTCAGCGGTAATTTGAACCTTGCTGCTGACTGCCCTGTCCAATGAGGCCAAAACATTGCCTTACACATGACGGTAGAGAGCTGGAATGGCCTTATGTGAGAAGAATTTTCTTTTTGGAACCTGTCACTGTGGTATAGCACATTCCACAAATTCATGAAAGGGGGCAGAGTCTATCAGCTGAAAAGGCAGCAGTTGTAGTGCTAGCAATTTGGCCAAGCTAGCATTTAGATGCTGAGCATGTGGATGGCTGAGCCAGTATTTTTTTTTTGAAGTTCAGCACCTGATGTAGGGAAACTTGCCTGCTGAAATAAACTGGTGATGTACTGCTAACAGATTGGCTGCAAGTACTTGTGGCAATCATTGCTATACCTTCATTCCTCGCAGTGCATGTTTTTGAGAGAACTGGAGGTATAGTAAAGGTTGAGATCCCAGATGAGGAGCAAGTTTTATGATGTGGGTCTTTCAGGTGCTGTTGCCAATGCACTGCATGGCAGGTCGTCATATGTCTTATCAACCATGTGGTGCCCAAGTGGCTGCTGTTCTGGCCGCGCTTGATTTAGACATAGATTGCAAACACCAATGGTGAAATCTACTGCACATGTTTTGAAAAAATCCCACACCAGTGAACTTTTGGAAGTCAACAGAGAGTCAACAGTGCCTTGCACCTGTGGAGCTCTGTGATGTGATGCAATAGGGTGGCTGCCCTTAAGCTGGCCCCTGGAGGATATCCTACCTCATTGGAGTTGTGCCTCCTCCTCCTCCTCCTCCTCCTCACTTTCCTCCTCTCTTCTCTCAGGCACCCAAGTACAGTCAGTGTCCTCATCATCCCCTCTCTCCTCATCACTGGAGCAAACTTGGCAGTATGCTGCAGCTTGGGGAACATGATTGCTAGTTTCTTGTCCTTCTGTGGCACCCTCTCTCTCTAGGCTTCCTTGACCTGGGAACCAACATTGGATCCTTCAAATTGCTGCGTATCCTCCATCATCATTTAACCGACACTGTGGTCAAATACTTCTGGTGACTCCTCCGTGCATGATGGTGGGGCTACGGAAGGGGTAACTGTGGACAAGGATCCAGCGGAATAGGCTGCTTTGGCAGCTGTGTTGGAAGGCAAACTAGTATGAGCCTGGGTGACAGAGTATAAGGAGGATGAGGACAGCCTAATTAACCCCTCCGCCAACTCTTCTGCATGTTCTGGCTGAATAACATGGTCAGCAGCAGAAAACAGGACAAGCTTGACCCACCTGCAGGAGATGCACCATGTCCACCACCACCGCTTTTTGCTGTAGACACTGAGGCTGCTTGCCCTCTTTTAGAGGTCTGTGAGCATCTGCCTCCCCTTGGTAGCCTTCCAGACATGATGTGTATTTGTTTTTTTGAACACGGCACTACACTGTAATATATACTGTACACCACCGAATGCACTGTATATATAGTCTACACTGATTGCACTGTATATAGTGTATATATATACTAGACTGTATATATATATATATATATATATATATATATATTAATACACCGCCTAAAGTGTACTGTATACTGTACACTGCTGAATGCACTGTATATATAGTCTACAGTGAATGCACCCTATATACAGTGTGTATATATATATATATATATATATATATATATATATATATACATATATATATATATATATATAATATATATATATATATATATATATATTATGAGGGATTAGCTCTTGTGGGGATCTTCCCTGAGATAAAGGCAGTTCCCATGGCAGGTTCTTAAAAATCTAGCTTGCAGCCAAGTTTATTGTTAAAAGGTTGCATTCAAAATAAACAAAACAGAAAACAAATCCTTGCCACCCAGGCTCTAACTAAACATTCAGCATTCCTATCTGAGCGGTTAAGGGCTTCTCCCAGACACCCGCAAAACATAGATAGTGCAAACCTTTTGTCCAGTAAACTTGCAAAGTGTCAGCTTTCTCAGACTGCATGGCTTCCAAGTAGGGTTGCCACATCATCCCTTTAATCCAGGACACACATTAATTACACAGGTTCTGTGGCTGATTAAGGTGGTAATTAAACTCACTTGGTGCCTTATCTGCATTAAATTAGCCTGAGAACCTGTGTAATTCATATGTGTCCTGGATTAAAGGGATGATGTGGCAACCCTACTTCCAAGTCTCAGGTCAGAGCAACTCTTTGCTCTCTTCCTGGTAATTTATATCACCTGTTAGTGGACACCAGTGGACCACAAAATCCGTCCCGGGATCAGCCCTACCAACGTGGCTGGCATAACCCGGACCGGATTCCACCATAGTTCGTTGTGAATGAATGCATGCAAGATGATACGTATCTTCCATCGATCACCTCGTTACATATTCCTCCCTCTGCTCAAGCCACTGTGGCCGAGCAACTGTCCCAACTAGACAGTGGACACCGGACATGGCATCGGCATTATTCTGTAGCTTCCCTGCTCTGTGTCTCTCTTTTTTTCCTTGTTATCACACATCCATTTCAAAGGGGCATGATCAGTGACTAGTTTAAATGGTCTCTGCAGCAGGTAGTATTTCAGGGTCTCCGAGGCCCATTTGATAGCCAAGCACTCCTTCTCAACAATGGCATCATTTTTCTCATGTCTGTTCAGCTTTCTACTAAGGTAGACGATTAGGTGCTCCTCACTGTCTCTGATTTGGAACAGTACCGCACCTAGCCCCACATCAGAGGTGTCCATCTGTATGACAAACTCCTTTGTGAAATCCGGGGTCATGAGCACCAGTTGTACACAAAGGGCTTGCTTCAACAACTGAAATGCCTTCTCTGCCTCAGGATTGCACTTAACCATGACCGACCCTCTACTTCTTTGTCAAAATTGGTTATGAAATGCCTGTAGTACCCCGTAATCCCCAGGAATGCCCAAACTTGCTTTTTATTCAGAGGTTGGGGCCACTTTTGAACCACCTCAACTTTGTTGGTCTGCGGCTTAACCAGTCCACGACCAATAATGTATGCAAGGTATTTGGCCTCCTCCAAGCCTATGGCACATTTTTTTGGGTTCAAAGTGAGTCCTGCTTTCCCAAGGGAATCCACTATTTCTTGCACCCGGGGCAAATGAGATTCCTAATCTGAGCTGTGAATGACAACATTGTCCAAATAGGCGGCTGCATAGGGGCGATGTGGTCTTAACGTCTTGTCCATAATTCTCTGAGATGAGGCAAAGGCACCATGTAAACCAAAAGGCATCCGTTTATACTGAAACGACCCTTCGGGAGTAGAGAAGGTAGTCTTCTGCTTTGCTGATTCTGTCATGGGTATCTGCCAACAGCCCTTAGTCAGGTCTAAAGTCGTTATGTACCTGGAACTTCCCAATCTGTCCACAAGCTCATTGACCCGAGGCATTGGGTACGCATCAGACTTGGATACACTATTCAAATTTCTGAAATCATTACAGAACCTGATAGTACCATGTGGCTTTGAGACCAACACTATGGGACTTGACCAGTCACTGTGGGACTCCTTTATCACAGCCAAGTCCAACATGGTTTTTATTTCATTTGCAAAGGCATCCCGCCTATCCTTAGGTATTCTGTAGGGCTTTATATTTACACGGACACCTGGTTCGGTAATTATGTCATGCTGTATGACTGTGGTCAGTCCGGGTAGGGGAGAAAAAAAAATCTCTATTTTTACTCACAAACTCTTTAACGTCCTTTTGTTGAGCCACCGACAAGTATTCAGTTATGGGAATGTCAGGTGTCATGGGGACCCTGTCCTTTTGAGGAGTTGTCACTGCCAGTAAAGTCTCTCTGTCCTTCCAAGGTTTACAGAGATTAACTTGATAAATTTGCTCTGGTTTCCTTTTCTCTGGCTGGAAAACTTTGTAGTTTACTTCCCCTACTACTTCACTTTACTTTCAACTGTGGGGACTAGCACCAGCACTCTGTCCCCAGGGTTGAATGTCCGGGTCTTGGCACCCCGATTTTAAACCCTTCTCTGGACTTCCTGGGCTTGCTCCATAAGTTCTCGTAAAAGGGACAGGACAGCCGCTCTCCGATCCTGCATCAATGAGATATGCTTAATGACGCTTCTATATGGCATGGACTCTCCCTCCCATGTTTCTTTTGTGATATCAAGCAATCCTCTGGGATGTCTACTATACAGGAGTTCAAATTGGGAATAGCCTGTAGACACCCAAGGTACCTCCCATATGGCAAATTCGAGATATGGCAGCAAAAAATCCCAATTTCTCACATATTTAGCTACCATCCTATTCAACATACATTTGAGCGTTTTGTTAAATCTCTCCACAAGACCATCAGTTTGGGGGTGGTAGACAGAGGTACGGAGATGGGAGATTTTGTATAATTTACACAATTTCTTAGTGACTCGGGACATAAATGGAGTGCCTTGATCCATTAATATCCCTTTTGGAATCCCCACACAACGAAATACTTGAACAAGCTCTTTGGCGATAGCCTTAGCTGAGGTATTATGTAAAGGGATGGCTTCCAGATACTGCGTGGCATAGTCCAGTATTACCAGTATGTGCTGGTGGCCCTGGGCAGATTTTACTACTGGTCCCACCAGATCCATGCCAATTCCCTCAAAAGGCACTTCAATTATTTGTAACGGAACCAGCGGAGTGTGAAAATGGGGCAATGGCGCAGAACACTTACACTCTGGGCATGACTCACAATATATATATTGATTTCGGTGTACAAAAGAACCTCTGAGTTATTCTCTCCTTGGTCTTCTCTACACCCAGATGACCACCCATTATGTGTCCATGGGCTAGGTCTAATACCATTTGGCAAAAGGGTTTGGGAACCTCTAGCTGCTCTACCTCCTCCTCCCGTTGCTTTACCAAATGGTACAGCAAATTATTTTTTAAAAGCCATGTATGGAAAAGACATCCCCGTATTAGGTTCCACAGGTTCCCCATCCATCATTTTAATGTTTTTTCTCTGGCTCTAGTGAGTATGACATCTCACGGTTGTTCCATACAAAAATCCCCTCTCCTGGCCTCTAAATCAGGCATCACTTTCTGTCCACTCTCACTGCTAGAGTCAGAGATGTTTTCTTGTTCAGTAACCTCTAGCTGGGAGCTGGCTTCCATCTCCTCCTGCTCCCTGCTATTACAGGAAAAAGTAACAGGTCTCTTCCTTCCTCAGTCATGCCAACAGTTTCCCTTTCATTTTGACAATCAAAAGGGTCTGGTGTGAGTTCCCGTGTTTCCCCAGCAAGGGGAGCTCTATCCTCCTGACTCCCTTTGCTTTCCCATAAACTCCGAAAATGGGGAAAATCTCTTCCCACTAGCGCTTCATGCAGCAGTGAAGGTACCACCCCCACTGAATGTGTCACCCTGCCCCACAGGGTGTCAATCTCAACCACCGCAGTCTGGTAGTCCTGTGTGTCCCCATAAATGCAAATAACCCCAATGGTGCTAGGGTGTAGCTTTGCAGGATTTACACAATTACTTTTGACCAGTGTCACAATACCACCAGAATCAAGTAGGGCAGTTACTGGCTTTCCATCAACAGAAATCACACACATCTGTTTTTCCATGCATCCTTGACACGAGGCAGTACATGCGACCTGTGCAAAAAGAGACATGCGTCTTTTTGTGTAAGCATTATCACATTGCTAGAGTTGGGAGGACACCTGGATGTTCGGGTTCGGCTAGTCCGGCCGAGCTTCGCGAAAAAGTTTGGGTACGGTACCGAACTTGACCCGAACTTTACCCCGTACCCCGAACCCCATTGAAGTCAATGGGGACCCGAACTTTTCGGCACAAAAATGGCTGTACTAAATTCATGGCAAGTGCTAGAAGGCTGCAAAAGGAAGTAAAATGGGGGTAAGAGTAGGACAAGTGCCCTAAAAAAAAATGGGGATAGGGAAAAAAACTTAAAATCAAATAAAAAAAATAAAAATAGGAAAGGGAGGGGTTGTGGAGTAGGAGCCTAGAGATTGACTAGGCCACGAACCTGACCCTATAGGAGTAGGCAAAGATTTTAGAACAATAATCTGTCCCTTACAGAAACAGCAGGAACCTGACCCTATAGGAGTAGGCGATGATTTTAGAACAATAATCTGTCCCTTACAGCAACAGCTGGAACCTGACCCTATAGGAGTATGCAATGATTTTAGAACAATAATCTGTCCCTTACAGAAACAGCAGGAACCTGACCCTATAGAACTAGGAGATGATTTTAAAACAATAATCTGTCCCTCTAAGCAGTAGACTCTACCTAGTCCAGTGAGATCATTCTGTAATGCAGGATGAGATGTTATTAGATCTGCAATCTGTCCCTCAAAGCAGCAGTAGTAGTAATCTCTACCTAGTCCACAATCAGATCGTTCTGTAATGCAGGATGAGATCTGCAATCTGTCCCTCAAAGCAGTAGTAGTAGTAATCTCTACCTAGTCCACAATCAGATCGATGAGATGTTATTATTAGAGTTGAGCGAACTTCTAGAAGTCCGGGTTCTGCTGGTTCGGCCGAACTTCGGGACAAAGTCCGGGTTCGGGTCCGGACAGAACCCGAACTTTGTCCCGGACAGATCTTCAAGCGAGTTGAGATTATTATTGTAGAGTAGCTAGACTAACACCTGATCCATCTCTAATGATGATGATGACGAAACTCCCTGTCTAACGTCTAGAGTAGGA